>OZ004708.1:118013312-118028312 GCA_963924515.1 Vespertilio murinus
GGTGTCTGTGTGGTACAAGGTCTTGGGTTTGCAGATAATTTGCTCTGAACTCGACAGGATGGGTGAAATGTTCAGGGAATGCTGATTGCCAGACAACTCTGGCTGTGCCTCTGTGCCCAGTCCCTGCCTGGGTCACTGGGCTCAGGTGGAGCTAGCACTGCCCATTCCCACAAGATGCTCACTGCACCTCCTGGCTCCGCCCAGCTGAAGAGAGCATCAGCCACAGACCCATTCCTCTGCTCTCCGGGATGAGCTACTCAGTGCACGCAGCTGCATCCCTGGCTTATCTGGGTTCTTCTCCCTTCTCACCTTCCCAGTGCATTCCCGTTTGCCCACCTTTAGATGTTTCAGTGTGTAGGTCTCTCAGATGTGTTAGTGCATTGAACAGGGAATCCTTTGTTGAATGATAGCTGTTCAAATTATTGAAACTTCAAGAGACCGAGGAGAACGCTCATGCCACCAGTCCTCTGGACATCACTCTTTCTTTAGCAGTTATTTTGAGGTAATTTTTGTACATGGTGTGAAATATCGACCTAAGTTATTTTTACATGTGAATGTCCATTTTTCCAGCTACTGAAATACCTTTAAACTAGTTTTGTCAAAGAATCAAGTTTCCCGTATATGGGTAAGAATGAATCTGAAAGATTTCTTCTGTTTTGTTCTACTGATCCAATTACCAGTCTGCACACAGTAGCATACTGCCTTAGTCACTCTGCCATTATAATAAGCCTTGAACTCAGATAGCGCCAACCTCCTACTTTGTTCATCTTTTACAAGAATTTTGGCTCCTCTAGGTCCTTTGAGTTTTCATATAAACTTAAAAAGAAGTGGTTCATTCATTTTTTTAATTAAGATCAACTGCATATAATATACATATAATAACCCAGGCACATGCAAAGTAAAATATAAAATGTAAACTTAGAGGAGTACTTTCATAAACTGCTTAAAATCATTTGTAGTTGGTAAGCTGATACAGTAAATGTATTAGGTTGGCCTCTGTGTCTAAAATGTATATTCATTTAAAGCAAATGAAATTTTGTCTTCTGGAGAGTTACAATAATCTCAGTGCTGGAAAGAATGATCTTGTTTAACTTCCTCCTGTGCCCCAGGGAAGTCAAGAGGTTTTCATGGGATTAAAACTCTACCATCAACATAGCAGACAAAGTTAAGAATGATAGCAGGTGGGCCCTGACCAATACATTTTACATTCTACTCATCGGCATCTTCAAACTTCAATTAGAAAATAAGCTACATTCCTATAGAAATCAATGAACAAGCTATTACTGCTGGTATATTGTACTTCATGCTATATACATGTATATATGAACTGTTAACATGTCATGGGAATGTAATGTTTTGATCTTCTGCCATAGTATGGATATTGCTTTATCTCCCACATCACCATATTAATGAAATTTACCTTAAAATTCTGTCAGATTTGCTCAATGTGCTTTGACAGACTCTGTCTAGCTCTGTGAATATGACCAAGTCATTTTAGCAGGAGTCTTAATATCCATATCGGAAAATGGAAGCTTTAGATATATCAAGACCCTAAATATTCACTTCTAAGGTAACCTATTAGATATGTGAAAGCAACGGATGGGCAGTCAGCTTGTCAACAAATGGATGCACTGAAGACCTAGCAACTCTGGCTCAGGAATCCCAGAATGCCTGATCGAATAGAAGAATGGATGGATATAATCTAGTGATTATATAATCTAGTGAGCCTGACATTTATCCTGAGATATTTTTACTCTCTATATCAGGTTTACTATGCAAGAAACTAATAAAGAGCTCATGCTATTTGAGTTGTCTGCATTAGGAACAAAATTTCCAACCTAGGATGCAACCAAACAGCCCACCAGACAAAGGACTGATAAAACATACTTGCTCAGGAGATTAAGGAGGTTAAGTAATCAGGAGATTAATTATCTTTACCTGAGTCAAGATTTATTTGAAGCACATGATTAAACTTTGTATAAGGAATTGTGTAGTTACTTTATTCTTAAAATTGCATTAAACATGCATTGAATTATTGTTGTGTTTCTTTAACTGGACGTGGCTTTATTAGCTTTTGTATTTTTCTTTCCAGGAGGGCAAGGAAAACTAATTCCGCTGAGACTTCAGGGAGGACAGTCGGTGAGCACAGTAATTACAGAACTGGAGCACCTCCAGTATGCCGGGGCTAGCACACATTGTTTCCCAGCAGCATCTGCAGCCACAGGTGGCTTCCGGTTTCCATGAGCCTAAGCCATCAGCGCCCACTTCCCCACGGCCTCTTCTCGTTCCTGCGTGAAATATGCCACCTGGTAAGGTAAGTGATACGTTTTCTTTTCAGTACTCTGACTTCCAAAACCCGTGGGAAGCTGTACCTCCCAGGGCTGAGGCTTTCTACAGCTGTTGTCAATGTGAAAGTACTCTGGGCTGTGGCTGTTTTCCGAGGATCGCCTAGGACAGTTACTCACACCCAGACGGGTTCAGAGGCCCTGCAAGAGGCAGACATATTTCTAAGGCCCCAGGTAACCCTCACAGTGCATTATGAAGAACCATTTTCAGGGCATTGCCTGTGAGTTCTGTTTCAAGCAGGTTTAACCCTGGGGAAGAAATGTCCATTTCATTTCTTAAATTGTACCTTCTCCATGGCCAAAGTATGATAGAGTAAGAGTTAAAAATACATGCAAATCAGGAAGATGGCATTAAGGAAAGAAAATATTTTATCTCATTTTGTTGGAAAAGACATTAAAGCTAAGTTGTACATGCATCTGTCCTCCCCTCCCCAGCACATTATATATATAGTGATCAATAAGCATTAGTTAAATTAGTTAACTGAATGAATCATGATATATGGCTTGAGGATCTAAATTTTCAGGACAATATGCTAATCACTTTATTCAATCAAAGAGAAAAAATAAAGATGTTACAAAGCACTAAAGTTGCTGGAATAGCATTACATTTCATAAAAGAAGATAGTTAGAAATAGTAGATTATGCCATCACAGTATTTTCCTCATTTGTAAAAATTCAAGTTATAGTGATCTGAACAACTACATACAACAATTTTGAAAACTTAGTGAAAATGACTGAAAAAACAGAGTAAATTATATTTGTATGTAATTAACCTCATTGTAAAGGAATAATGTCCCCAAATCATCTACTCTTTAAACTTCTTCCTGCAATATGTCAGGGTTAATGGAGGGTCCAAAAATATCTTTGTCCTCAGGAACAAAAATGGGAAGATTTTTGTTTTTAATTTATACTTCTCACACTAAATTGTTTTTTATTTCTAGTTCCAAGTACATCAAGTGAATTCAGTTCTTGAACAAGTGACTGTGCTTGCCCCAGTGGCACTCCGTGTTTACCCCTGTGTTAAGAAAGGGCATAGAGTAAACTGATTTGAAAAATTATAAAAAATATTTTGACCCAAGGCTCAAAGCAAATGTACCATTGCAAGTGATTATATACCTCACTGGAAAAGGTTGATACTCTACCCAATTTCAAAGCATTTATCTTTATCTCATGTAGAAAGCTGAAATATTTTTATTTCAACCAGAAAGCTGTCAATGCCATTTAGTAAACCAAACAGATTTTGATCTCAGAATTTGGTTTTTAATCCCAGGTTTGTCACTTGTTAAGAGAGTAACTTCTAATGCTAGAAATTGGTTTTTAATCACTTTCATATTTTATTTTATCCAAAGTACTATATAGCCTTTTTTTTTTCATGAGGGACAGAGAAAATATCAGAAACTTGGGCTGTCTCAAATATATATGCTTTAGAATAAAAACTGATATGACAAAATATTGTAATAATTGTCATTTCACTTTCCAGCCAAGGAAAAAGCACAGAGTGAATGTACTTTGAAATTATAGCCTCATACCTGTTTGAGACACTGTGGACATTTGATTAGAAAACCACATTTGTTTTTAATCATTATCAACATGACATATCAGAGTCTTTGCAGACCCCCATCAGTTTAAAGAAAAAGGAAATTGAAGGAACCACCCCCAACTCTGAATCGAATGTCTTTTTTTCTTTATTATGATATTATAGGCCTGGTGCACGGAATTCCTGCAAAGGGGGTTGGCCCTCGCAGCCCTGGCTTCATCCAGAAGGACTTCTGGCTGAGCAGAGTCAGCTGCGCACTGATCATCAGGGGGCAGCTCCTATTTTGAGCATCTGCCCCCTGGTGGTCAGGGCATATAACAGTGACCAGTCATTCTGCCATTCGATCGATTTGCATATTAGCTTTTTATTATATAGGATTATCACAATAAGGTAACATTCATAACCTTATATAGATACAATATTTCCTTGTAATGAAAATTTCTAACATTTACTATCTCAGTAACTTGCGAATGTACCTGAAAGCACTATTAATTATGGTCATCATATTGTACATTATATCCCTAGTACTTACTTATCTTAGAACTGGAAATTTGTACCTTCTGACTACCTTCACCCAATTCCCCCACCCCATCTCTGGCCACTACAACTATGATATATTTTACTATAAAATGTTTTGTTTATAGATTCCACATATAAATGAGATCCTTACTTTGGCTTTCTCTAACTCAGCACATTTATCGAAATGCCCTCAAGGTAGATGCAGTTGTTACACATGGCAGGATTTTCTTCTTTTTTATGGTTGAATAGTATTCCATTGTTTATTTCTACCACATTCTTCATCCACTGATCCATCACATTTTGTTGTTTCTATGTTTCAATACAGTAAATATGCCACATATATATCTCTGGGATGATGATTTTATTTCTTTCAGATATATTTGGAAAGTAGAATTGCCAAATTGTATGGTAATTCTCTTTTTAATGTTTTGAGAAATCTCTCTACCGTTTTTCATAGTGGCTGCACCAAATTACATTTCCACTAATAATGCTCAAGGGGTTCCTTTTCTCCATACACTCACCATTATTTGTTATCTTTTTTATCCTAGTTGTTCTAACACATGAGGTGATGTGATTTGGATTTCTCACTATTAGTAATGTTGAGCACTTTTTGATGTAGCAGTTGTCCATTTTTTAAAATTTAATCGGAAAACTATTCAGATTATCTGCCACTTTTTAATTGATTGATTTCAGATATTTCCTCCTACTCCATAGATTGCTTTTTCACTTTGATGATTACTTCTTTTGCTGGGCAGAAGCTTTTGAGCTTGATGTATCACACTCACTGATTTTAGGTTGTGTTGCTCATGCTTTAGGTGTTGTATCCAAAAAAACATCTCGTCCAAGACCCATTTCAAGGAGCTTTTCCCCTATGTTTTATTCTGGGGGCTTTATGGTTTCAGATATATTACATTTAAGCCTTTAATATACTTTAAGCCATTTTTTATGAATTATAAAGCATAGAAGTGGTTTCATTTTTTATATATATATCTCATTTTACCAGTACCATTTATTTATTTATTTTTATTTTTAAAATATATTTTATTGATTTTTTTACAGAGAGTAAGGGAGAATGATGGAGAACTAGAAACATCAATGAGAGAGAAACATCAATCAGCTGCCTCCTGTACACCCCCTACTGGAGATGTGCCTACAACCAAGGTACATGCCCTTAACCGGAATCAAACCTGTGACCCTTGAGTCCCCAGGCCTGCACTCTATCCACTGAGCCAAACCAGTTTCAGCCAGCACCATTTATTGAGGAGACTAACATTTTCTCCACTGAGTATTCCTAGCTTCCTTGTTCAGTATTAATTGATCACATGTGCATGGTTTTATTTCTGGACTCTTGATTCTGTTCCATTGCTCTATGTATTTTTTTTTTAATGCCAGTACCATACTGTTTATATTACTGTAGATTGGTAATATAGTTTGAAATTAGAAATGTAATGTTTGACTTTGTTCTTCTTTCCTGAGATTATTTTGTCAGTTTGGGTACTTTATATATAGTTTATATAAATTTTAGGGATTTTTAAACTTTTCTAAAAAAGTGCCATTGGAATCTTAATAGGGGTTGCATTGAATCTATAGATGTCTTTGATTAGTATGCACTTTTTAATAATGTTAATTCTTCACATTTATATGTGTATTCTTCAATTTATTTAATCAATATACTGTCATTTTAGTGTAAAGGTCTTTCACCAAATAATTCCAATATATCATGTCAATAATGATAAAAGATTTACTGCTATTTTATTATTTTTATGATATTGTAACTGATCATTTTCTTTATTTCTTTTTCACATAATTCATTTTGCATAAAAATGTGCATTAATTTTGTATCCTGCAACTTTACTGACTTGTTGATTAGTACTAGCAGGTTTTTTGTTGGAGTCTAGGATTTTCTCTATATAAAATTATATACGGTAAAGAGAATTTTACTTCTTTTCCAATTTTGAAGACTTTTCTTCCTTTTTATTGCCTGATTTCTCTGGCTAGATTTCCCATACTATATTGAATAAGTCTGCTGAAAAAGGGCACTCTTGTCTTGTTTCTGATCTTAGAGAAAAGGCTTTCCACCTTTCACCACTGAATAATGTGTTAGCTGTAGAGGTGTCCTATTTGTCCTTTAATATATTGAGATATGTTCATTTTATACTAGTTGGTTGAGAGTTTTTTATCATAAATTAATTTTGAATTTTGTGAAATGTTTTCTCTGGACCTATTGAGATGATCATATAATGTTTTATTTTTCATATTATCAATATTGTGTATCACCTTTATTGATTTGTTTATATTAAACATCTTTCATTCCAAGGATGTAGGCCTTTTGATCATGGTATAAAATCCTGCTACTGTGTTGCTAAATTCAGTTTGCTAGCCTTTTCTTGAGAACTTTTTCATCTATATTCATGAGCTATGTTACCTGTAATTTTCCTTTTTCTTATAATATCCTACCTGGCATTGATGTGAGGATAATACTGGCCTCAAAAAAATGACTGGGAGAATTCTCTCTCTCTCTCTCTCTCTCTTTCTCTCTCTCTCTCTCTCTCTCTCTCTCTCTCTCTCTCTCTCTCTCTAAGAGTTTGAAAAAGACAGGCATTGATTTTTCTTTAAATATCTGGTAGAATTCACCCATGAAATCATCTGCTCTTGGAGTTTTCTATGTTAATTTTGTATGTGTGATCTTCTTACTTGGTGTTGGATAATTTAGATTTTCTATTCTTCATGATATGGTTTTGGTTGCTTTTATGTTTCTAAGTATCTGTCCATATTTTCTATGTTTTTCAGTTTATTGACCCTTAGGATTTTTTGTGGTACCACTTGTAATATCACCTCATTCATTTACAATGTTGTTGATTTTGATCCTCTTTTTTTCCCCCCCTTGCCTAGTCTAGCTAAATAAAGGTTTGTCAATTTGATTTATCTTTTAAAGAATCAACTCTTGGTTTTGTTAATCTTTTTTATTGTTATCCTGCTCCTCTCTTTTATTTGCTCTAATCTTAATTATTTCCTTTAATCTGCTAACTTTGGACATAGTTTGTTCTTGTTGAGGTGAAATGTTGGATTGGTTGAGATCTATTTTCTTGATGTATGCTTTTACTACTATAAACATACATCTCTTATAACT
Source organism: Vespertilio murinus (assembly GCA_963924515.1). Classification (NCBI taxonomy): domain Eukaryota; kingdom Metazoa; phylum Chordata; class Mammalia; order Chiroptera; family Vespertilionidae; genus Vespertilio; species Vespertilio murinus. The sequence continues at coordinate 118,020,844 of OZ004708.1, forward strand.
GCTTTTGCTGCATCACATACATTTTGGTATGCCCTGTTCCTATTGTCATTTGTCTCCAGATACTTTTTTTTTAAATTTCCCCTTAATTTCTTCTTTCATTCTTTAGTTATTCAGGAGAGAGTTGTTTATTTCTTAAATATTCATGAGTTTTCTCCTGTTATTGATTCTTAATTTATACGATTGCTGTCAGAGAAAAAACTTGGTAATGATTTCAGTCTTCCTGGATTTCTGAAGACCTCTTTGGGGGAGCCTAGACATGACTTACCCACATGGGCTTGAGAAGACTGTGTATTCTGCTGCTGTTAGGTGAAAATTTCTATATATAATTTAGTTTTACTCACTTTATAGTGTTCAAATTTGGTGATTTTTGTTATTTTTCAATCTGGATCATCTACACATTGTTGAGGGTGGGTTATTAAATTCCCCAACTACTACTGTATTGTTTATTCTTCCTGTTCTGGTAGTATTTGCTTTATATATTTAATCGCTCTGATACTGAGTGCATAAATGTTTGTAATTAATGACTTTTTCATTATCATTTTTAGTTTAACATCTATTCTATCTGGTGTAAGTATAGCTACCCAGATTTCTTTTTATTACTATTTTCTTTAAATATCTTTCACTATTCCTTCACTTTCTAATCTGTTTATCTTTGAAGTAATTATTGATAGGTATGGACTTACTACTGCCATTTTGCTAATTGTATTCTGACTTTTTCATTGAATAATTCCTTGCCTTATCATTACGTTCTCTTTTGTAATTTGATGACTTTTGACCTTAGTACACTTTTGCTATCCCTTCATATTTCTTTGTATAATATCTATAGGGTTTTTTTTGTATTCATAAGGAGGATTACATAAAATATCTTCATTTTTAGCACCCTATTTTACTTTGTTAATCCTGACCCAAGGATTTTGCCCCTCCCCCCACCCATTGATTTTTAGAGATAGTGGAAGGGAGGGAAAGAGACACACAGAGAGAAACATCTATGTGTGAGAGACATTGATTGGTTGCCTCCTGCAAAGTCCCAAACTGGGCCTCAAAATTGAGCATTCAACCCAGCCTTTGATTAATGGAACTCACGACCCTTCAGTCTGCAGGCTGACATTCTAATCACTGAGCCAAACCGGCCAGGATTTAACATGCTATTTTAAACTTGTAACAACTTAGCTTTGATAGCATTACTAACCTTTATATTTTTGCTTTTCTTCCCAAAACCAGTTTAGGTTATTTTGTTACAGTTTATCTATTTTTTAATATAATGTGTAACATAATACAATATTGTAGTTATGATTTTAATGTTTAGTTTTTAACTTTTATACTAGAATTATAAATGAATTATACACCACAATTACCTTATTAGGAAATCTGACTTTAACCATGTAGTTAACATTACCAGTACTCTACCTTCATATGTTTTTATGATATGAATTAGCATTTTTAGGTACATGTACTTTCCAGCCCAGTTGAGATCTACATAGGCATCTGGTGTGCACTGAGGAATGCGATAGGTAGGCAAAAACCATATGGAGTTTAGCTGGTCATCAACTGTGCAGAAAAGAAAAACTTGGCTCACATCTTTTCCTGAGTGCATTAATGTTACTCCATTTCATGTTGCACAAGATTTACACATCTTAGATATATCATAATAATCTATTTTACTTTCCCATATAAGTCTTATGCTTTTATGCTGCTGCGCTTTCTAAGAAAAACCTGTTGGATTTTTGACATTCTTCTGTTCTTAGGCTTTTCAAATGTCTTATTACTTCCCTCTGATGTTTTCCACACAAGCCTAAATAACCAAGCCTAAATAACCACCAGGCCATACAGGTCTTAGTGATTTAGCTACACCTGTTTGTATTTTGGGGCTTGTGTGGCTCTTTGGCACCTATTTTTGTAAATACCACAATTTTTTTTTTCTATACAATTGTTCTGTTTGTTTTTATGTAGGGATTTATAAAAATCTAAAAAAAATCTGCTTCTACTACATCATCATCTTGCCTGCATTTTAATGAAAAATATTCATGATATGTATTTGATTTTTTTATTGAAGGTTGATCACAATTGAAATGAAATATTAGGATTTTTATTTCTCTGAAGATACATGGCATGACCCTTTTATTGAATAAGTAATATTCAACAAAACTGCAACAACTCAGTATTGTAACTTTCAGAATCTGGTGCTTTATGTGTTTATAAGTATAATCATAGGTCCTGTATAACCTCCTTTTCTTAAAAATAGCCAAAAAGAATTCATTAGATGATTGAAGCTACCTTTTTTTGTAAGTATAAAATGCAATTTCTTCACATCTTTTGATAAGATTATTCTTACTATAATAATAAAAGATTCAACCAAATGTTAAGTATAACTGGCTGATGAACTTACTTAAATACTTTCTGCATAGTCACAAGTAAATTTAAATTTATATGTCCTCTGGAAGGTTAAAGGAGTTGGAGTTTTGCATTTGCTTTAATATGCAAAAGATTTCTTTTTACCAACAAAGTCCTGAAAACCCAAGGGACCTCCAAGTCACCATATTAAATCACAAGTTAGCTTATGAGTTGTTGTTTAATATTTGAACACCTACAAAGTGCTCACATCAGTTCATCTTCTCTGATGTAGATACATCTCTAAGATGGTGCAAAACAGAAGCTTAGCTACAAAAAGCAAAAATGAAATCGTCATGTGTAATCAGTTTCTTTACTGAGATGAAAGACTTAGCATATGAAAATGGAATCACTCAAGTCAGAATTAGGCCAACTGCTGTGACTAATATCTCTATGATGAAACAAGTAATTCATTTTGTATTCCAAACAACTAGCTAAAAGAAGCAGTGTATAAAGCATAATAGACACTCAAAAGTTCCTATTTGAATGAGTGAATGTATCAGTGATTAAGGTTCAATTTTTTTTTCTTTAAATGAGTCAATGATTAAAGAGAAAACCTGATATCTTTACTGAGAGGTAGAAAACTATAAAAATATTCAACAACTGGGGTAATAGCTCGCCACCTGAAAATATACCTCTTTGGGGGTATTATTTGGGGATAATTCATTTTAAGAACAGACATGGGAAAAGCTCTAAAAATGAAGGAGAAGTTATCCTTTGTAAAGAACATTTACATTTATAAGGGAAATTTTCATTTTTAAGGGTGTTGTCCTCACTGTATAAGAAGAGAAGGATTAATCTCTAGAGACTGTTATCAAGAGAAATCTTGGGCTTTAATCTGCAAAACAATCACCCACCTTTGCTGTGCTTTTACAGGTAACCTTCATTGCTAACTCTCCATCCCCAATGAAGTATTTGTATCTACCTGAATATGTTCAAGGTCATAGTTTCTAACTTATTGATGAGTTGCTCAGTTTTCTTAGGTTTTTTAAATGTATACAAGAAGCATACAAGTTAGTAAAGTTAATTAAATTGACATGAGACATATATGCAGGAGCAAACCAAATTATTGGCCAGAAAAACTTAGAAGGGTAGAAGGAGAAGTATTTTTCCTCTCCCACACCTTGTCACCCAGGCAGCAGCCTCGGACATCTGTTTACCACATATCTTGATGATATCATTTCTTCTTGTGCTTGATTTACTCTTCTGTTGTTTGTACAGTAACATGCTATGCAGGCTCATGGCCCAGGAGCAATGGGCAATACCCTGTATCCTAAGTGTGTAGTAGGCTGCATGATCTAGATTAGTGTGTAAATGCACTCTATGATGTTCTCACCATGACAACTCATCTCTCAGAATGTATCCTAGTCATTAAGTAGCACATGACTATATAAAGTTAAAAAACAATATTACCTCGATGAAAATTAGTTTAAAAATATAATAATGAGATATCTTTATTGAAGAAAACTATGAAATATTAATGGTAGTTGACATATAACACTATAAAAGTTTAAAGTATAAACATGATTTAAAATATGTATATTTTGTAAATTTATTACCACAATAGGATCAGTTAACTTCCATCACCTTACCTAATCACATTTTTCTTTTCCTGGTAATGAGAATTATTAATATCTAATCTCTAGCAACTTTTAAATATTTCTTATAATTAGAAGTTTGTACCATTTGACCAGCTTCTCCTACCCCCAATCTCCACCCATGGCAAATACAAGTCTTTTCTCTGTTTCAGTGAGTCTGAGTGCTTTTCAGATTCCATGTATAAGTGGAATGATACAATATTTGTATTTCTGTATCTCACTTATTTCACTTACCTAATGTCCTTATGCTCCATCCATGTTGTTGCAAATGGCAGTATTTCTCCTATTTTAAAATGGCTTAAAACCTTCCTCACTACGCCTATCAGGACTCTCCAAGTTATTGCTTCTTTGGCAGGAGGTCTCTGAAATTTGAGGCAAGCAAGCAAGCAGACCTTTCTGTTTAATTCTTAACCAACACACTTTGGAGGCAGATTTTAATTGTGGAAAGGGAGACACTGAGAATATCAGATGTATGGGAGTTCAGTATCCAAGTGACTTGCATCTTATTAGCTATATAGAGGACCTTGAAGTGACCTCCCAATAGCAGTGGACCTTCTCTTTTGGAGAGTGAAGAGATACCTATGGATGGAATGGAAGCTCATTGTGCACAGAAACTTATTATGTACAGAAGCTAAGCAAGAAAAAGATGGCCGTATTGAAAATCAACAACTTTTTCTCCACCAATCAGAGCACCGACTTTGAAGGGAAAACTGCCCAGGCAAAACCTAGACAGGTAGAACCAGAGAGACCTCGTGGAGATCTGTTTAGCCTGAGCCAGTGGAAGAGAACAGTGCAGCCACACCAACACCCAGACTGGCCTTGGACTCCACTCTGGACCCAGGCAGAGAGCCGCTTGCCAGCCATAACCCGCATGGGACTACCACTGTGCCCCAGCAGTGAGTGGCACAGTACCGCCCCGTGGGCCACCAGATGAATGCAGTGAGTGTTTGCCAGAGAGACCTCCCACACTGTGCATCCTCATCTGCACTGGGTCCTAGAGTTCAACAATCCAGTGCTTCAGGACCCCATTGTGAGTGCAACCCAGGACTCCTGTGCCCTGCCCCTGCACTAGGCCCCAACACCGTGCTGTCAGTCTGAGCTAGAGCCACCCAGTTTGCACCCCACTCTGGCCCTAAGGAGAGTGCTGACTTTTCTACCCAGCATAACCCAGTGCCTGCTCCACCCTAAACCTGTAGGATTGACCAGGAGCAACCCACCATTTGTCCCACTACAAGGCATAGGAAAGTGCTGACTTTGCGACTCAATGCAACCTGGCACCGGTTACACCCAAGCCCAGGACAGTGCTGCTGGGGTGACATGGTGCAACCCAGTGCATGCCTACCTCCAGGCCACAGGACTGCACTGCCAGGGTGACTTGGAGCAACTGGCATGCTTAGCCATGGACCAAAGGAGAGAGTTACAAGTGTGCTGCCAGAGGATTCTGGGTCCTCACAGGGAGTTGTACATCAGAGTAACTGTGCACATGCCACCTCCACTCGGAGCATCTGAAGTGGATAACTGGGGGATCGCATTTGTGGGAGAAAAGTGGCTACAACTGAGAGTAGAGATGATAAAGGTGTGAGACTCAAGAAAGACCCAGCCTCTGGGATAGTAGTCCCAGACCATTGGACCAGTAGAGGCTTCAACCTCTCAAAACCCAAGCAGAGTAACCAGGGCCAGAAATGGACAGAAAAATTAGGGGGATAAAGAAATAATCACCAAAGGAAAGAAAAGGAGGAATCATCGGAAAAGAAACTAAATGAAATAGAGGCAAGCAATATGTTAGAGAAAGAATTCAGATTAATGATTATAAAGATGCTCAACCATCTGGATGAGAAATTTACCATGTGTAAAACTCAAAAGGAAATGAATAAAATAGTTGCAATAAAGAGCACAATGAAAGGTTTCAACAGTCGAAGAAGCAAAGGACCATTCAGTGAAACGACGGGGTCAAAAAAAAAAACAACAAAAAAAAACACCCATCCTGATCAGCAATTACAAAAAATAAAGAGTAGGAGGGGAGCTTTGGGACAACCTGAAACAAAGCAACATCAATGTAACAGGAGTGCCAGAAGGACAAGAAGTTGAGCAAGGAATATAGAAAAACTGTTTGAAGGAATAATGACAGAAAAGTTTCCTGACTTGGGGAAGAGAAAAGTCACATAAGCACAGAGTCCCAAACAGGATGAACCCAAAAGGCCCACACCAAGATACATTATAATTACAATGGCAAACGTTAACAACAAAGAATCTTAAGGTCTCCAAGAGAGAGACAAAAAGTTATCTACAAGGGATCTCCCATTAAACAATCAAATTATTTTGCAACAGAAACATAACAGGCCAGAAGGGAATGGAATGAAGTATAACAAGTCATACAAAGCAAGGGACTGAATCCAAGAATACTCTATCCAGCAAGGTTATCATTCAAAATGGAAGGGGAAACAGGAGCTTCACTGTTGGACATCCCTCTCACAATCCATATTACTTTTTTATTAGATAGGATAGAATCCTGGTGCATGGGTGGGGGCCAGTTGGTTTGCCCTTTAGGGTGTCCCTGATCAGGGTGGGAGTTCCCTTGGGGTGGCCACACCCCCCGGCGACCCAAGCGGAGGCTCTGGTATCTGAGATTTATTTATCTTCTAGAAATGAAACTTTGTATCCATGGCAGCAGCCATTTCTGTTGACTATGGAGGTATAAGACCTGTACTCCCAAAATTACAATACACTGAAAAAGGAGATAGAGGAAGATATAAACCAATGGAAGAGAATATGATGTTCATGGATTGTTAGAATCAACATCATTAAAATGTCCATACTACCCAAAGCAATCTACAGATTCAATGCAATCCCCATTAAAATACCAACGGCATATTTCAAAGACTTAAAATGCTCCAAAAATTCATCTGGAATAATAATTAAAAAAAGACTCAAATAGCAGCAGCAATCCTGAGAAAGAAGAACAAAGTAGGAGGGATCTCAATACCAGATATCAAGCTGTATTACAAAGCCACTGTTCTCAACACTGCCTGGTACTGGCACAAGAAAAGACATATAGACCAGTGGAACAGAACAGAGAATCCAGAAATTGATCCAAACCATAACATTTGACAAAGGAGGCCAGAATATATATTAGAGTTAAGACAGTCTCTTCAATAAATGGTATTGGGAAAATTGGGCAGATAAATGCAAAACAAGGAAACTTAACCACCAACTTTCACCATACACAAAAATAAACTCAAAATAGATGAAAGAGCCTAGCTGGCATGGCTCAGTGGTTGAGCTGGGACCTATGAACCAGGAGGTCATGGTTTGATTCCCGGTCAGGCCATGTGCCTAGGTTGTGGGATCGATCCCCAGTATGGGGTATGCAGGAGGCAGCTGATTAATGATTCTCTCTCATCATTGATGTTTTTTTCTCTCTCTCCCTTTCTCTCTGAAATCAATAAAAATATTTAAAAACAAAAAGTGATAGATAAAAGATTA
>OZ004708.1:119833312-120175812 GCA_963924515.1 Vespertilio murinus
AAAATTCTGTAGACAAATCTATGCCCTGATTAAATAAATTTTGTTATTTTTGTTTTTGATGGGGACTTGGGTTAAACTGCATTCAACATTTATTGAGATCTAACATAAGCAAGGCACTATGCTTAGAGGCAATAGACAGACAAGGGTGACTCAGAAAGCAGTCTGGTGAGCAGATAAGACATACTAGCCTTATGTTGATAAAGCAGAAAGACAGCTTACCTGTTCATTAGTGCAAAAAGATGGTGTGAAAGAAAAGAGCCACATGCTAACCTGACAAGCTCAGGGAAGGCCTGCATGGCAGTCTTGCAAACTCAGAGACCTAAAATAACCACAAAAGATGGTTTGAAAATTTAATATCTAACTACAAACAGGTTATAGTGGGTAGTCATGCCCCAACTATTTCACCTGACAAAGATCAACTTGGATCTCCTTTACTGAGCCCATCTGCCTTCCTGCCTCTAAGATAACCTGTCTGTGAGATGTCTGGGTAACTTGTAACTTCCCTTTTTACCCTGGACCCCTCAGGGCACAACAAATGGCCTGGAGACATTCCCACATTATTATTGTTATCAAGTTAATTGTCAACTGTTAATTATGTTAGAGTATCCTGTATCCATCTTTGTAAAAGAAGCTCCTGTCCACCATTTCACCTTTTACCCTATCCTAGAGGTGTCCCTGCTTTGCTCTGTCCCACCTCCCTAATCTATCACCAATGAATTTCATTTAACTCACTTACATCTCTTTCCTTTAATTGCAATGTATAAATATAGAAATGTAACCTGCCATTCTCCGGAGCATTATCTCAATCCGTTGAGGTTCTGCTTCTCAGCTTATGTCGACAGTTTGGCTCAAATAAACTCACTAAAATTCTTTACAGATTTCAATGTTGTTGTTTTTTTTTTTGTGTGTGTGTGTGTTTGGTTTTTTTTCGTTAACATTGGTTACAGAGCCGACCTAAACTAAAGGAGCAATCTTGAGCAAGTCTCTTTGCCCTCTTAGTATCTTCATTTGTGAATGAGAAATAGACTTATTCAACAACACAAAGCATCTACCATTAAGCATCTACCATCACTGGAGCCAACATTAATGAGCAATTACCATGTGGCGGTTATCAGGGTAAACATTTCACATAGACCATCTCCTTTAATCCTCAAAGCAACCCCATTTTCAAGAGGAGAAAATTGAGGCTCAGAGATGTTAAGTAATTTTCCCAAGATTACAAAGCGGTTGAGTGGGATTCAAGCCTAGGTTGATTCAAACCCAGAAGCTGATCCTTTTAAATCCTATAATGTGTTGTTGCAATCACCTCTAATAACTTCTAACTTGTTATGACCGTTGTTTGCCCCCAAAATGTAAAATATAAATATAAACAGTTTGGGTTTTACATTAATAATGGAGATTAAGGGTGCATAATAGAATAACACATTGCTTCCACCTAGGGAAGACTTCCTGAATGAGGCGACACATAGCTGAAAATTACAAAGGCAGAGTAAGAGTATTCTAAGCTGAGAACGGTGAGTGGTTGCAGAACTAAGTGAGTGGTTGCAGAGCAGTAAACATTCATGGATCTGCAATAATATATAATAAAGAGGTGATATACAAATTGGCCTTGAAAAGTCAGCCTCAATCAGATTGTGGGGAGCCTTTAGAGTCATTCTGAGGACCCTAGATATCACAGGAAATGGGAAGTTACTGAGAGTTGAACAATATTAGAGTGAAATGACTAGGCTTTTGTTTGTTTGTTCATTCGGGGATTATTTCTTTGTTTTGTTGGAGTTTTTTATTGTTGTTGTTTTTAATTACTTACAAATAATAACAACAGTTGTCAAGGTTGCCAAATACAAGATGAAAATACAAAACTAGTATGACTAAACTAGTGACAAATAATTTAAAATGTCATTTTTAGATGACCCAATTTTCAATAGCAATGCAATTAAAATATAACTTGGGAAAATGTCGCAAAAGATGTGAATTGTCTCTTCTGAGAAAATTATAAAACCTGATTAATAAGTATAAGAGCATTCATAAGTAGAAAGATATACCATGTTCAAAAATGAAAAAACAAAAAATCAATCTATAAGTTAAATGCAACTCCAATGAAAAATGACACAAAGGTTATTTGTGGAATTTTACAGCCCAGTCAATCCTTAATGTTTACATGAAGGAGAATGGGCCAAGTTTGTCAAGTTAATTTTGAAGAAGAAAAAGGATTAATATAAAAAAACCTCCCCCAGATGTCAAAACATTTTAAAACAAAGTGGCCTGAGAATGGCCCAGAGACATTAGTGTGGTTTTATATTTCTTTGTTGGGTTAAAGAAATCGTGTCGAGAAGGAAGATTGGAAATATGACACGGGTAACAAAGGAAGATGAGCTCCTCACAGTGCCTCAGGTACTTTGAACCAAAGTGACCCTGATCCTTAAACAGAGGACCCAAACTGTTAAGTAAAGACAAAAACTATTTTCAAAAAGAAGCACTTGCATCACAGGAGCCTCGCCTAAGGACAATAATTCTTACTCATTGGGAGTAAATTTCAATCAGCCACCTGGCATTGCTAATCATCTGATATGTGCTAATCACAAAGGAAGTCAAGATGAAATTGTAAGTACCGGTATACTATTCTGGATCTCAAATAACCTTCGACAAAGTTGAGAGGCAGAAGTCACACTTGAAATAAGCAAAGAACTACCTACAAAGTATCATACCAGTAAGTAGAATAAAGTAAAAAAAAAAAAAAAAAAGTGCTGAGAGTTGCAAGTATAGCAGTATCAAACCATAGTCAGATGTGCTCAAGGAAAATAATCTGTGGTGGGTCTGGGTAGTCTATGGCTACAGAGGGAGTCATCATCGTGAGCACTGCCTGCATTTGTCCACCGGCTCATCTGCATTTGTCCACCATGACTCAGGTACCAAAACCATCCATGTGCACTGTTGACTGCACCTAAGTTCCACCAAATTATGATCAACTTGTGACTACAACTTCAAAACCCGTCTTGAATGTAAAATATAAATACAATCTGTCTTTCTCTGTAAGAAATTAACTAATCACCCTAAGATTTAAGAAAATGATAGGCTTGTCTTCCCCCTTCTTGTTCTCTTTTTTGTTGTGTTGAATGATGCTGCAAAGAGCTAGAAATTTCTTCCCCCCAGGGACTCTTTATTTTGGGCCTTAGACCACTCACAAGTGTTGCTTTTGAGTTACAGAGCACCAACATAGGAGGAATAAAGGTTTAATGTCTGGTAGGGGTATTGATTACTTTCTTTGAGAAATGTATTGGCTTACCCAGTGGTTCTCAATCTTTCTAGCGCCATGGCCCTTTAATACAGTTCCTTATGTTGTGGTGACCCCCAACCATAAAATTATTTTCATTGCTACTTCATAACTATAATTTTGCTACTGTTATAAATCCTAATGGAAATGTCTGTGTTTTCTGATGGTATATTGATAAGTCTACAATGATTAAGGCAACCATATAAAATCTCATTACTTAAAAGAAATTAAACTCACTGGTTTATACAGCAAGATTCCTTATTCATGTCCAACATCAGATCACTCACATGCGTGTGCAGTTGAATATTTGTTGTAATCTTGTTAAGTGGGAGATGATCAACAAGTTCTCCCTCAGCTCCAGCTCTGAAGCAGCACATAATAATTTCTGAAATCCTCCTATATAATAAAGAGGTGATATGCAAATTGACCATCACTCCAACACACAAGATGGCCACCCCCATGTAGTAAAAAATGGTTGCAAGATGGTCACCATAAGATGGCCCATGGGGGAAGGAAGTTGTGGATGATCAGGCCTTCGGGAAAAGGCAGTTGGGGGCAACCAGGCATGTAGGGGAGAGCAGTTGGGAGGGACAAGGCCTGCAGGGGAGGGCAGTGAGGGGTGACTGGGCTGTCAAGGGAAGTTAGTTAGGGGTAACTGGGCTGTCAGGGGAAGGCAGTTAGGGGCAAGCAGGCCTGCAGGGGAGGGCAGATGGGAGCGACCAGGCATGTAGGGGAAGGCAGTTGGGAGGGACAAAGCCTGCAGGGGAAGACAGTTAGGGGTGACCAGGCTAGCAGGGCAAGGCAGTTAGGGTCAACCAAGCCTGCAGAGAGGATAGTTGGGGGCGATCAGGCAAGCAGGCAGGTGAGCGGTTGGGAGTCAATAGCCCTGAATTATGAGAGGGATGTCCCAGATTGGAGAGGGTGCAGGCTGGGCTAAGGGACACCTCCTCCCTCATGCATGAATTTCATGCACTGGGCCTCTAGTATATTAATAAAGAGAAATGGCTTCCTGACAATAACTGATACTTGTAAGGTAACAAGAAGGTTCCCTGAGTTCTGATATTATATTTATTGGAATTATAAGTAGTTACATAGTTTAAAAGTTTTGTAAGTCATTGGCACTGCTTCTGTTATTCATGTGTAGTTACTAAAGTTGATATATGCCACCATTTCTTGAGTGTGCTGTTGTAAAGTGTAGCTTGCTTGATCTCAGGTGAGCCCCACAGCAACCCTGTGAGAAATTAGTCTGCTTGCATTTTGCAGCAGAGGAAACTGAGACATGGAGAAGTAATGCCCCAAGTCTCATAGAAGACAATGCTTACACCAGCTCTGATTCCAGAGCCCAACCTCTTAACCATCTGCTCCTAGCTGTAGAGCCTTTTGTATGATTATTCACTAATTATATGTAGAAAGGTGGATAACCCTAAAATTTCTAAATAGGGCTTAGGGGTATCTGTTCTGCTTAGAAATGGAGGACTAGGGCTCTTGCCTGAAGCTATATTACAAGAGTAAAACCTATTTTAACTTAGATGGTGTAGTTGTTTTGGGTGGTTTATTTGGGGTGATTAACACTTTGGAGGGGAGGAGAGGTAAAGCCCTCTCAAGTCATCTTTTGGTACTGCCGATATGGATCATGTTACTACATACTTAATATCACTTTCTCTTTGGTTTCCTGGAGAAGGGATGTGTGCTAGGATTTATCCTCCTTTTACACATTTGAGCTTACACATACTATGAACAAACAATACTAAGTCATAATCACTTTTTCCCTCGTGATTTTTTTGATCCAGTCCATTGAAAGACATACAAGGTACTGATACACAATCCTATATAATAAGAGAGAAATATGCTAATTATGTATTACACCTTGAGGCATAACGACCAGATCTTGGATCTGCCAGAGAGTGGGGCAGCAAACTACAAGCACGTGTGAAAAGCTACAAGAGTGGGGGGCGCAGCAAGCAATGAAGGAGAGGAGGAAGGAGGGGAATCACAGGGAGGGATGGTGGGCAGAGAGCTACGGGCACCTGATTCCTGGGCAGGGCTACTAATTAGTACCTAAATAATTTCATTTAGATGTTGGGGGAAATATTCACATTCACAAAGCATTAAGCATACAAAACTACTTTCTTTATAGATCTTATTTCTCCTGGTCATGCAGAAAAGTTAGGCCTTAGGGTTTATTCATTTCTGTCTTAGGAAGCATAGTTATTCTGGGTTGATATTGCACAAAACCAGAAACTTGTGGAAGACACAAGGAAATTGTTTTGCTTTAGGCAAAACTGTAAAATAGGAAAAAAAAAAAAAACATTTGAAAACTATTCGTCGATGGGACTTCATCAGAGACCCGATCTTATTCTGAAGTGGTGTGGTGTGCGTGTGTGTGTGTCAGCTTAACCCCCACTAGGTCCATCTGAGAAACCCGTCATCGACTCAGTTCTAGCCTGGCGTGGGCAAGACTCCGTGGCTCTGGAATTGCACAAAACTGGCCCGAATCAGCCAGCTGGGTGGCTTTGGGTGAATGATTTAATCTCTCTGAACCCCAGTTCTGCCCTCTGTAAATCTGGGATGACACTCTACCCTGGATATGTCCGGAGGGTTAAGCGTGACTCTTCATGTAGACTGAGGAGCACAGCACCAAATACAGCAGGAACCAGATAGATGGCAGCTGCTTGGTGTTATGACATACGCACTGGGCAGTGAGTGAGGGGTGTGTGTCTAGGTTTGAAGGAGTCATTTGTATTTTTATTCCTCAGTGAACGACTAGGATGTGCTCAATGATTTTTAAAGATGAAAACTGTGATGTGCCACTCATCTGCAGAGAAAAACCTGCAAACACAGTTGCAGACCAAAGGCTGATTTAACTCGAGGCTTACAACATCGAGGCTTGCGAAATATCGCAACACATCAAACAGAATGGTAAAGCACATTTTCAAAGGTTGTTAAAAAAAAAAACCAAACTCACTTTGTGCACCAGGCAACAACGACTTTTAAAGGTGTGGAAAGCACGCTTGAGAAAACGTTTCCCTGTAAAGCAGACAAAACTGTGGCGACTACGTCTGGTGGGGAAAAAGAAAACGGCCTAACTGGACCTGGGGTGAGATGACAGTACTTAATTGTGTCACAAGGTTAAAAATAAAGACATCCATTTATCAAATATTTGCTGAGCGCCCACAGCCGCCCAGCTCACACACCAATTCACAGCCCCAGCTCCTGGGTGCTTCCTGGGGTCCCACAGGCCTTCCCCGGCTAAAGCTGGAGGCCCCATAGCTACAGGCGCGTCCCCGGCTGAGGCACCGAGCAGGTCCGCCGCCCGGTCCTCGGGCTCCTTAGTTCCCGGCACCACCTGGGGAACGCGCCCAGAGGGCACCTACGGTGGCCCGCGAGGAAACGGAGGCGCTTCCCCCCCCCCCCCCCCGGAAACTTATCCGCCCGCAGAAAAGATGGCGCCTGGGGCGTCAGGGGTCCCTGCCGCGGTCCTCCCGTCGGGGGCGGGGCCTGCAGCGAGCAGGTGTGAGTTTCAGAAGGGTGTGCTCTGCTTTCCCCGCCCCTTCCCTCCTCCCCTCGCTTTCCCAGCTTTTGCCGAGGGCGGACGAGGAAGGATTCGATAAAATTCGACCTGAAGTACTTCAAGGCGGGACGCAGTCCAGCGGCTTCTGGGACGGCCGCGCTCGGGGGCGGGGCTAGGGGCGGGGCCAGGCCGGGCTCGGGGGCGGGGCGGGGAGTGGCAGGGGCGTGGTCAGGGCGGGCGGGGCGGGGCTGCGGTTGCGGTCCCGGCGCCCGCCGCGGTGGCGGAGGCGCCGGCGCTGGAGAGTGGGTGAGTGAGAAGCCCGCGGGACGCCGGCTGTCCGGGGTCGGGGGACGGGACCGCGCGGGGCGGGGGCGGAGGCTGTCCCCCGGGTTCGCTTTTCCTCCCTTTTCCCCTCTCCTCCGTGGCCTAATCCGGGCGTCGGGTTTCCCTGCCCGGAGCCTAGCGGGGCTGTCTGCATCCGGGCCCGGATTTCCAGGCAGCGGCGGCGCCGAGAGCCGGGGATCGGGATCGAGCCTCCCCGCCGCCCTCCCTCCCGCAGTCCCCGAGCCGGCTCCTCCCCGGGACCCGGTGCCAGACCCGAGGGAACCCGCTGCATCGCGGGCTCCACGGACTAGATCCTGGGGCCCGAGAGGCCTGCCCCGGGGAAGGCCGAGGGCGGGCGGCGCGGCTGCTCCGGACCTGGCTGGGGGCAGCGAGGGGGTGACGCGGGGCGGGAGGGCGGGAGGCGGCGTGGGCACCGCGCGTCCGCGGGCCCGAGCCTTTGGGCAGCAGTGCGAGGCTGCGGTAGGCTGCGCTCTGTGGGTCATGAGCTGCTTGCTTCACAGTCCGCGGTTACGCCGATAAAGGAAGCTTTGCGACTCGGGCATCACTGGACTGATGGTATCAGTTTCTGAAAGAAGTGCACTGATTACAGGTCTGGGCGTCTTGTGTTCGGGAGGCACCGAGGGGGGTCAGGCACCTGCCCCAGAGAGATTCACGACAGTCCTTGTTCATCTACAGAAAAGAAAAAAAAAAGAAAAAAAAAAACAGCCTGGTTGTGGCCAGTGGATAAGATTCCAATTAAAATTGTTACCATTCTTCACCAGTGATGCAAAGGAAGGGGACACACTACTTCTGGCATTACTTCTAATTTGTGCAAAAGCACTGGGAAATACTGTTAGGTAGGATCTTTCTCAGACTTTGTGATGACTGTTCCCTCTCTGCATAGGAAAAATGAGAAAAATTATAGATCACATTACAGACCGTGCAGTAAACTAGCACTCACCTGCTCCAGGAAACAATTGCATAGGGGCTAAAAAAAACCTTTTTTTCTTTATAAAGTTGATTTTTTTAAAAAATCTTTATTTGGCTCCCTTAGCAGTCTAAAATTTTCCTTTCAGAGAAAGAGGTAGAAAAACCTGTAAAAACTTCCCTGCCTTTCAAGCCTGCCCTTGGGCTCAATTTAAGAAGTTATTTGAGAAATTTGAAGCTGTGAGAGAGGGCCTGATAGTGATATCTTGATCATCCCGGAGTCTTGCCTAATGAAAATTAAGAAAGTGTTGCACACTGTCTAGTGTTACCAGCAGTTCACTGTCAGTAAAGTTCGTGGGGCAGCTTCTGTTTCCTAAGGTGGGTGGACTTAGGATCCTGTTTCTCTCAAGGCTGGGAGAAGAGAAACGGGAAGCATGGCTACAAGCTGGGTGGGTCTTAGTGATGGTTGAATTCTCATTTACAACTGCAGTGGAGCACCCCGCTTTCTAAATACCAGTCGGAAAAGAGGTCACTGATACTTAGTAAAGGTTTAAGAAAAGGCAGAGCTTCAGACCTACCACTCTGCTAACAGTTTTAGCAAATAATAGTTCATATAATCTGCATATATTATTTTCAGAAAAATACGTTGGGTACATCTCCTCAACCCTGTTTTTTACAGAGTGGCAAGCCACAGCGCCACCCATTTTGGATCCTGGCTTCCCTCAGAAGACTCTGTAGGCTAGTGATGTTTGATAAGCCTCTGGGGAAACTAACACTACATAGATTAAAAAAAAAAAAAAAAAGACTACTGGTTTTGAACTGGTATTTTTTTTTTCCCAGCCACATTTGTATATATGAATTTTCCTCACCAAAATTATGACTTTAAGTGTTAGTAAAATCATTTTTATAGCTTTTAATTAGACTTCTCTGTGACATTTCATTTCTGAAGTTATTTCTTTTGAAGGATTTAAAACTAAATATGATCCTTGTCCTTTATTATTTTTTTTTTCTGGAATGATACTAGCAGTGAAACTGAATGTAATTAGTGATCTCTCACAGTTTAATTTTCACTATCAGTTAAAAAGTTTTGCCATAATCCAACCAGATTTTGCCTTTGGACTCAATTTCATTTTAGGAAATGCTTTTATTTTCAATATAAGGATGAAATGCTTGAGTTGCAATCTTGCTTTTATGATTAGCCATCATTTTTATCCAGAAAAAAAAGAGCAAATGAAAAATATATTCCAATACTATTTTATGGCTGTGTGTATATTTAATTCATTTCCTTGGCCTCCAGTGTGCTGTTGTTAATGACAATAGCATCATTACAGTTTTGATTCAATTTATATTCCTATATTCTGTCATTGTAAACTGCTTAGGTTGTATCCAAAAAGTGACTATTTTAAACATGTTATACAGCTTAGATCCACTTACATTGTGATATAATGCATTAAAAAGTAAGCATTCCATAAATGAATTTCTGAAGTAAAAGATGCACACATAAGAAGTGCCATTGTGTTAAACGATTTCTGAACATACTTAAAGTGTTTGCCAAGCTGTGTGTGTGCGCCTATTTTTGACATCATGATAAAAGTGTGCATTTAATGCTCTAAAAATAGAAGTCATTGCTTTTCATCAGTTTCTGAACTCTCTTGACAAGGTATAGATAAATTCTTTAAGTAAAATGGTTTACTTTGACATGAATTTAGTTATAGATCAAATGTATTCTCCCAAAGCAATCATATAGGCAAAGATAGGGATATCACATTTCAGCTAACAACTGCTGTGCTTTATACTTTTGGTGAATGGAATCTACAATTTAGACTTGTCATTTTTAAAATTTTGTGTCTTTGAATACAAATATCAAATATTAATATTACGCAAAACTAGAGGCCCAGTGCACGAAATTAGTGCACAGGTAGGGTCCCTAGCAGCTGCCGGCTGTTGGCGGGGTCCTCCTTTCCCCAGCTCTCCACTGCAGGCCGGACCTTCCTTCATTCCGCACCACCCTCTGGTGGTCAGAGCACATCATAGTGAGTGATCGAACTCCCCGTCAGTCAAACTCCTGAGGGGACACTTTGCAGATTAGGCTTTTATATGGATGTAGATAGTTGATTCCTTTTACACTAACATCATGTAGCGCATGCACCCTCAGAGTGATATATCTGAGTAGGTTGAGATACACAGGAGACCTGGATTCTAGCCTGGCTCTGTGAACTTGGCCACTTCATTCTTCTCTCCATGTCTGTTTTCTCAGTAGAGTGAACGGCTTGAATAGGGCTCATCCAGTCACGTTGTTCTCTACATGTTGTAAATAACTGAAGCTTTTTAATTCAGCAATTTGCATAGAACTCTCTTCGTAGTGATAAAATGCTATACTGCTTTCTTGAATAGCATATTAAATGTTTTATCTTTTCGTTTCAGTGCCACTTTAAAACCCGTAAAGGGCTTTAGTACCCTGATACCCAAAGAGTTCATTGAGAATGACAGGACCCATTTGCTTACTTTCTGTTACCGGTCCACACTGTTGCGTTTTTGCAATTTTTGGATCTTTTTATTTATTTATTTTTGCCTTTGCCTTTTTAGCAGCTCTTAAGGTATTTCTACTGTCAGTTGCTTTACTAGGATTGCCTTAACAAAGCACCACAAACTAGGTGATGTAAAACAAAAGAAAAAATTTATTCTCTCACAGTTCTGGAAACTAAAAGTCCAAAATAAGGTGTCAGCGGGGACAAGCTCCCTGGAAGGCTTGGGGGAAGAATCCTTCCTTACCGCCTCTTAGCCTCTCTGGCTACCAGCAATCACCGACATCCCTTGGCTTGTAGCTGCATCACTCTGATTTCTGCCTCCATCTTTACAAGGCCCTTTCCCCTCTGTGTCTGTTTCTCCAAATCTTTCTCTCCTCTTAAGGACCCCAGACACTGATCCAGTGTGACCTCATTTTAACTTGATTACTTACGTCTGTTTCCAAATAAGGTCACATTTGCAGGTACTGGGGGTTAGGACTTGAACAGATTTTTTTGGGAGAGACAGCTTAGCCTACAATAAGTGTTGGTGTTTCTAACTGAACTCTACCTTTCCTCGTTTAGTGCTTTTTAGTTGATATGCTTTGGGAACCAAATATCCCATTATATTAGAATTAGAGCCCTGGTGTATGAGATTCATGCTCTCAGTGGGGAGGGAGGTTTCCTCAGCCTGGCCTGTGCCCTCTAACAGCCCGGGAGCCCTCAGGGGATGTCCAGCTGGTGGCAGGGAGTGGGCCTAAGCGGGCAGTCAGACATCCTTAGCCCTGCCGCCACTGCCACCCTCCTGCCAGCCATGAGCCTGATTTCTGGGCGTCTGGCTGAGCAGTGCTCCCCTGTGGAAGTGCACTGACCACCAGGGGGAAGTTCCTGTGTTGAGCATCTGCCCTCTGGTGTCAGTACTCGTCATAGCA
The DNA here is from genome assembly GCA_963924515.1 of Vespertilio murinus. Taxonomy (NCBI): domain Eukaryota; kingdom Metazoa; phylum Chordata; class Mammalia; order Chiroptera; family Vespertilionidae; genus Vespertilio; species Vespertilio murinus. The sequence continues at coordinate 119,844,782 of OZ004708.1, forward strand.
ACCAGTTGTTTGGTCGATTTGCATATTACCCCTTTATTATATAGGATTGAACATAGACTGGAAATTTGGGAACAGAGAGGGTCTATTCTATGTGCTTTAGTTCGTAATATTTCATCTGAATGTTCAGAGGCCATTTTTAGTTCCTTGTCACTTTGGATTTCTAAGCATATTTTTAAATATAAGTGACAAGTTACTATGTATCATAAAATTACATCAGCAAACACTCAATGTGCACCAGTCATGCTAGTTGAATGCCTCTTTCCTGGTTGGAGACATGCTTACAAAACGTTTTGACTGAAGAGGAGAAAACTGCATATGCCAAAATTATTTGGATTGTTGATGGATGACTTTAAAATTGCTGAACCTAATCACTGTTTTGTGTGTCCTTGTTTAGATATCCTTGGAGCTTTCGGATAATGTGACAGTTGGGATGTAGTGATGTCGACTCTCTGTCCTCCACCATCTCCAGCTGTTGCCAAGACAGAGATTGCTTTAAGTGGTGAATCACCTTTATTAGCTGCTACCTTTGCTTACTGGGACAATATTCTTGGTCCTAGAGTGAGACACATTTGGGCTCCAAAGACAGAACAGGTACTTCTCAGCGATGGAGAAATCACTTTTCTTGCCAACCACACTCTGAATGGAGAAATCCTTCGAAATGCAGAGAGTGGGGCTATAGATGTGAAGTTTTTTGTCTTGTCTGAAAAGGGAGTAATCATTGTTTCATTAATCTTCGATGGAAACTGGAATGGGGATAGGAGCACATATGGACTATCGATTATACTTCCACAGACAGAACTTAGCTTCTACCTCCCGCTTCACAGAGTGTGTGTTGATAGATTAACACACATTATCCGGAAAGGAAGGATATGGATGCATAAGGTGAGTGGTTCTGAGCTTATTAGTCATGGTAACTTAACCGTTTATCTCCTGACACATTTGTATGTAATTCTTAGGAATTATATGCAACTAACTTCAAACAGTAGCTATTATTTGCTGCTACCGTACTAGATACAGATAGATCTAGTCTGATGTCTGTCCTACTCATAATGACCATCAAAGGTAGGAGATGATAACTCCAGTTACAAATAAGAAGCTAAAGCTTAGAGAAAGTAGAGAACATAAGTTTTAGATCCATTGAGACTTTTTTTTTTTTTGGAATTGCATGCCTGTGTCTTTTACTTACTACTTACTGTGTGTAGGATTCAAGCATTTCAAAACAATTGTTTCATAAGCAGTTGGCCATGGAGCCTTTAATTCCTTTAACTTCTTTGCCAGGTTTCTATATTTGTAAAATGAGGAGGTTGGACAAAATGGTTTCTAGGAGATTCCTGTCATTTCATTTTCATATCATAAATGATAGTCCTATTCATTTCATTCCTCTTACAGATTGGGCTAGAGCAATGACCGGCAAACTCATTAGTCAACAGAGCCAAATATCAACAGCTCTTTTGAGAGCCAAATTTTTTTAAATTTATTTTTATTTTTTATTGATTTTATTTTTTATTGATTTCATTTTTATTTTATTTTATTTTTTTAAATATATTTTTAAATATATTTTATTGATATTTTACAGAGAGGAAGGGAGAGAGATAGAGAGCTAGAAACATCGATGAGAGAGAAACATCGACCAGCTGCCTCTTGCACACCCCCTACCGGGGATGTGCCCGCAGCCAAGGTACATGCCCTTGACCGGAATCGAACCCGGGACCTTTCAGTCCGCAGACCGACGCTCTACCAAACCGGTTTCGGCTTATTTTTATTTTTTATTTATTTTTATTTTTGTTCCTTTTTTTTAAATTTATTAAGGTATTATATGTGTACATAGCTTACCATTGCGCCCCCCCCCCCCACCTCCCAGCCATGCCCTCCCTCCCCAGAGTTTTGTGTTCATTGGTTGTACTTATATGCATGCATACCAGCCCTTCGGTTGATCTCTTATCTCCCCCAGATCTGAGAGCCAAATTTTTTAAACTTAAACTTCTTCTACTGTCACTTCTTCAAAATAGACTTGCCTAGGTCATGGTATTTTGTGGAAGAGCCACACTCAAGGGGCCAGAGAGCCTCATGTGGCTCTAGAGCCGCAGTTTGTCGACCCCGGGGCTAGAGGAAATTATTATTATTTCCTAAATCCTATAGTTTAATGTATAGTGATACTTCTGTTTCCGTGTACTTTTGGCAGATCTGAAGAACAAATTTATTTCTCCTTTCTACTTTGCAGTTTGATACTAACATGGAAATCCATTGAATAATTATTAATTTTATGAGACTTTTACTAGATAGTAAGGAAAAATAGTATCTTTTAAAGGAATAATTTCTTACCATGTTTGCAGGCTTGCCTTGTTATTTTTAACATGTATATGAAAATCATTTAAATTCAGGAAGCTCTGTATTCTCCAGGTTCAGCTTGAACTTAGTTCATTTGAAAGTGTGAATCATTATCTTTGTGAAACTATGCAGATGTTACATTGGCTGTTTTCTGTTAAATTACCTGTTTTTAACTGCCAAAAAAGGGTGGTTTTACGGATATGTTTGGTTAATTTCCTCCCTCCCCTTTTTTTCTGTCCTAAAGTGAAAGTATTTTTCCCGTGAACTGAATTACACAAGAACATGTCTGCTACTTAACTGTATTGTAAAAAATAAGCGTCAAATGTTTTTTTGTTTGTTTGTTTCTGTTTTAATTATCTTAATGAATTTTCCCTTGCTCAGGAAAGGCAAGAGAATGTCCAGAAGATAGTGCTAGAAGGCACAGAGAGAATGGAAGATCAGGTAAGGTGGAGACTGCACGCTGTCAAACACTGTAAGCCTGAGGGCTACTTGTGTTAAGGCCTTGAGGCCAGATTAGTTGGACAGAGTGAGCCCAAAAGTGAACAGAGCCTTTATGGAGATGTGTGGAACAAACCTGATAAAAACCTGCATACCTTACACACCTGAATAATTAAATGTAAGTCCAATAGTAATCGCATCTACAGATTAATATTTTGTTACCTGTTGTCCATATCCACAGAGTAAATTTTGAATAACTGGCTCATAGTAAAAATTAAAAATTATGTTTGAGATTTTCTTTTAAAGTCATGTTTCTCAGACATTTCCGCAGAAGTAGCTGTAACAGGAGGAAAGTGAGTACTCCTAAGGTATCTGCAGAGGTAGGCACAGCTCTAAGCATAATATACCTGTGAAATGGTATCTTTAGAATTCATGCATTACATTTTATTCTATGAAATGTCTGTCTGTTTTAATGTTATAATTTTCTGGTGGTATTCTTCACCTTTATACAACCAGGCTTCTTATAATACCAAGTTTCCAGGAAAATGTGCATGTTTACCCCATGACTTTGAACACCCTTAGGGAGCAGGCACCAGAGTTTGAAAAGCATGATTGATTGCAAAGAGAGGGCTCCCTGTGGAAATGAAGTACAAGGGGTTTCAGCATAGGGCCGAGCAGTTCTTCCGAAGGGGGCTCGCCAGTGGAGAAGGGTTCTTTGCTTTTATTGCTGTTGCCCCAGCCACCCTCTTTGTTCCTTTGAAACTCCAGTACAAACATCATGACTGGATTTTCTTTTCTCTAGTTCTCTTCAGCAGGCCCGAGATAGAATACTACTTTAAACAAAAATTTCTTTTTTTTTTAATATATTTTATTGATTTCAGAAAGGAGGGGGGGGGGAGATAGAAAGAAACATCAATGATGAGAGAGAATTATTGATTGGCTGCCTCCTGCATGCCCCATCCCAGGTATGTGCCCTGACAGGGAATCAAACAGTAACCTCCTGGCTCACAGGTCAGTCCTCAACCATTGAGCCACACCAGCCAGGCTAAACAAAACCTTCTAAAAATTTGTGAAAATACAAGGGCATTAAGTAAGGAAATACTTTTGTAAATAACTTTCCAGATCAGTGGAGATAATTCTGGGGAAAGGTTTTGAGACTTATAAGAAATCGTTTCTCTTTATCCAGAGAAGTCCAGCCTATGCTTGCTGGTCACTAAGCAGCGGTGACTTTTGCCAATCTCTAGATATGGAATATTTAGAATTACTCAAGATAAGGAAATTTAGAATCTAGTAAAATTCTGCTTTTACTGGGACTTTATTTCAAACCAGAAGCCTGTACTTATAAAGTCACCACTGTTCATGAATGCTGTCTCGCTTTTAAGGGCTCTTAAAGACATTGTCCTGCCCCTTCTGTTGTCATGAGGAAAGTATACTGGGACAAACAAGGTTCTTTTTTTTTTTTTTTTAATATATATTTTATTGATATTTTACAGAGAGGAAGGGAGAGAGATAGAGAGCCAGAAACGTCGATGAGAGAGAAACATCAACCAGCTGCCTCCTGCACACCCTCCACCAGGGAATGTGCCCGCAACCAAGGTACATGCCCCTGACCGGAATTGAACCCGGGACCCTCCAGTCCGCAGGCCGACGCTCTACCACTGAGCCAAACCGGTTTCGGCCAAACAGGGTTCTTAGAGGGGAAAACATTCTCTTGCTCAGAGGTTTAAGGTAGAAAAGTTGGAGGAGGAAAGGAAACTGACGGGATTTTCTTTTAGAGCCTCTCGTGTTCAGCCTAGTAAGATTTTTTTGTTAAGCTTCATTACCGATATTCATTTGCTTATGATGATGAATGTCTGATATTGTTTATGAACTACTACATATGCCTACATCTAAGGGAAGGTATTTTCTCCCAATTATCCTTTATGACAAGGAGTTGCCTGATAATCGAGGCTTTACAAATCTCATATAATGTGCTTTCAATTACTTCATTGTAAGCAGTAAAGACTATTTGGGGATGACACGTAAGTGTGAAACAACTTCCGTCAGTGCTAGTTCTGGGTGCTCAGAGTTGTCCTCTGATAAAATCACTGTACAAGGACACAAAAGTAACACCTTCAGTCATTATTCTTGTGTTATTGATTGTAATTGTAAACAAACATTTACAAATTACTTTAAAGAGCAGAGCAGAGCAGTTATGTTGTAGAGGTTATTATAGCTTGATTTTTTAAATAGTAAAAACCTCTATGATGCAAGGGAGCTTCCAGCTTAAGATAAAATTTCCAGAGATAGCATTACATTTATTTATATAATTGTTTTTGTGGCTTTTTAAATCTTATTTAAAATTTTTTTTAAATTTTAAATGTTGATATATGCCTTACGTTGTGATCACCACACTAAGTCTAACAATTGCATTTAAATTCTCAAGCATCTTACATGATCAGGGGCCTCTGAAAACTGGGTTAGGTCACTCAAAAACATGACTGTAGGAATGACAGAGGTTCTAATTCGAAGATGCATGTGAAGAATTATCTACATCTCCAAGTTTATATATTGAGGATGGTCAGAAATTTTGGGAGAGTGGTAGTGATAGTGCATAAATGAGGGATCACTTGATTTTCAGAAGCTTTACATTTGTGGTATTCTGTATTTTCACTCTAGAAACTACAGATTTCAAAATTATATTTCTTGACATATAAAAAAGTAGAAGTATTATCTTGAAAAAAACTTTAAAGGAAACTTGTATTTTATTGATTATTAAAATATATGTGATGTTTTTTATTTGCATCTGGGTAGATTATAGCTTATTAGAGGCCTGGTGCACAAAAATTCATGCACTTGGGGGTATCCCTCAGCTCAGCCTGCACCCTCTCACAGTTTGGAAGCCCTTGGGGGCTGTCCGACTGACACCTTGAGCTTCAGATGGACATCCTTAGTGCTGCCACAGAGGTGGGAGAGGCTCCCGCCACTGCAGCTGTGCTTCCAGCCTTCAGCCCAGCTCATGGCTGAGCAGTGTTCCCCCTGTGGGAATTCACTGACCACCAGGGGGCAGCTCTGCTACTGAGGCTGGTCAGCACTGCCCTCTGATCTCTGTCTCCTCTGCTGGCACCCGACTTGGCTGGCCTGGCGCCACCCACTCACCACCCCCGCTGACCTGTCATTCTGCCATTTTATCTATTTGCATAATAGGCTTTTATTAAATAGGATTATGAATGTAGAGGTTCAGGCTTTACTACCAAGTTCATTGCTCAGGATCCTAAAGTCTTATGCTTTGCTTTATTTATTTTAAAATATAAACACACTGACAACATTTAATTAAGATATACCTCACATTTCAAAAGGAGATCCTTTCTGAATTTGGGGTGATGATTTAGTTATTGCATTTAACAGTAAATGATAAACCAGTGATTCTGTTATAAGAAAATTATTTCCAGAATAATGGAAATGAGTTTTAAATAGCATATAAATCCTTTAGAAATATTTTGGAGTTGTAGACTTGTTTGGAGCTGTGTTTGAACAAGTTAGCAAGTATTTCTATCTTTGCTTTCAGTGTTTAATTTTTTATGGTCCAGCTTATCTTATATTGTGTGATTTTTCTTCACCTCATTTACTTTTTTGTGCAGGGTCAGAGTATTATTCCAATGCTTACTGGAGAAGTAATTCCTGTAATGGAACTGCTTTCATCTATGAAATCACACAGTGTTCCTGAGGAAATAGATGTAAGTTCTTATTTTATTAAATAGAAACAATGGTATCCTTTATCCATTTTTTGTTACATCACTATTATGTATATTAGTAGTAGTCTCATTTTATTATTATAAGTATGATAACATTAAATTTATTTATTTGACTTCTTTTGTATTTCCTAGAAGTGGGATAATTTCAAACCTTATAGAAGCAATCAATATTTAATGCAGTGCTTTTGGTAACAAAACAGTGTGAAATGGAAGTGTACCCATATTCACTAATACAGTTTCCTTAATCATTTGTTGAGGACATTTAGGGTCACATACTATGCATGTATAGGGAATTCTTTAGGAAATAATTTTTGTTGCTTCCGGACATTTTTGTCATTAGGATTTGTCTCCTGGTCCTGACAGCTCAGAAGAGGGAGTTGTTCTTGTAACAATTGTTGCTTAACCTGCCTGACCAGCCTTCACATTTGTTCTTCTGAAAGTTTATGTAGTGCACAGAGATTGTTTTATGGGGATTCTTGATGTTTAGAAATGAGGGCAATGTGTTATATTGAACCTAGACTTCAGAAAACTTATATATGAAAAGTGGTTTTCAACCTTGTTATACCAGAATTTTTTTGTGTGACTTTTAGATTGCTGAAACAGTTCTCAACGATGATGACATTGGTGATAGTTGTCATGAAGGCTTTCTTCTCAAGTAAGACTTTTATTTATTTCTATAAAAGCTGAATGAAGCAGATACAGACCTTATGCTTACCTATGAGAGGATATGGAAGGAAGGAAACAACAGAATACTACCCATGTCTTTGTAGGGACAACATTGCATATGTGAACTATTACTTAGCTTTGTGTTATCTTTTTATTTCTTGCATTTCTCATGTTACTCTTTTCTTAATATCTAAAGAAGCTGAGTTTCGATAATGCCCAGACAAGAAATTTTAGTCCCTTGTTTTGTTCTGGTTTCTTGTTTTACTTCTCATTAAAGCTGAAACTGATAACTTTTCCAATATATGTTGCATTGTGGATGTACTTGAGTTATTTGGGCCTAGAAAAGAAAGTGGGCTCTAAAATCAGATTTTCCAAGTTACTGCTGTATAACCCTGGGCAAGCTCCCTAAACTCTGTGCCTCCATGCCATCACCTGCAAAATGGGAATAATAATAGCAATGTCTGCTTCATAGGATTGTTCTAAGTGTTTAGTGAGATCAATTAGATTAAGCATTTAAAATAGTGCGTGGCACATAATAGCTGACATTTGCTATTTATATTTCTTTTAAGGAAAATGATAATAATAAATAATAATAATAGCCAGTATTTATTGAATGCCTGCATCTTAGTCCCTAATCTAAATGCTTTCTCTTCATGAATAGTCTCATCTTGTTCTTTAGTGTTTCTTTACAATTGCAGATTATCATGAAATTTTATTTATTTATTTAAATATATTTTTACTGATTTAAGACAGAGAGAAAGGAAAGAAGAGGGAGAGAAATATCAATTGGCTGCCTCATGCATGGCCCCCAACCAGGGATTGAGCCCACAACCTGGGCATGTGTCCTGACCAGGAATGGAACTGGTGACCTCTTGGTGCACAGGACCACGCTCAACCAACGAGGCCACTCTGGCCAGGATATGAAATTTTATTTTTAAAAATGAGAAATTAAAAATGAGGAGTGCTTTTACGCTCAACAGTCTTTTCCTTTAGATTTATGATGGAGAATGGTAGGGGTGAGAGTGAGTGTAACCTAGAGGCCTTAAATGGCTTGAATCAGAAGCTCATTAGTCCTGATTCTGTTCAGCGTTAACCACTCATAGCATTAATTTTAGTCCCCTTTGACTTTAAATCACTTAACCTCTCTGTATACCTCAGTTCCTTCCACTCTAAAATGGTGATATTTTACTAAATGGGTTGTTTTAAGGTTCAAATGAGAGAATCACTGTGAAAGGCATGTAGAAATGAGATGGCATTATATTTATAGCTTTGGTGCTTCACATGGAAAGTTATTCTAAATGGTTTGAATAGCTTTCCTTTTCTTTTACTTTGTGAAGTTGTTTTACAGGCAATTTTTAAAATCTCTTTTCTTCAATTTACAGTGCTATTAGCTCACACCTGCAAACCTGTGGCTGTTCTGTTGTAGTAGGCAGCAGTGCAGAGAAAGTAAATAAGGTAATGTATTTTATAATCCAGCAAGTAATCTCACTTTTTAATTCTGCTAACATATCATCGATCGTAATTTAAAGGTTAGGTTACAAGCAACATGATCTAACAGTATAAGGCAATATAGCCTGACCAAATAACTGTGACACGCTAAGCAAAAAGGAGGGTTCCATGGAGAAAGTCTGCATATTATATCAGCCACCTGGAGGGGCACGATGCGTATTCAAATGTTAAAGGTTTTGAGATATACTGAAATTTACCAGCATTTCCCAAACTTATTTGACCACAAAATCCCTATTTTTAGCAACAATTGTTATCATCCATGGACTATTCTGTGTGACTAAGAAATATTTATTTCTCAGGATATATTTTATTGGCAAAAACAAGTGAAATTTCAATTCCAATTTCTTTCATAACCAAACCAATGCTGTTGTGTTTTTTTTTACATTATATTTTAATGATAAATTCTTTTCTTTTACAGATAGTAAAAACATTATGCCTTTTTCTGACTCCAGCAGAGAGAAAATGCTCTAGATTATGTGAAGCAGAATCATCATTTAAATACGAGTCAGGACTCTTTGTCCAAGGCCTGCTAAAGGTAGAGTCTTGTCACAAGTGAAAGCAGTTTTTGAGACTCATCATAAATGTCTTTTGAACATTAGTATTTAATGTATCTCATGTTTTTATGTCAGGGGCCGACTTCCTTTGCACAGACTGAGATAGAGTCTATGTCTTACTGATTTATGGTTGGTATCAGAGAAATATCACAGAACATCTTTATGTTTCTCTCTAGTTTCCTGTAGCTGCCTGTTTGTTTTTATGATTTTTAATTTTTTTAATATGTGCTTGAATCAGGTTCATTGTCTAAAATGGGAACATTTAACTTTTTTTTTTTACTGAACAAATTTGAATTTTTGTGTTATCATTTTGTTTAAGTACCATATTCATTTATTGAAAAAAAATTAAAGCTTCTTTCTAACTTGAAAAAGAATGTAAGCTTTTATCAATTCCTGTGTGTGTATTAAAAATTCTTTTCATTTTTCTTTTATTTGTTTAAATCTGCTTTTGAAGGGAAAAGACAGATAAATATTAATTAGCCATTATTTTGAGTAATTATAGGGAGGACAGTTAATCACTTTATCAAACCTATTGATTTTTTTTATCATAATCAAACACATGAATTTACAGATTTCTAATGCTTATGTGATTCTCTCATAATGGTTGCTTTCTTGAAGATGTAGGTATAACAAAACGAATGAAAATAGTAAAAAATTGTTACAAATAAAAATTATATTCAGCTTTTGCATTTTCAATAATGGGCATGCTATGAGCTCAAAATAATAGTACTTAAAGACAGAAACTATTTAAGGGAAACTCATTTCTGATTTGAATTGTACAAGAAAATTAGAACTTCTTCCCTATCAAAAACTAGGTATTTAGTACTTTTTTTTTCCTCAGCGACCTCTCATTTAATTATATAATTTTATTCCTAAAGGGTTTTATATTAGATTCATATAGGAAAGCTTCAAACTATGGCATAATGAAAATATATTTGTTAAGAATTTTCTATGTAGTTATAAATTTTGTAGCCTTTTAGAAAATGGTTTGACATTACATATCAAGAGCCTTACAGACGTTTAAAGACTTAACCTACTGTTTCTACCTCTGGAAATCCTTCCCAAAGAAGCAATTACAGGTGCAGAAGATTTACATATAAAGATGATTATCAGAACATGATAGAAGTAAAAAAAAAAAAAAATGGAAACAGCCTTTATCTTCTGTTCTCTTCAAGTACATAGCACATAGCATGGTGCCTTATACAGAGTATGTCCTTATTCCATGGCAGCCCAGCCAACTGTGCCTAGAAAGAAGTGCATTCTTTACTTATTATAAAAATACATATATGATTAGAATTTAAAAGAGCATGTGAATAGTCAAGAAGAAATGGTCACTTGTAATCTCACAATCCAGAGAATAACCATTGTTAATATTTGACATGTATCTTCTGGTCTTGTTTTCTTCTGTCTGTATTTTTTTCACATCTCCCCCACTCGTGAAAAATTTGGGAAAAATTGGATTATATTTTGCATGCTGTAACCTGTTGTTGTTTTTTTCACAATATATTGTGAACATCTTTCAATATGAACACTTAAACTTCTGTAGCTTAATTTAATCACTTCTTTTTTTTTGGATTCCTAGGTTGTTTCTATCACTAAAACTTTGTACACAATCATGAGTAATATCTTAGTATAAATTTCTAGAGATGGACTTGCCAAATTGAAACCAGGGTGTTGATTTCTTTTTTTAATTTAAAAAACAAGTCTTTATGTCGTTTGGCAAATAGGACAGTGACTTTTCCTTTCATCGGGACAGGATTCTACTGGAAGCTTTGTGCTACCCTTCCGGCAAGTCATGTATGCTCCCTACCCCAGCACTCACATAGACGTGGATGTGAACACCGTCAAGCAGATGCCGCCCTGTCACGAGCACATCTACAACCAGCGCAGGTACATGCGCTCAGAGCTGACGGCATTCTGGAGAGCCACTTCGGAGGAGGACATGGCTCAGGACACGGTCATCTGCACCGACGAAAGCTTCACTCCCGATTTGTAAGTCATACTGTCTTTTGATATTGTCCTTAAGCAATATTATGAAATTGTGTCCTTTGTGAGTAAGAGCAAAACAAATGAGTCTGTGTTTAAAAGGAAAGAAATGTTACTGTGAGTTATGCTTAAAGAAATTCTTGGCTAATCAAACATTTATTCTTAAATGCCTATTTTTCTTACTGTAATTGTGTTTCTCATCAGATAGGTTAGATTAGTTTTTTTAAAATAAACATATAAGTATTTAACAAATATCTATTGAGCCCTAGGCACAGTACTAGCTACTAAGGTTAAGAGTAGCCAGACAGCCGAAACCGGTTTGGCTCAGTGGATAGAGTCAGCCTGCGGACTGAAAGGTTCCAGGTTCGATTCTGGTCAAGGGCCATGTACATTGGTTGCGGGCACATCCCCAGTGAAGTAATTCTAAGTCTTTTCTTTCTTGATATGTGAACATAAAATACAACAAAACTGTCAAAAATATCAATAGAGCATTCTTTTACTTTAAATTTTATATTGCGGTATTCATTCCTTGCCATAAAGTCTGATTAGTATTTTAAAAAGATAAAAAGTAATGATAATAAAATATTCAGTGTTGACCCAATTAGGAAAAAATGGTGATGATAAATATGAGTTATAAAGCCCTAAGAAAACACTGAAATTTTAGGTACTTTCCTATTTACTTCTGAAATCAGGAAAAAATTTGTAGCATACTGGATACATTATAATTCTCTTTAATTAAAGTGCCTGGCACATAGAATGTGCTCAATAAATGTGAACTAGAATCATACAGGTTTGAGTATATACGGGAGCAGTAAAATTGGAGTAATCAGCCTATCCTGTTTTTCTAAGAAAATTTTAAGCTCAAGCAATAGATATGTGGCGCACCAGTAGTCACACAGAATGTGCTGACCAAAAACAGAAAAAGAACACCATGTCCACCAGAAAGGGAACACATGTCCATCAGAAAGGGAACACATGTCCACCAGAAAGGGAACACCATGTCCACCAGAAAGGGAGCACATGTCCACCAGAAGGGGAACACGTGTCCACCAGAAAGGGAACACATGTCCACCAGAAAGGGAACACGTGTCCACCAGCAGAGGACCATGGGATCTCAGCCTTGCATGTCCCAGGTGCAGAAAGATGACTTCATTAGGGCCTGTCATTCCCAGCTCTCCAGGGTCCCTGTTGGTTCCTTAGAAAGCTTCAGGGAAATTGGTTACAACATGAATTACTCAAAATTGGAATTCCAGGTCACTAAGCTTTCACGTACAGTATTAGTAATTTGGTAAGTTCTCAGAATTTTTTGGTTCCTTCAATCATTTTCTTCTTTCCTAAAGTATTTAGTTTTGTTTTGTTTTTTTCTTTTCTTTTTTGCTTGGTTACTTTACAGCTCTTTTGGGGAATTTGGTGAACTTTAGGATGGGTTTTAAGCCATCTAGTATTTTTTTAGAGAGGATATGTGTATACTTTAACATTACTTTTAATTTATTTAAAACAATATCACTAATTTTTAAAATATTTTTTAATTTTAATGTTTAGATATAATTTCAGTCACTGCCAATAAAAAATGAAAAATCAGTCATAGTCACTGGAAATATATACATTTCTATATCTTTTTTGTATTTGTTTCAGAGAGAAAGGGAGAAGGAGAGGGAAATAGAAATATCAATGATGAGAGAGAATCATTGATCAGCTGCCTCCTGCAAGCCCCCTACTAGGGATCAAGCCCAGAATTCAAGCATGTGCCCTTGACTGGAATCGAACCCGGAATCTTTCAGTTCACAGGCCAGTGCTCTGTCCACTGAGCCATACCAGTTAGGGCTATTTTTTAACACTCTGCTTTATCTTATTTATTATGAACAAGATACTCAGTGAAACAGGCATATTAAGAACAGCGGACTTTAAATAGCCTTATTCCCTCTCCAAAGCCAGAGAAGGAGTGCTGTCAGGGTCCACATTGGCCACTAACTGGATACCCTGTAATTATGAAATGCTGTCTCCCCGCTTCACCTCCCCCTCCCGTTTTGGGTTTGTTGTTTGGTATACTCTTCTAACTAGGAAATTTTAGGTACTTTCCTATTTATTTCTGCACACACACCTCTTTCCTGCCATTCCTCTCATTATATGATGATGATTACTGTTTTCAGTTAAGAATTGCTTACCTTATTAAATGTTACATTACCCTTTGACTTGAGAAGAACCTAACACCTCAGTAAACACTCTAGGGAGGTAGGGGGCAAGGAGAGGGGAGGAAGAAGGGGAAAGACTGAAGGGGTTCAGACCTGGGAAGAGAGCAGTCTCCTTTTAAGCACCTGCTCTGTCCTGGGTGGTGTGTTAGATGCACACTCTCTCGGTAGGCATTACATCTTAACTTTTTGTCTGATAGTAGACAAGGCAGTTAATGCTTTCCTAGAGCATTAGCTGGTTCATGTAACTTGCCAGATGATGGGCTCGTGATGCAAACCCAGTGGTGTGATGTTACAGATAGTCATCTAGCTGTGTTTCTTAATCCCACTCCATGATAGCTAGCATCCATCCTTTTGTCTTTCTTCATCCTAAAATGTATACTAGAAGTTATTAGTATGTAACATTATCCTTTTGTTTTGGGTGTTGTTGGTAGTATTGTGTGTCTACTGTTATTGCTGTTTTATCTTTGAGATGGCAGGAATTGGTAACTGTTATTTACTAATTGCCTAAGCCTTTCAACATTTTTTAAAAGGTGGATGTATTAAAATAGGTTGATAGATATTACATATCATTCTTGGGATTGCTTATCTTTAAAAGAAAAATAATTAGAGGAACATCCAAGATGGCGGCCTAGGCAGTCTCCTAAGCTGCCGTCTCATCAACAATTTAATTAAAAAAACAACTAAAATCAAAAAGGACTTCACCAAAACGTCAGGAAAGCTGGCGGAGTGGAATAGCTACAACTAGAAAGAAAGAGAGAGGCTCACGGATCGGACTGGGAGCCGAAAAGCACTGAGGTAGGGAGAAGCTCGCGCACGCGGCCGCCGAATACCTGCCTGGCGGGAGGGGAGGAATCCCCGATTGCACGGAACCCTTTCGGACTGTACTGAACCCCAGCCCCGGCTGAAATCCCGTGGTCCCAGGCTCATACGGTTGGAGTCTGGACTGTAGAGAAAGGCACCCAGAGACTCAGAGACTGGGAGACCAGGGACCGGGAGCCACAGTCGCAGTCTGCAGGGTCTACAGACTCGCGCGCATGAGCAAGTACGCCCTGAGGTCTGACCGCCGCCCCTCCGGAGCGGAAGGAGTCAGAAGCTCCAGGTCTGACTGCGGAGGCTGCCACTGCCTCTATGTACAAGGTGGCGGCCTCTCCGTAGCGGAAGGAGTCAGAAGCTCCAGGTCTGACCACGGAGGCTACCGCTGCCTCTCTGTACAAGGTGGCGGCCTCTCTGTAGCGGAAGGAGTCAGAAGCTCCAGACTACAGAGACCAGCCCAAGTCCAGGCGAGCCCCTGGGGCACCCACGCTCTTGCTTGGGGAAACTGGGCCGGTCAGGCAGAAACTCAGGCGAGTGCACAAGGGCAGGGCAGAAGCCAGGACTGTCAGTTCAGCCCTGAGACTCCGCCCCATCCAAGCTGAGCAGAGGCTTCTGCAGTTTTTCAAGTCTGATCCTATAAGACTGTCTCCAATACAGAAGTTATCCCAGAGTAGACACAGCTGATACCCACATCCAATTGGCCTGAAGGTCAATTCACAACAATAGAGACTTAGCTACAACAAGGCTGTGCACGCAGTCCACAAAGGGGAGCACCAAGAGTGTCTACCTCAGGTAACTGAGGAGGCTGACCCACTGTGCTATATAGGACACCAAACACACAAAGCCATCCTACCAACTCTGAAAAATAGTGATAATGCCGAGACAAGGAAATAGATCTCAAACAAAAGAGATGGAGGATATAGAGTTCAGAACTACGGTTCTAAGGTTATGCAACAATATCCTAGAAAAGCTCGATAAATTTCATGAGACCCAACTAAAAAGTATAGATAAACTGACTAAATTGGAAAATATTATGCAGAGATCCAACAGCAGAATGGAAGAACACAAGAATCAGGTCAAAGAGCCAAAAGACACTCCGCTGGAGAAGGAAGAAGAAAAGAGGATCCAGAAAGTTGAAGATAGTGTAAGGAGCCTCTGGGACAACTGCAAGCGCAGCAACATCAGAATTATGGGGGTGCCAGAAGAAGAGGGAGTGCAAAATACTGAAAACATATTTGAAGAAATAATATCAGAAAACTTCCCTCACCTGGTGAAAGAAATAGACTTACAAGTACAGGAAGCCTACAGAACCCCAAACAAGAGGAATCCAAAGAAAAATTCTTGGAGACACATCATCATCAATATGCCAAGGGTAAAAGACAAAAAGAGGATCTTACAAGCAGCAAGAGAAAAGCAGTTGGTTACCTATAAGGGAGCACCCATAAGACTATCAGCTGATTTCTCAACAGAAACCATGCAGGCCAGAAGGGAGTGGCAAGAAATATTCAAAGTGATGAATAGCGAGAACCTACAACCAAGATTACTGTATCCAGCAAAGTTATCATTCAGATTTGAAGGGCAGATAAAGAGCTTCACAGATAAGAAAAAGCTAAAGGAGTTCATCACCACCAAACCAGTATTATATGAAATGCTGAAAGGTATTACTTAAGAAGAGGAAGAAGGTCAAGTGAATTAAAAATCTCAGGAATAGAATAAACTGGTGAATATAATAGAATTAGGGGCAAAGAAAGGGAGTGGATAGATAATTATCAGGGTGAAAGGGGTGTGGGGAGCAGAAAGAGACTGGATTAAAATTGTATAACCTATGGATGAGGACAATAGTGGGGGGAGGGGGTAAGGGCAGAGGGTGGGGTGGGAATCAGTTGGAGGGGAGCTATGGGGAAGAAAAAGGAGAAACAATTGTAATAATCTGAGCAATAAAGATTTATTTAAAAAATAAAAATAAAAAAAAATAAAAATAAAAGAAAGAAAGAAAAATAATTACAGAGTGTCCTGACAAACTCCAGTAATATACAAATGTCTCCTTGAGTTAAAATAAATATATAGTGTATGTTTTTAAATATACATATATAATTTTTATTTAAAATGTTTATATATAATATCCCATTTCTAAGAATTTAATTTATTGGCTGGTGTAGGATTATGGAAAGTAGCATTGTGCAGCCATTTCAACATTTGGACTATTTTCTTCACAGGAATATTTTTCAAGATGTCCTACACAGAGATACGCTAGTAAAAGCCTTCCTGGATCAGGTAAATGTTAAACCTGAGATTGTTGGAGTGAATGATATGACATGATTTTATTTTTTATTTAATGCCTGTACTCTTTATATAAATCTTAGAATTGAGTCATTATCTTTCTGTAGCGTCTCTGAAACTTTGAAAGTGTTGATTTTTCTTTTGAGTTGTTAATGAGTAGTAGTCTGAATACTAACAATTAAAGATACATCATTCCCCCATTCAAATAATAATTTTTTTTCATTCTGAGCACTAAACTATAACTCAAAGTATTTTTTTTTTTGTGGGGTGAAGGAAGAGGGTGCATAAATGTTTTTTATTTACCTTAATTGAGTCAAAAATGTATTTAAACCCTGCACCTCTCTTTCAATGATAGCATTTTTATTGTCTCCTTCTTTTGAAAAAAAAATCTGCTTAATTATACATTTGAAGAAAATTCTAGATTATATGGAACTTATTTCTTAATATACTAGAGCTTTGTCATAGTGTCATTCTGAGAATCAGGTCAAGAAACTTGGTCATAAGTGCATCTTTGAAATAATGAGGTCCTTAGGTTTA
Organism: Vespertilio murinus; assembly: GCA_963924515.1. NCBI lineage: Eukaryota > Metazoa > Chordata > Mammalia > Chiroptera > Vespertilionidae > Vespertilio > Vespertilio murinus. Next base: position 119,861,819 of record OZ004708.1, read on the forward strand.
CTAGAAATTTTTGATCAGGTCTGTAGTTTGTAACATTCCAAAATTCAAAGCTAATACGTAGTCATGTGATTCTGTATTTCTTAAGCTGAAATGAGATCCTCCTGCTGCCATAGCTGCACCCTCCCCATGTCCCTTCCCTCTCCCCCCAGCAAGAGGGATATGAATATCTTAAAATCATAATTTAATTGGGACTCAGCTTCTGGGAGCTTCAACTTTATTTGAAGATGTGGGCAGAAAAAGTCAAGTAACATAATTAGAAGTAACCTATAAGTATGATTTTTTAAAAATTATTTTAGAGAGAAAAAGGAAGAGAGAGACAGAAGCATCAATGTGAGAGAGAAACATTGATTGGTTGCCTCTAGCACGCACCCTGACTGGTAATAAAACCTGCAACCTTTTGGTGTACAGCATGGTGCTCCAACCAACTGACCCACAATGGTCAGGGCCAATTACTAATTTTAATAATAAAAAAAAATATCAGTGTATTCTGAGGTAGAATGAAAAATACTAACTCTTAAATAAGCAGAGAACTGTCAGACTGCTTCCAGACTCAGTACTTCTGCCATCCTCCTGCCTGCTAGGAGGACATCTGTGGAAATGATTGCGGGAGCCGCTCTAATGTACATTATCTGCCAGACTCTGTTAACACTATGATAGAAACATGCTGTGTAAGTAGAATGAGAGCAAAATATTTATTAAAGCATTCATTTTCCTGTAGGTCTTTCATTTGAAGCCTGGTTTATCTCTCAGGAGTACTTTCCTTGCACAGTTTCTGCTCGTCCTTCACAGAAAAGCTTTGACGCTAATAAAATATATAGAAGATGATACGTAAGTAAAACTATATGGAAGAAAAACCTTGATGCACTTTTAAAATTTGTTCCTTTTGAACATTTTCTATATTACATATTTTTTATTATTATTATTTGTAGGCAGAAGGGGAAAAAGCCGTTTAAATCTCTTCGGAACCTGAAGATAGACCTTGATTTAACAGCAGAGGGCGATCTTAACATAATAATGGCTCTAGCTGAGAAAATTAAGCCAGGCCTGCACTCCTTTATCTTTGGAAGATCTTTCTATACTAGTGTACAAGAACGAGACGTCCTAATGACTTTTTAACCGTGTAACTTAACTAAATATATTTCATCACAATCATAATTGCTGCTAAAGTAGCTCAGTTGGTATGGGACACATCAGTCCCTGGGGTCATACTTCAAAGTCCTACTTGGCAATGGCAGTTGAACTTAGTTACACTACAGTTGTCACCAGAAGTCTGCGAAGGGTGTCAGGTGCATCGGTAGCACTGGATGGATCTTTTCCTAGTTGTGCTCTCTTGGGATACAGACTTATGTTTACAATTATAATAAATATTGCTACCTTTAAAATATATATAATAATGGAATATAAACTTGACCACAACTACTGTTTTTTGAAACTTAGGGGATTCATGGTTTACATGTATGGAAGTGAAATCTGAGTTAGCTTCCAAAGACGGAGTACTAGTTGACTTTGCACTTTTTGGTATTTCTTGGTAAATGGGATTACTAATACTGTTGCAATCAGCTGAAAACTAGAGCTTCTGAATCATTTCAGTCCCATAGACAGGAAGCTAACTTGAACCTAGGGTAAACTTGAGAAAGAAAATATTGTTCAAGCAGATGTTTAATTAAAGTTAATTATTAGATTCTGCTTGGTAGATGTAGTTATTCAGAGTCAGGCTGTGTAGAAATGTCACGCAGTGTGGAGAGTCCGGTTGTGATGAGCACAATCAGGGTGGTTTTGTTTTGTTACTAAGCTCTGTCAAAGAAAATAGAGGAAATCGGATTTTATGTTGCAGTAGTTGTTGCCAACTTTTTAAATGAATGTTCATTATTTTTGAGCTAACTGGAAATGTGTACTCCTGTGCCCTTTTTTCCCTCGGGGACTTTAATTACTTGGAAGAAGTTTGGATTTCACTGGTCAGTCATTGTCATCTTGTTTTCTTCTTGTAAAGTCTCACCCTGATGGCAATCATTGTAATTCCGAAACTATGAAATGCAATAGAGAATATCCCAATAGCTTTTTTCAGGAATAGAGGACAGTATATGTTTTAAGTTGTTGCTGTGTGTCTTTGCCCGCATCGTCTGAGGAGTAGCAGGAGACCCTTGACTGACATGCTATTTAACTAGGTGCTACTTTGGCAGAACTGAGTGGTCTATTTCTTGTGTTTTCTTAATGTGTTTGGACCATTTTGCTGGCTACAAAATAACTGATTAACGTAATTCTGTGCTAGAACAGTGTTGACATAGTAGTAGTATATGCAAGCATAAAAAATTATTTAAAACTGTGAAAGTAACACAAAAGGGAAAAATATTTCTAAGAAAGGGATAAAAGAGATAGAGCCCCTCTGCCCTTGCCCAAATTTAACCAAAAACATGTTCTGTTTTGAAAAGTCCTAATTGCCTTTCATGTCATAATAAGTGATTTTGTACACACAGAACTAGATGGCTGATGCTGTCATGAAGAAATGTACACATACCACCTTGTTCTACCCTGTACTCACTGTTTTTTACATGATAAATTATTGAAGTGCTGACTGGTTTTCTTTTGTTGCTGGTTTATTATTGTTATTTAGAATGTAAGTTGTACAGTCAAATAAGTTATTAAAGCATGTGTAAACATTGCTACACATATTTTCTCTTGGAGAATTTTGAATAAAATATCTTTGAAATTGTGTCTCTTATAGTTGTTTGTTTAGAAAAGCAATGCTATGATACTGAAAGACTGCTTTCCTATTCATCTGACAGTCTTATTGAATCTAAACTTCTTTCTTTTATTTTTTATTAGAGGCCCAGTGCACGAAATTCGTGCTTGGGGGGGAAAGGGGGAGAGGTGTCCCTCAGCCCAGCCTGCACCCTCTCCAATCTGGGACCCCTTGAGGGATGTCTGACCGCCCGTTTAGGCCCGATCTCACCGAGCCTAAACGGACGGTTGGACATCCTTCTCATAATCCAGGACTGCTGGCTCCCAACTGCTCCCCTGCCTCTGCCTGATTGCCCCTAACCACTTCTGCCTGCCAGCCTGATCACCCCCTAAACATTCCCCTGCCAGCCTGATTGATGCCTAACTGCTCCCCTGCCAGCCTGTTTGCCCCTAACTACCCTCTCCTGCAGGCCTGGTCACCCCTAACTGCCCTCCCCTGCTGGCCTGGTTATCCCCCCCACACCCCCTCAACTTCCCTCCCCTGCAGGTCTGGTCACCCTCAACTGCCCTCCCCTGCTGGCCTGGTCCCCCTTCCCCCCCAATTGCCCTCCCCTGAAGGCCTGTTGCCGGCCTGGTCTCCTCCAACTGCTCTCCTCTGCTGGCCTGATCACCCCTAACTGCCCACAACTGCCCTCCCCTGCAGGCTGTCGTGTGGCAGCCATCTTGTGTCTTGGAGTCAATTTGCATATTCTCTTTTTTATTAGATAGGATTTTGAAAGAAAATATATGTAAAGTTCTATTGATGCTGATGAAGGAGAGCAGAGTTTGCCATCCTACAATAGGCCTTTGGGGATATTAGTTATTTTAATCTGGTTATTTTTAAGAAAATAACCTTTGACTTTGTCCCAACTGCCTAAAAACATTTAACTGGAGGACCTGCACCAGGAAGGGGGAGACCCTCACAATTAACTGTAGTTTCATATGAACTAAGCCTGGTAAGCCAGGAGGAACCGAGCAAGTCCCTTTTGATTCAAGTCTGTGTTGCACAGTTCAAGCTGGTCCAGCAAATAGTTATTTACCAAACATTTGCTTTTCCCTATTTTGGTAAATTGCTTTCCTGCCCTCTGAAGTCCCAAGCCACAACCCACCTCCTCTTTCCTTAGTTCAAGATGAGCTGTAAGCCTTTACTGCCTGATAGTCTCGGGATCTCATATTCTTATGGAATGCCCATATGTACATACATAATAAATTTGGTCACTTGCTCCTGTTAATCTGTCTCATGTTAATTTGGTTATTAGTCTAACCAGAAGAATTTAGAAGGTAGAAGGAAAATTATTTTTCCTGCCCCTACACTAGAATCTTATTTGGGGAAAAAAAAAAAAAAAAAAAAAAAAAGCCTGCCTGCTTAATTACCAGGATTGTATTTTGATGTTTTAAATGTGTACATTAATATTTCAAATGTATGATAATTATTGGGTCAATACATTTTAAAATTCCTGTTATGATATTGATGTAGCAGGTGTTACAGGTTTATAATAATATTGGTGTAACAGGATTACAGGGTTATAGCACATAATGTACCACTTGTCATATACCATAAGTATCTATAATAATAAAAGCATAATATGCTAATTAGACAGTACATCCCTCCAGATGACCTACTGGATGAAGCAGAGGCTGTGAGGGAAGCCCCGGTCCTGGGTGCCAGAGGGAAGCCGGTGCCGGAAGCCGAGGGAAGGAAGGCCTACTCTTGCACGAATTTTGTGCATCAGGCCTCTCATACAGTATAAGAACCTGATGACAGTATACTGACATTTCTCCCTCCTCACCTATGTGCTATTATGACCTCACATTTTCCTGCATTTATTATAAGATCCACACTTTCTATTTTTGGGTAAGCAGTCAATTATCTTTTTAAAGGAATTAAAGTATAAGCATCCTAAATATCCCAATGAAAAGGCAGAAATTGTCAGATTGGATAAAAACAATATCCAACTATATGCTGTAAACAAGAAACTCATGAAGGACAAAGATTAAAAGTGATAGGATGAAAAAAGATATACCACACTAACACAAATCAAAAAAAAAAAAAAGCTGGAGTGGCTATTATTAATATTAGGCAGAGTAGATTTCAGAACAAAGAATATTACCAGCAACAAAATATAATTTTATAATGCCAAACATCTTACTTACGTTCAGTCCTAAGTGCTTGTTTACCTAACACTACTTCAAAAACCATGAAGCAAAAACTAATAGAACTGTAAGGAGAAACAGACACTCTCCAGTTAATATGTACGGATTTGATACCCCTCTGTCAATGTTTGAGTTCTATCAAACGAAATACAAAATAGGGATATAGAAGACTTGAACAAGACTAAAAGCCAGCTTGATATGTGACATTGCAGCACACAGCAGTGCCTAAGAGTAACAGATTACACATTTACACAATGAACATATTCCGAGCCATCAATCAAGTCTCAATATACTTAAAAGGATTCAAGGTACACAAAGTGTAATCTCTGATCACATGGAATTAAATTAGAAATGAATAACAGATATCCAGGGAAACCTCCAACAGTTGGAAACTAGCACTTTTAAGAGATTAGATGATTTCTAAATTGTATATTTGGGGGATGAGAGGAAGGGATTGCAGATCAGGAAGGAAGGAATTGATAAGGTGGGGTGATTTTATGAGGAGTAGAAGGAACTCACCCTGCCTTTGAAGTCTGCCCCCTACAGCCCATTTTTCACATGGATTGGAACAGCATGATCCTTGTGAAATTAAATCTGATGGTCACTTCTGTTTAACGGCTCTGTATCATTTATGAAAATAAACCTGAAATCTTTGCAACAGTTTCAGGTCATCCCCTTGACCTCACTGTTCTACTCTCACTTCCTAGTGCTTCCTCTTTTGTTGCATCTGTTCTCTGTCTCCCCCGCGAGGCTGGAGTACATCTCTGTCCTTTTCACTTTTATGGCTCTGCCTAGTGTGGTGCCAGGCACACGGCAGAAGTTGAATGAATATAATGAGTATTTTAAACATCATTTTACCTGCCCTCTCCCAAAAGAGTCAGTTCCTGAAAGTTAAGGAAATGGCTTAATCAGGAACTCCCCCGCCCTTTTAGAAAGTCTTTCATTAAAATTGAGCCTATGCACAATCTAGCTATAAAATTTCAAAGACTTAAGGCAGTGTGGTTTTCAATCTTTTCCAGGTAATAATACCCTATCTTTTTCTGTATCTGTATCTGTGCCTCACTATCTCATCTCTTGCTGAAATATTCTTTTTAAATTAATAGCTTGATAAATTGCTAAGCAGCTTTCATCAGACCAGTTGGGACAGTGGCAGGTCTGTGAGTCCGTACATTTAAGAAATGTGATCTTGTATTTAGGAAAAAATCATTCCCCCAGCTCAGAGTTGGCTCCAACTGGCACCTTCTGGCATTTGCTGGTGGGTGGGGAATGTGGAATGCTTTGAAAGCTGAATGGATTTGTCAAGTTTCACAATGCCCTTATGGCTAAAGGAAAACAGCATTCATTGTTTCAAATCACCATTGTTTGTTGTTTCTGCTTTTCTGGTCTTTGGAGCCTGGTTCTGCAAAAACATTCACACCCAGCATTTTGCTCCACATACCTCTCTTTCCTCGTACATTTTCTGGAGACCTGAGAGGCATGGAAACCTTTTGGGGGGATTGTTCAGAATGTTCAGGACAAATCGAAAAAGTCCATTTTAATGCTTATGCTGAATTTTACGGAGAAGGAACATACTTCTCTTTTTGAAGGCAGACGGTAGTTAACCGGAGTTTGGGCCCTGTTTTTCACTTCTCAGCTATGACCTCGGACAAGATGTTCAACCTCTCTGTGCTACCTCAATGTCCTCATCTATTAAATAGGAGTAAGGATAGGACCTACATCATCGGGTTATGTGACTATAAGTGGGCTAATACACGCAGAATGCTTCCAGGGGACTGGCACAGAGTAAGTGACACAATAAAATTCAGATGTGTACCCCTTCTATAATTTTCATAACGCTGAGTACCCCTCGTCAAAAAAAAAAAGATGTATTTTAATAACAATCAAAATATATTTATTTTTTATTTTTTTGGTGCATACACAAAATAATAATAAACGAAAAATAAAATTATTCATAATAAAATATAAATAAAAGTTATATAATAAATAACATTTATTTGTACACCGGACCATCTCACGCCTCACAAGACTGTATTGACTTGACTCATGAGAACGTAGAATTAGGCGCAGCTAAGCATGGTGCAGTGCATATCCCCACCAAACCCCGGTACAACTCGTACCCCCACCAAACTCTTCCCATACCCCTGAGGGTACGCTTACCACACTTTGGGAAACACTGCCTTAGAACAATGGTCGGCAAACTCATCAGTCAACAGAGCCAAATATCACAGTACAATGATTGAAATTTCTTTTAAGAGCCAAATTTTTAAAAGTTAATCTATATAGATAGGTACATTGTTATTAACTTAATTAGGGTACTCCTAAACTGGCCTTTGCTAAAAACTCAAGGGGCCAAAGAGCAGCATGTGGCTCTCAAGCTACAGTTTGCCGACCACTGCCTTAGGAGAGAGTTGTATGGCAAGTGAGTTACTACCAGAGGCCTCAGCCTGTTTTTCAAACCTTCCACTCTGTCCCCACTGCCACTATTAAAACCTCGTTTCTCATCTGGATTAACTCAACATCTTTCTCCTGGTCTCCATAATTTCACCCACAAACATCCATTTCCTCCACAGGAGGCAGAGTGATCTTTCTAAAATAACATCCTCTTTGATGTCCTCACTCACTGGCTCTAAGAAACCTCAGTGGCAACCTTTCACACGATATAAAGCCTGCAAGCCATGCTGAAGCACAGGGCCTAGCGATCTGACCCAGCAAGCCTCCACTCACTCCATCATGGGAGCCCCGTGAACTACCCACACTTCCCCAACCCACTGTGCTCCCGTCACCAGCCAATGTGCACGCTACCCTCACTGCCTGCAGTACGCACTTCACCTGGGTCAACTTGTCAATCAGGATTCACCTCGGTTAATGTGTGTTTGTCCAGGCCCCTCCCTCAACTTCAGACTAAAGCATTCCAGACTTTAGGCTCCATGAGGCGGGGACCATGCCTGTGCACTAGCTTATGCATAATTGCCTGACTCATCATGTTTATTAAATATATGTTCAATTAATTCCCCTCTAATCAGGGCTCTGGTAGGTTTCTGTGATCATAGTCCCAGCATACCACTTAACTCTATGCATCATCATTACGGGTGGCTTGTGTCTCATGGCACTCTGAGCTTCAAAAGGCTGGTCCCTGTGTGACACATCGTCGTGTCCCCAGCTCCCACCGCAGTGCCTGCCATAAAACAGGAACTCAGGAAGTTCTGAAAGGACGGATAGTCTCCGGTTTAAAATTTTCCCAAATTCTGAAGCAAGGGGATTATGGACCCCTTTGGTAATACATGATGTTACCCCAATCATACCACTGACTTGTATGTATATTTTTCTGGGTGGTGGGGCTACAGCCATGTTCAGATTCTCAAAAGAGTTTCCGATTCTCCCAAAAGGTAAGAATCTATGTCCTAAAGAGTTATTAAACAACAACAACCTGTGAAGCTAAGTGTTTACAAAATAGTTTGATGAATCACCCCATTTGATCCAGATCAGAAAGTGTGTTTGTCTCCAGCCTGACCTCCAGCTTCTCCCTGCTGGTGGACTGGCCCTTCCCCATGGGGCTGCAGTGGGTGTTTCTCCTGGATGAAGGTCTCTGTGGTGGCCCCTCCCACACACCTGTAGGAGGAGGTTGAGACTCATTTGCATGGCCTTCTGGGCTCTAGAAGCATTGAGGATTCCAGGCCTGGGAATCACAGCTGCAGTGTTTTAACCTAGGAGTAGAGGCTTTTCTGTCCAAATTGAAAACCTGTGGTCCGTTTGGCTGGATATTCTCTGGCTTCCATCAAGACACATGGCTTTTTTTTTTTTTTTTTTTTTTTTTTTGCTGGCTTAGACCCACATGAACAAGAAGACTAAGCTTCTCTAAGAAGCTTAAAAAAAAAAAATACGCACACACATTTTTAAAATAACTTGAGCAAATTAATTCATTCTGGTGCAAGCAACCCAGCTACATAAAATAAACTTCTTCAGAGTTTCGCAATAGCGGGTCCTGAACACGTAAACAACCCAAGGTCCACGTGAGCCCCTTGGCTGAACAGAAAGAGTTCCTGGCCCAAATTCTGCTGAAATGAAGAGCACCTTATAAAGCTAAGAGTCAATCAATGACTGTCATGTAAGAACAAGATGCGGGGTAGGGGCAGGACAACCCAACCCAAGGACAGTGAGACTGTCCCTTGACTAGATACTCAAAATCCTGGCTTTCCAGACCAAACTAGGATGGCAAGGGATGGGAGATTACAACCTGTGCCTGGAGCCTGTGCTGAGACCCTACCAATCCCCTTCTTTGCTGGGGAAAGCCAGTCTACTCACTAAGCCAGAGAAAGCCCCTGCAGGTTCTTCCATGTGTCCTGTTGACTAGATCATTGTTTCATGGAAACCCTAATAACATTCTTGGCCAAAGGAGCCCACACTATTATAGTAACTTTATAACTAGCCCCCCCCCCCTTTTTTTTTTTTAGCACAATAATATGTTCTCTCTTAGGAGGCCCATGCTGTTCTAGTGAATTTACGCTGTGCTTATCTGTGTACTGAAATAGCACTTGCTATAAATAGTAAACACAGTGATGATCATCTCATCGTTGTCTAGTTCCCTTCAAAACAAAGTACATTCTGTTTCCTTAGTAGGACTGAGGTCTCTCTATATGGGGAGCACTGTGCTAGAATCCACAACTTAGAATGGACAGAACATGGAGAAATTCAGGGAAAGGGCACATAAAACATTTTAAAAACAAGAAAATAACAACTTATGGGAGAGCGTTAAAGGACATGCTATATTATTTATCTCAGAGATGAGGGAAATGCTGGGGAAACCTCAATGTTATGTTTCAGGTATACAAAGGACCATGGTCAGATTAGTAGCATTTATTGAGCCATGGCTATCTGCCAAGCAAATGCTCATTGGACCATCAGAACAAAGTTGTAAAGCAAATATCCCAGGCCTTCGAAGAGGACACTGGAGCATATATTCAATGACTGTCCAAATGTGATGAACATTTTTCACGACTACCCTGCTTTCTTTCTCTTTCTCTCTTTGCTCACCTGGAAGTTGAATTGTACTTTCCCTTTTAGTGGAATTTGGGCATGATTCCATGAGTCTCTTTAGCCAAAGACATTTGTGCAAGTGACACATGTCACTTTCAAAAGGAAGGTTAGAAGGGAACCCTCATTCACTGCTGGTGTAGAATGGTACAGCCACTATGCAAAGCAATCTGGCGATTCCTCAAAAAACTAAAAATAAAGCTACCATAAGACTCAACAATCCCACTCTTGGGTATATACCTAAAAAACTTGAAATCATTTATATGCAAAGATATACGACCCCTATGTTCATTGCAGCATTATTCACGGTGGCTAAGAGTTGGAAACAGCCCAAGTGTCCTGCGATAGAGGGTGGATAAAGAAGATGTGGTACATACACACAATGGAGTACTATACAGCCAAAAGGAAGGATGCAATAGCATCATTTACAACAACATGGATGGGCCTTGAGAAACAGTAAAAGCCAAGAACTCTATGATTTAACTCATATGTGGGATATAAAACTGAAACGTGTGTACACAAACAGCAGTGTGGTGGTTGCCAGAGGGAGTAGGTGGGAGAAGAAAGGATCCTAATGTGAGGTGACAGGAGAAGATTTGACTTTGGGTGGTGGGCACATGGTCCTATATAACAGATTTTGTAAATTAGTAATCCACACATGAAACCTGTATGTTCATGTTGAGTAATGTCACCCCAATAAACTTAAAAAAATAAAATATTTATTAAAAAATAAACTCAACCCAATATCCAAAGTCAAAAGGAAGGCTTGAGAGCCAAGCTGAGCTTTGCCTCTTTTTCACTCTGCCACCTTTAGTGCCCAGGAATGGCTGCTCCACAGCTTCCGTCCTGCAGGGGGAGCTACAGGAGCAGAGCCCCTTCCCACCTCATCAACTTAAGATGAATGAGCCATTAATCTTCTGTTTTAAGTTTTAAGCTTTGAGTTTTGAAGTTTTAAGCTTTCAGCTTTGAAGTTTTAAGCCTCAGCTCTAAGCAGCTGAATTTAGGAGTTGTTTCTGTAGCAAAACCTGACTGATAGACCAGCTCACCCAGCTGAACTTGACCTGCTCATGACTTACTCCTAACTACCATGTTTCCCCGAAAATAAGACATCCTCCGAAAATAAGACCTACTTACAGATTTCCTTCTGAGTGAAATATAAGGCATCCCCCCAAAATGAGGCCCCAGGCTCTGTCTCAGAATGAACATTAATTTACCGTAAACTGGTCGCTAGGGCCGACCCCACTGACATCTAGCAACCAGTGAGTTACGCTGTGTCCTGACGTCACTGCTGTGTGAATGGAGAGAAATCAGCGTGGAAACTTTGTGAAACCTAAACTGCAAGAAGTTGTGACTTGGGTAAAGAATTCATGGGAGAAAATCACTGACAGTTGCATTGCAAATGCACTGCAAGCAGGCTACCTTGACAAGAAGTACTCATTTAAAGATAGTGCTATTGTTAAACATGAGAGATTTGGTCCACTGATTCTGAAAGAAATGGAGTCACAGGAATTTCACCAGGAAATTCAGGAATTGCATTGTTATGATGATGTTCCAGAAGATGATGACATGATTGTCATTGAATAAATTCTTGAAACTGTACGATTCACAGTTTGTCTGGTTTGTGTTGACAACTACCATACTACCATGCCGTATACAGGTAATAAATTTCCTTTATTTTCATTTAGCAATAAATGTGTTCTGTATTCTTCTTCATGGAAAAATAAGACATCCCCTGAAAATAAGATCTAGCACATCTTTGGGAGCAAAAATTAATATAAGACACTGTCTTATTTTCGGGGAAATGGGGTAACATGCTGTGCTGCCTTCCAGGCGCAGAATGAGGGCTATGCACCTTCTACCGAGTCTAAGGAGCAGGAAAAATAGGTATTATCACCAGAGCTAGGAATTGTGATTCCCCAGGGGGCAGTGGAGACTGATGGATAGAAAAATGAGGAAGAGCAAGGGAACTTCCATTGAAGATTTACTCAGAAAAGAACGAAACAGTTACTGTTCTGATGCATGCGTTTCCTTCCAGGCGTGTTTACTGAACACTTTGCATCTATTTCCTCAAAGAGGATTCTACTTAAGGGAAAAATTCCTTAATAGAGTTTGTGGCTTGGAATTGTTTTTCTCTGTTCCGAGGTCTCTCTCTGGTTTAGTCTGAGCATATTTGCTTGCAGGCCTCACCACAGGAGCCTTCTTCCCTACCATTCAGCACACAAGATGTTCTTTATTTCCAGTCCACCAAGAACCCCATTATCTTGCTTTGGATTCCCCCCAAATCAGAGCCTGAGACAAGAATGTGAGTGCAGTTAGTTTATTTGGGAGGCGACTCCAGGAAGCAGGAGGCAGAGAGCAGGCCGACTGGAACACTAAGGAGGAAAAGCCAGTAGGAGGATGAACTGACGACTGGCCACTTCAGGCGTGGGTCTGTAAGACACCTCAGCAATCCTCCCATGATTGTCCACCTCAAGGACAAGTGGGCAGAGCATTGGATCTCATTCCCATCACTTATCACTGGGGCTTCCGTCCTCCCTACGTACAGACACTGCTGCCCCCGGGCTGAGCAGGCTCCTGCAGCTGTGGAAACAGCCTCACGGAACACAGTGAGCTCACGCCGGGTGTATGCTGGGGATCTGGGAAGCCAGCCACCGTCAATGCAGTGGAATCAGAGATGCTTCCAGAGATGTGATGAGGAATACCAAGGATGTCTACCAAACCCCTAAACGCCAACCTCAGTTCTTATAGGGCTGATGGATGCAAGGTGGTACAAAGTTGGGTCTAAGAGCACCGAAGAAGGCCTGTGTGAACCCTGGGCAAGTTTCCTAATCTCCCTGGGAATTAGATGAGCTAATAGCCAGCACAGCTCAATAATAGCACAGCACAGCACAGCCTATAGCACATAGTAAGCACTCAATAGGTATGAGTTCCCAGCCCTCCCTCTCCTGGAAGCATTGGTGAGCTGTGCTAGACGGAGGAGGCAAATGGTCTCGAGGGACCTTCCAGCTCTTACCCCGTGTGTTCTTGTTGGCTTCTGGTGCTGACTGTCCACTATTGAAGCAGCAACTTGAAATGAAAACCTGGCTTAGCATCCACTGAGATAACAGACAACACAGGAAAGCAGAAAGGCAAGGGAAGGGAATGAAAGTATAATTCAATTTTATTTTAAAAAAGAGAATTGTTCTTTCGGGACATTGGGCAGAAATCTTGATGAGTTGCCTATCTGTCACAAATCCCCTTTGGGACAAAGTACCAAAGGAAGGGAGGGAGAGAAAGGAAGAAGGGATGGGGGGAGGGAGGGAGGAAGGAGAGAATAAATAGAAGGAAGGAAGGGAAATATCCATTCAGCTCTGGAGACTCTGTTGAGCATTAAGCAATACTAGTAAGATTTTGGGGGGAGGGAGGGAGTTTTAACAAACTTTTCTGAAAACCTTCAGGGGAGATATTTTTTCCTCAGAAAAGCAGCATCAGGGTTGTTCAATACCCAAGACAAGTCTCTTTCATTTTACTGGACATAAAACACCATCACATTTGAGACTGGCCAGAGGCCATTTAGAAATTCGATAGTTATTCCACCCAAGGGGTTTTCCACACCGTGTAGTGGCCTCTTCAGAGGAAATTAATATTGAGCAGTGCATCACATCTCATTGGGATCTCGAGAAAATAGGGCCCTGATTAGGTAAAACAGCAGGAGGCTAACGTAGGTCAGGAGGAGGGATACCCTTATGTTTGCCTTCACTGTGGTGTGAAAAGAAAAGTCTCCTTTTTTATGCCAGGGAGGCAAGGGGAGGTTTGGAGAGGCTCCACGCTCATCAACAGCCCCCTCCAGGCTGACAGTAGGAAGACTGACGTCTTCATTTCTTTCCACAGACCCTCCAGGATAGCTCAGGAGGCACCAAAGACTCTCCTTGGTTTGCCATCCAAGGCTGCTGGGAGTTAAGGACAGACTTCTTGGCTTTGGAGGTGGGCACTGACCACAAAGGTGGTCAGGCTGTGTGCCCCTCCCTCAGGAGGAAGTCCATTTGAGATCTTCATCATTTTCCTGTTTGGAAGAGAGAGAGGACTGGGATCCAGCCGGAAGCACCCGTGATGCCCACTCTCTTAACTGTTCCTCCTATGGGCTGAGTTTCCACTTGAGAAAGGTGGCACCGTCTCCCTCTGGAACTGATTTGGGGGATCTGGGCTGTGATGTCTCCAGATGAGGCTACCTTTCACGGTCCTTCTCCTGGCAAGCAGCGCTCCTGGCTCCTCCCTATGCGGAGCTGTTTTATGGCGGGATAATTCCTCTCCATCATTGAGGATACTGAGGCTGGCCACACGTGGGTCACACCTGGCTTGTGTCAGGCCTGAGCAGAAACCTCAGGCTCACCTCCTGAGAAGAGTGGCTTCTTAAAGAATCAAATGATTAAAGAAAACAACTCACAATCTGGTCAGGAGATCCAAAGGGGACTTGGGTCACTAGGAAAAATACAAGTGGATCCTAAGAGCAGAAGGAAAGATCACAGTTTCATTTCAATAAAATGAATTTAAAAAAAATAACTGGGGAAAGAAAGTTCGACTTTTCTTACAGAATCGAAGCAGATAAATGTCCGGTAGGGTTCCAAACAGCACTGGCTTGCTCAGCTGCACGGATACAACTTAGAAGAGTGTCGTGGGTTCTGCTTCCCTCAAACCCTGTCACCGTGCTTAGTTCCTCCTCAGAATGGGACTGATGTAAAAAATGTCTAGTGTCATAAATGTTAAGAATTATGCCTGCAGAAAACATGCTTTCATATAACATGGATTCTGTAATGGTTTGAAATGTCTTAAAAAGTTATATATATGTATAGAAGATATATATGTCTAAAGATACTTATATACATGTTTTTATATATAGTATATAGTATATATATTTATTTTATACTAGGAGCTCAGTGCACAGAGGGGGGGGGGTTCCCCTCAGCCCAGCCTGCCCACTATCACAGTCCAGGAGCCCTCAGGGGATGTCCTACTGATGGCTTAGGCCTGCTTCCCACAGTCTGGCCTCCCTCTGCAGGAGGCAACCAAACTGATCAGGGGAAGGCGCCAGCCCTATCACCCCGCCGCTGCAGCCACTGCCAGTCACCGCAGCTGCCAAGGTGTTTTCATCAAACACAAACTCCAGTCCCTTCACCATGAAAAATGACAAATTTCTTTAGACATCTTCAAGATGTATCTTTCATAGGATATGACATTTCTTCCTTTTTCTTTTTCTTTTTCTTTTTTTATATCCTCACCTAAGGATATTTTTCCATTGATTTTTAGAGAATGTGGAAGAGAAAGGGAGAGACAGAGAAACATCAAAGTGAGAGGAAGACTTTCATTGGTTTCCTCCTGCATGAGCCCTGATCTGGGGCCCAGCAAGGGGAAAAGCCTGCAACCTAGGAACATGCCCTTGATCGGAGTCAAACACAAACCCTGCTGTCTGCAGGCCGAGGCATTATCCACTGAGCCAAACCTGCTAGGGCAGGATATGACATTTCTTAGCCCTCCAGCAGTGGACCTTCGTTTTTTTTTCCTCCAGGAGTGTGGTGGAAAAAGCGTATATCACCTTTTTGGATTCTTATTACCCAAGTTACCAAGAACACTGCCAGTGATGTACAGGGAGCTTAGCCAATGAGTGGTCAGAAAAGGTGTTTCCCTCAGCAGCTCACGCACAGAGGTGGGACTACTGGCAAGCTGAGGCTGGCACCCCTCCACTCCCTCTGCTCAAGCTTCCACTGTGGCTTGGACAGGGCCCCCCAGGCTCTGCTCCAGCCCTACTCAAGCCTCTGCTGCCCTGCCACTGGCCAATTGGCACCAAGGCCCACAGGCCAGGAGTGGCTGGGGGTGTTCTGAGACCCAGGCAGCTCAGGGCCTACGCGTGGGCCTATACGCTCAGAGTGGCCTGGATCCAGAGGATGTCCCCAGGACCCAGGCTGCTGCGTGCCTGCATACGCAAATTAACCTGCCATCTTTGTGGGGTTAATTTGCATACTCACTATGATTGGCTGGTGGGTGTAGTGGAGGTATGGTCAATTTTCATCTTTCTCTTTTATTAATGTAGATATCTATAATGTTTGCTCGAATTGCCATTATTTCAGTGCTAGGGGGAGCCATGTACATTCAATTCCAGGACCCAAAGATTTCCAATAAAGCATTGAGACAATCTCTTCAGCCTTCTGGCAAGTCAGGGTTTTGAAAACAAAATCAAAGGAAAGAGAAAATGTGCCTTCCTTTAGAAAATCTGTTAGGTAGACACTTAGGTTTGTGAACTGTCATTGGTTAGGGTGAAAGGAAGGGCTCTGCTGTCTGTTAGCAAGCTGCCCCTAACCATTTCAGCTAGCACTCCATGACACTGGGCAATCAGCCGCGGGTCAGAATAAAGAGGAGTGCCCTCCCACCAGTCTAATTTGAATAGCCCTTGAACTCTGAGCATTACTCTCCAGAGCGAGCATGTCAAACTCACGGCCCAGCCAATGTAACGGTGTGTAGGAAATGTTTTAATAAAAATTCCGTAACTTAATTTTTACAATATCCTGTTATACATAATTATTAGTAAGGTACTACATACCAGTTCACTAATGACTGATTACTATAATCGTGTTGCATTCATTTCCCTTATGGGCCTTACATGCAGTAAGAGCCTTCTCGCCACTAATACTGGCAGCAGATATGGATATTTTAGCAGCCGACTACCATGTCATTAATCTTGGACTGATTTGTTTGGTGTGCGCAACAGGAAATATGTTGCTTTCGGAGAACAAGAAAAATAGGTTTATTTGCATCATGCTTATTAATTTGTGCAGTTATTTGGTGTCTGGTAAGTTAATGTTGAAGAAAAAAATATTAGTTTTTATTAAGATGTTCAATTACTTTATGTTAATAATTACTCATGTGTTTCAGCCCTTTATATTCTGTGTGTCTCTATCGAAATAAACCTATGTTTCGATGAAAAGCTTCAATTTTTCTTGCTGCCCACATGAACTTAGACCTTGTTTATTTGGCCCGTGTTAGCCTTTGAGTTTGACACGCTTGCTCCGGAGCGTTACAGCTAGGGGTCTGTTTGTCTGTGACTGCAAACATGCCTTTCCACTTTGACTCCATTGCACTCTGTTATGATGTTGCCATGGTGACCCCCTTCTGCTATCCCTTTGCTCTTTGGTAGCCTCTCAGAGGAAGCAGTAATGAGGCGGTTTGGCAACAGAATCTTCCTGGGGTTTTTCTTACACACCATTGAAGCTCAGCATGGCTTTTCTTACAGGAAATATAGAAGACCATTTGAAATTGATGAAAAGTAATTTGCATTGATTTGGGCAAAGATGGTGAATGTTATTCATTGTACATCAAACTACCCAGAAATATTCTCTTTTTTTTTGTTGTTGTTGTTCCCAATTCCAGGAAATAGTATCCTCAGGAACAGTGAGGCTTCTGAATTCAGCATGGAATGTAAGACGTGCTGGGCTCTGGGTTTTTGTTTTTGTTTTGCCTTCGTGAAGGTGGTGTGAGATGTGCTACAATGGTGTTTCTTGAGCATTTACCAAGGGGCAGGCACCGTGCTGAGCAGCTCACATGCCTCTCTTCATTGAATCCATTCAGTGACCTCTGTGACGATGCCCCTGGCATAAGAGGAGGTAGCTGAGACCTGGGGGTGTTAGGCACCGCGGGCGTGAGCCTTCCCGACTCTAAGGCCCTTCCTGTTAACCACCACGCACCTTGTCTTTCTGCAATGCATCTCCCAGGTGCTGCTGGTTCTGCTGTTTTCCCTAAAAGAGCTTGGAAGGGAGATTCCTGAGAGCTCCCATCCAAGGTCCTCGGATCTATTTCATAGGAATCTGGAGAGGACCGCCTGAAGCAGCCTAACAGCTGACAGCTTTGTGCTGGACACAGGCACGGTTGTGGCCTTTTCCACTTATATCCCAGGATACACAGAGCACTCAGAGTCATGAGACCCAGAATCTATGTCCCAATCTTCCGAGTTGCATAATCTTGCACAAATCACTTCATCCTTCCTGCCTTACTCACTTCATCTCTGAAATGGAGTGGTGGAAACCATTCCTGTCCAAAGGTCAGGGCAGCCCAGTTATCTTAGTATCTATTTCTGACCTCTTTTAGAATCTTTTGAGTCTAAGATATATGAGACTGTGCCCTGGACCCAGAATTATGGGTCCATGGATGCCCTTCTTTTTCTAAATAATATATTTTTATTGATTTCAGAGAGGAAGGGAGAGGGAGAGAGAGAAAGAAACATCAATGATGAGAAAGAATCATTGATTGGCTGCCTCCTGCATGCCCCAACTGGCGACCAAACCCACAACCCAGGCATGTGCCCTTGACCTGAATCGAACCTAGGACTTTTCAGTCCAAAGTCCAAAGCTCTACCCACTGAGCCAAACCAGCTAGGGCCATGAATGCCCTTCTTGAATGCCCAAATAGAGTTAGCAGCCTCTGCAAGAAGTTCATGTTTCTGATTGCCTTTTGAGTTACACCTTCAGACATTGACAGTTCCCTCGGGTAATTTTTCACCATTAACATCTTTTAACAAGAATTATTAACTTTTCTTTAGAATCCTAGCCCTTATCCTCCAACTACAGGTCTAATCCACATACGAGATAGACTAATCTTGATTTCCAGAACACATCTGGTTTCCTGTATCTTTACTCTATCTGAAACACTTTCTTGTCTAACTCCAACAATGCCCACCATCTTTAGGCTCAGATGCTACATTCTCCCTGCAACTCCCTACAATCAGCTTAATCCAGAATTAACCTTTCCCTTCTCAATGCTCCACAGAAATCTATTACCCCTAATAGTCTTCTTCATATTATTGCTATTTGTGTATCTCGTCATTTTTATTGGATTGTAAGCATCTTGAGGGCAAGACCCAGGGCTTCCCATTGCCACATGATAGGGATAGGGGAACATCATGGTTACTGCCATGGGCTTAAGTTCCACTGCCACGTCAAAAACCCGCTTACACAGTGTACTAGCTACATGACCTTAAGTTAGTTCCTTCAACTTTCTATTCTATAATTTTTTCACCTGGACCTGCCCCTTAGGATAGTTAGGATGAAAGGAAGGGCTCTGCTATTGGTTAGTAAGCTGTTTGTCATATTCTTATGAGAATTCAATGAAATGTTTCATGTGAAGTGCTTAGCAAGTACCTGGCATACTGTAAGTGCATAATAGTTGTTCATTATTTATAACACCTATGATAAGGTCTCCTCAATAATTATTTAGTAAACTAGAGGCCCGGTGCATGAAATTTGTGCATGGGGGTGGTGGGGGTGCTGGTGGTGTTGTCCCTCAGCCCAGCCTGCACCCTCTCCAATCTGGGACCCCTCAAGGGATGTCCGACTGCCCGTTTAGGCCCAATCCCAGTTGGACATCCCTCTCACAATCCAGGACTGCTGGCTCCCAACTGCTCATCTGCCTGCCTTCCTGATTGCCCCTGTTTCTTCCTGCCAGCCTGATCATGCCCTAACAACTCCCATGCCAGCCTGATTGATGTCTAACTACTTCCCTGCCAGCCCATTTGCCCCCAACTTCCCTCCTCTGCCAGTCTGGTCACCCCTAAATGCCCTCCCCTGCAGGGTTGATCACCTTCAACTGCCCTCCCTTGCAGGCCTGTTCCCACTCAAGTGCCCTCCCCTGCTGGCCATCTTGTGATGGCCATCTTGTGTCCACATAGGGGCAAGATCTTTGACCACATGGGGGCAGCCATACTGTGTGTTGGAGTGATGGTCAATCTGCATATTACTCTTTTATTAGATAGGATAAAGGCCTGGTGCATGGGGCTGGGGGGGGGGGGAGGCTGGGGGGACAGCTGGTTTGCCCTGAAGGGTGTCCTGGGTCAGGGTGGGGGTTCTCTTGGGGCTTGGGGCGGCCTGAGCAAGGGGCCTGTGGTGGTTTGCAGGCCAACCACGCCCCCTGGCAACCCAAGCCAGAGGCCCTGGTATCTGGAATTTGTTTACCTTCTACAATTGAAACTTTGTAGCCTGGAGCAGAGCCACAGCTATTTCTGTTTGGTATGTTTACCTTCTATAATTGAAACTTTGTAGCTTTGAGTGGAGGCCTAGGCTAGCTAGGGCAGGCAGAAAGCTTGGCTTCTTCCATTGCCTGGGAAACCCCAAGCCTCTCTCCTGCTCTCTGTGGTCACAGCCATCTTGATTGGGGTTAATTTGCATACTCACTCTGATTGGCTGGTGGGTGTGTCTTGTGGAGTGGAGTGATGGTTAATTTGCATATTGCTCTTTTATTAGGTAGTATGTTTATTGAGTGCTGTAGTAATCTGCACAGTCTATTCTAAAAAATACAATATAGACTGGGTGGCTTAAACAATAAACATTTGCCTCTCACAGTGCTAGAGGTTGGGAAGTCTAAGGTCATGCTGGCTGCCAATTTGGTTCCTAATGAGCATGCTCTTCCTGGCTTGTAGACTGCCACCTTCTCGCTGTGTCCTCACAAGAAAGAGAGAGCAATGCTGAAACCGGTTTGGCTCAGTGGATAGAGCGTCGGTCTGCGGACTGAGAGGTCCCAGGTTCGATTACAGTCAAGGGCATGTACATTGGTTGCAGGCACATCCTTGGTAGGGGGTGTGCAGGAGGCAGCTGGTCGATGTTTCTCTTTCATCAACGTTTCTAGCTCTCTATCCCTCTCCCTTCCTCTCTGTATTAAAATCAATAAAAATATTTTTTTTAAAAAAAAGGAGAGAGAGAGAGACCTCTCTTTTTCCTTTTGTTTTCTTGTAAGCCCAGTCATCTTATTATGAGCCACCCCCCCCCATCAGTTAATTTAACCCTGATTGCCTCCCAAAGGCCCCATCTCCAAATAACTTCATATTGAGAGTAGGGGTTCAACATATGAATTTGGGTCAGTCCATAGCAAGTACCTACCCATTTGTGGAGCTAGTCTAGGGATAGAGCAAGAAGCAGAACAGAGACAAAGATCCCTGTCTTGTGAAATTTATACTCTACTTGAAAGAGTAAGGACGTGTGGCAAACAAAATAGTTGCCCACAAAGATGTCCATATTCTTATCTCCATGACCTATGAATATGGCACATTGTGTGGCAAAGGTGAAATCAAGGTTGCTAATCAGCTGGCCTCCACATAGGATGACAATCCTGGATCATTTGGGGGCTTTGCTGTAATCACAGGAGCCCTTATAAAGAGAAGAGGGAAACAGGAAGATCAGACTGATGTCACAAGGAAAGGATTCCACCCGCTCTTGATAGTTTTGAAGATAGGGAAAGGGGACTGTGAGTCAAGGAATGCAGGAGGCCTCCACAAGCTGATAAAAAAAACAGGGAAACTGATTCTCCCCTATAGACTTCAAAAGGAATGCAGCCCTGCCTGCACCTTGATGTTAGCCCTGTGAGAACTGAGACTTTTAACCTTCTGAACTCTGAGATCATAAATTTCAACCGTTTTAAGCCACTAAGTTTGCTACAGCAGCCCTGGAAAGACAGGCTGTGTATATATATATATATATCAGAAACCAGATGCAATAAATTACGTGGAGAAAATTGGAGCAGGGAATGCGGACGGCAAGTGTTAGAAGGGTGATTGTAATTTTAGACAGAGTTGAAAGCGGAGGCCTCTGGTGACTTCTGAGCAAATAGCTGAAGGAGGTTGAGCTTGTCAGTCATGAAGTATCTGAGAAAAGCGTGTTCCCGGCTGAAGGCACAGCAAGTCTAAGGCCCTGCAGTGGGAGCATACCTGGCGTTTCTGAGAACCACAGAGGGCGGTGAGGACGTACAGGGACTGTGACCAGGAAGGTGGTAGGCAACAAGGTCAGTGATAAAGGGATGCCTGTTTGTGTTGGTTTTACTCTGAGTAAGATAGGAAGCACCAAGAGGATTTTGAGTAGCAGAGTGACATAATGTAGCATAGATCTTGACAGCATGACACTGGCTTTTGTTTGGGGAATAAACCATAGGGGAGAGGGAAGGAGTGGAGGACTAGTTAGGAGGCTATAGATATCTGTGCCTCAGACCGGGATGGCGGCACCTTTGAAGGTGAAACCAATAAGACTTGCTGACAGATGACAGGTGGACTAGAAAGGGAGAGAAATTTCACAGGATTCTGTAATTTGGGGTCTGGAACTGGAAGTCTGAGTGGCTATTCACCGAGGGGGAAAGACAGAAGCTGGGACTAGTTGGAGGTGGAGGATCAGTTTAGTTTGGGTGAACTTTAGCACCTGAACTCCCCTCCCCCACCCCTTCCCTTCAGCTTGCTTTTTCTACAGAAGTAAGGAAGCGTACACATAAGTAGTAGCAGCCAATCAGAAGCAGTCTCTTGTTCAGTTCATGGTGGAGTCAACGCAAGGCTTTGAGAAGAGCTGGATCAGAGATTCAGATGTACCCAGGATGTGTAGATTGAAAGTTTGTGTCCTCCCAAAATTCATATGTTGAATCCTGACCCCAGGGTGGTGATCTATGGAGGTGGGACCTTGGGAAGGTCATGAGGACAGAGCTCTTATAAATGGGATTAGTGCCCTATATAAATGAGCCCCGAGAAAGCTTCCTGGCCCCCTTCTGTGTGAGGATATCGCAACACGATTTATCCTCACTGAATCCCCTGTGCCTTGATCTTGGACTTTTCAGCATCCAGAACTGTGAGGAAGGAATTTCCCTTGTTTGTAAGCCACCCAGTCTGCGGCGTTTTTCTCTAGCAGCCTGCACAGACGAAGACACAGGAAGACCAAGCGAGGCTTGAATTTTAAACGCTGGCCTATCCTCCTCCAGCCACCGGGTAACAGGCTGAGAAGCCTTGCAGAGTGGGTGAGAGCTGGGGCACCACTCATCACACTGCCCCAGGCCCTGGTGAAAATTGTCCAGGAAATACCAAAGTTCCTCCCCATCAGCCCCTTACCATTGCTCCTCAGGGAAGGAATGAGGGTGTGAAAGTGGGATAAAGGTTTGTTTCCTTTTCCCGGAACAAGGTGAAACAGAGACAGTTCCATTAGTGTTTGTGGTTAGACCCGGATGCCCTCTTCCCCCTGCAAGCCCTGCCCACCTGCACCCTGGGGGTGGACCTCTCTCCAAGGGTAGACCTTGGATCTCAATGTTCTGCCCGAGGTCCTGAGGCAAGAAACTTTCTTTTTTCCTCTCTTTGGGGACAGGATGGAAAAGATCATATAATGAGAATTCTTGGGCAAGCAACAGTCTCTTCCCAGTCAGGGACTACTGAGTGACAGAGAAGGGCCGTTAAAGGTGACCTGCAGTGGTTAAGAGATGCTTCTTCTAATTGTTCTGGATGGTGAGGTTCACTGATTAGTGAACTAAAGGCTAAAAGATCAAAAGGACCTTTAAAAGCTGCGATTGGGCCGAAACCGGTTTGGCTCAGTGGATAGAGAGTCAGCCTATGACCTGAAAGGTCCCGGGTTCGATTCCGGCTGGGGCTGCAGGCACATCCTCAGTAGAGGGTGTGCAGGAGGCAACTGATCGATGTTTCTAACTCTCCATCCCTCTCCCTTCCTCTCTGTAAAAAATCAATAAAATATATATATTTTAAAAAGCTGTGATTAGGATTTGAGGCAGTTTGGAAGTGAGATGGCATGACTCAGTGATGAACAGAGACATTGCTTAGTGGCTGGGTTTTTGTCCCCCCTCCCCTCATGTTTGAGTTTTATACTCACAATCTCCACTATCTTTGCCTTGCCCAAATGACACAGAGTTACATGGGATCATTTAATCCAGGGTTGATAGCATGAGACCATGACTCTATATTAAATATTTCTTGCAACACTAGAAAGAACTTGGCATTGCAAAGGATGTGTGTGGTTTAGAGGTTCTCATTCATAGTAGTGGAGACCACGTTGGGGGAGGCATTATATATATATATATATATATATATATATATATATATCCCAATTTCTATTTAACATATTGTCATGACTCTTTAAATTATGTAGTAGGAATTGTAAACTGTAATACTTACTCATTTGGTCAACTGTAATACTTGAGTCATAATGTTCCATCGGTGTGCATTAAGATGCAAATATATGGGGAAAAGAGATGGGGAAGAGTCATTCTTTTCTTCAGGAAGTTCATGTTGAATGACTCCTACTATGAACAAGGAATACTCTTTATGTTTAGTTTACCCCCGACAAACACCCTGCAGGTAGATAGTGCTCTCCCCAATGTACAGAGTGGGAGACTGATGAAGACCACTCAGATAGAAAGTGGCAGGTGGGGGGGGTGGGCCTTCAGAGTCCCTGTTCATCTCATCACTCCCAGCGTGTGCAAATGAACCCGGCACCATCTCCAAGTATTTCCCAGTGATGAACGTGCCCCTGTGAGGCAGCCAAGTCAGAAAATCTTGAAGAAGATAAAGGACCCCCCCCCCCCCCCAGGTCCCTTGGTGCCTTGGATGTGGCCTCGTGGACCCAGAACGCATCCTCTCCGGTCTGATACCTCCCTCGCCGCCCCGGCCAGAGGGTCCATGTCTTTCCTTAAGGCCATCAGCCCCGGTAGGCTGTCCAGTCCCCTCCTCTGTCCCCAAGGGAAGATGACCCCAGAGCGACCTGACTCCTTTCCCCCAACGGAGCTGCCATTCCGCGAGCGGCCGCCAGGGGTCCCCGCTCGGCGCCCCCGCGCGCCCGCCGCGCGCCCAGTGCGTGTGGGGGCTCCTCGGGAGCAGAGAGCCTGCAGCCGGAGCCCCGGGCGCGCTCGCTGGCCCCGGAGAGCCGGCGTGGATCCCCGGGAGGCGCCTCTCCGGCTCCGAGCTCGCCCTCTCCTCTCGCGCCGGCTGCAGCTCACCCGGCGCAGGAAGCCGCCAGGGCCCCGGGCTGAAGGTAAAACCCCGCCGAGAGTGCGAACACGCTCCCAGCGAGGGAGGTGGCGCCGCCCGCAGCCGCTCACGCCCGGTCGCGCCCAGGCGGGCAGAGGTGCCGGGCGCACCTGGGAGCGGGTGCGAGGGGGGGGGGGGTAGGGGGTGGGGAAGGGATGCGGGAGGTGGCGGACCCTGCCTCCCCGCCAGCCCGCGGCTTGGCTCCCGGCCGGCTCCCCGCACGTCCTTCCCGGTCCCCACCCTGGGTCCGGGGCCTGGATTTTAAGAGAGAGATCACTATAGCCCATCTTCTTTCGGGGTGCAAGCCTGTGCGGAGCCCAGCGCGAGTCGCAGAAGCGGGCAGGGTGCGTGCGGGGCCGTGGGCGGCGGGAAGACAAACTTTTGCCGAAGTGCGCCGGGCCGGCGGCGGCGTTTGGGGCGTCTCGGCTGAGCGGGAGGCTCGGCGCGGGGCTGCCGAGGGGAACCGCGCGCCGCCCGCCAGGTCGGCCCCGAACTGTCGATGCTTCCAGGGGGGAAAGGGTGCGTGAAGGACCTACACATCCCGCTGAACCCCAGGAACTGTCAAACGTCTGCCATCCCGCCCCTCCCTTTCCCTTTACCGAGGAAAAAGGTGAAAACCCTTTATAACTTTCCTTGGATTGTTCCTCCCCGCCTTGGGACTCCTCCCGAAAGGGTAAACGGCCCACCCCCGGGCTCCTGGCAAGCAAGAACGGAGACCCCGAGCTCCTCGGGGTCCCCTTGCACCCACCTTCCTGCCCCTCACTGCCGCTCACCCCCTTGCACCCCCTTCTTGCCCCTTACCCCTCCCCCCCCCCCCACACACAACCCCCAGACGTCCTTTCTTAGGGGCCACGGGACAGAGGCCATGGAGATGCTGGCGAATGGCCTTTTGTTTCTCCGCGTCCCCCCTATTGTGTGCTTTCCAACATCTGGCGGGGCTGGGGGCGACCAGGCAGCCCGCAGCGCCCTCCGCTCCGCCCCCACGCCAGCCCGCGGCCAGCTCGCGCCCGCCCGGGATCCCGACCCGGCGAGGCCGTCCCGCCCCGGCCCTGCGGTTGGAGGGCGGAGGAGGGAAAGTGGTTCCTTCCCCGCCTCCTCGCCGCCTGTGGCCCCGGGCGCATTTCTCAGATCTTATCCCCGCGCGCCGCACGGGCGCAGATCCCTCCCCCAGGGGGCAGATCCACCCCCCAGGGGCGCAGATCCACCCCCCAGGGGCGCAGATCCACCCCCCAGGGGTGCAGATCCACCCCATAGGGGTGCAGATCCACCCCACAGGGGCGCAGATCCATTCCCCCAGGGGGCACAGATCCATTCCCCCAGGGGTGCAGCTCTCCAGAGTGGAATCGAGGTTCCGCTCCAATCCGGGGTGTCCTGTGGTGGGTTCCGGCGGATTTCAGTCTCCGCAGCCGGAGGGGATGAGGGCACTGGGGCAGGCAGAGAGCCCCGGTTCTGAGATGTGGAGTTTCCAGGGCCGGAGAGCAGGCGCGAGTAGCCTTAAAGAGGGCGAGGAGGGAAATAACCCAGGACGCCTCAAGCCTTTGCCTAGGAGTCACGGGGAGGTGGCCCCTACAGAGTGAACGTGGAATCCTGGCTGCACGAAGGGTTCCCAGTCTGAATCTCAGATCCCTCCCGCGGTTAGAAAAGCAGGACCCCGAGGGCACAGCGCAGATGCCGCGCTGGCAGTGTTCGCGCTCCCAGTGACGAGCCTCCGGGACTGGCCCGGAGTGGCCCTGTGGGTGTGCGCCCGCTGGGACAGAGGGGGCCCTCTGGTCCTGCTTCCCCCCACAAGTTAGATGCTTACACGCGGTGCTTGTGCTTAGTGAGTGTGGGCTATTTAATAAGGAGCCGGGGCAGAAGCAAAGTGGCCGCTTGGAGAAGGCAGGGTTCTCCGGAAAGGGTGCCTCCTCCTTGGAGGAGGCGGAGTCTGTGCACCTGTTGCTAAGATACCGAGAGCCACACATTTACCGGGGTTGCCAGTGTTTCCTGTGAGTTGGCCAATCAGCCTCTCTTCCAAGGAGGCTAGGTTATAGTCTTTTTCTCTCTCTCCTCTTACCCCCTACCCCAAGCCAGGGGGAGGGGGAAGGTTCAATCTGAACGCTTGCCACCTGGGTACCCACTCGTGCATTTTAAGTGCACTTGTCTCTGCAGTTCTAGAAGTTCCCCCTGTAGCTGACCCAACAGGACTTTGGCGCTCACTCTTTAAAAAAATTTTTTTTATTGATTAAGGTATCACATAAGTGTCCTCACCCCCCCATTCCCATCCCAAACCCCTCCCCACATATGCCCCCACCCCCCCTGTTGTCCATGGCCACTGGCTAGGCCCATGTGCATGCACACAAGTCCTTTGGTTGATCTCTTCCCCTTACCCCCACCCTCCCCTACTTTCCCTCTGAGGTTTGAGAGTCTGAACGCTGCTTCTCTTTCTCTGGGTCTGTTTTTGTTCATCAGTTTATGTTGTTCATTATTTCCTTAAGAACAAAGGAGCCTCCTGCTAAATCAGGAAGGTGGACACATAGAGCACTTTCTCCAGCCATTTCTGGATTTCACCAGTGGGACCAGCAAAAGAAAAAAAGTAAAATCTTTGAAGCACCTGAGGCACTTTGCAAACAATTCATGATGAAAACGGTCCCCAAGGAAGGGCTCCTTTGGAATTTAGCAGCCGCTTCAGCAGGAGAGAAGCGGCCACAAGCAGCTGGGAGGCTCCAAGTGCCCTAAGGCATCCTGAACCATTTGACTGGCACTGCTGGTCCGGGCTGCCCCGGCAAGGCAAGGAACGCAGGATAATTGCAGAGGAAGATAAGCTTTAAGGTTTCTCTAATTTTAGAATGAGACCTCCTCAAAATTGTTGTAGAGAATAGAAAATACAAAGAGGTGGCAGTAAAACCAAAGGGAGCAGGAATATTATTACAAACAAGGCTCCAGTGAGCAGTCTTCTCCAGTGATTTCCTCGGAGTGCATTTCTGGAGACAGGAGAGCTAGGTCAAAGGAGTGGCTGCCTTTTTAGGGCATTTGGTTGCCTTGCTGTCCTGGAGGAACTTGTGCCAGCTGACCCTCTCCCCAACAATAGACAGAGGATTTTCCCCCTCACACTCTGTAGCATCCTTCCCATCTCTGCCAGACAAATGGGAAGGAAGTGTCTTACTGTCTCCTTTTGCATTTTTTTAAATCGTAAATGAGATGAAACCCATTATCTGTTAGGGTTTCTTCCTTAGTTTGTGTCCTTACCTGTTTTTCAGTGGCCTTGGGGTGTCTTTTGTTTTGTTTTGTTTTTCCATCTAGTGGTGCTCTTGGCAAAAGCATTCTGTTCTGACTTCTGTCCTTGCCCACATGATCTTTATTCACTTGAAGTGACAAATCTCTTCCCTCTTGTGTAGCAAACATTTGGCAAGACTGCGAACATCAATTACTGAAGTAACTGACATGGTCCCAGTAGAGTTATTAGGGAGGCCATGCTAAGGCATTGTTAGAGAAATTCATGGAAAACCCAAGTGTATACTTTCTGCTTAGTGGCTTGCACACCCAACTCATTTACTGCTTGTAGTACTATTGTGTTTTTTTGTTTGTTTGTTTGCTTTTGTTTTTAACAGAACGATTCTGTTGATAAGATGTTTTACTGAGTGGATGTTACTAACTCATTTTATGGTCTGCTCCTTCCACTGATAACCAGCTTACCACGATCCACGGCTTGTTCTTTTAGTTATTCTTTTTGACTGAAATTTGCCTCAGTTTTAGCGTAAGACTTCCTGTGTGGCTATACTGTTTGAGTCTTAAACGTGGATGAATCTTGAATCTAAGCAATTTGGCAGCACGCTGTTAAAACAAATAGCAGGAGATCTCTCCCAGGGGCTGAACCAGGTTCATTTTACCCTCTTTTGTGAATTTGTGTAGCTGCAACCTCGATGCTAGTTTTTGCTTGAAGGTAGACAGATGGTTCTGAAATGGGCTGGAGGAGAAAGGAAGTGCAAGTTCATTTCAGCTAGATGGTGGATTAATACAGATGAGAAACCACATAAGAAAAATTAAGTAAATAATCTAGGTAAATCTGGGTACAAAATAACTTCTAGAGAGATTAAATATATTAAAGTGTCATGTATTATTAGAATAATTTACTTAACACGGAGAAAGTGATCTTCTAATTGGGAAAATACAATATGAAACTCTTCCATAGTTTGACTGAGGGCCTTTCATTTCAGACACACAAAACAATGAAGTCAGGTACTACACTTTTCTGTATGGTTTTCCACCCCTTTACATGTAGAAGTGAAATAATATGCATTAGGAATGAACAGTGCAGTCTACATTCAAATCATGGGCTCTCAAAGGTTAAACCGGATCTTAATGGTCATCTAATTCAGCCATCCAATACGAGAGAGTGGATCTTCACTCTCCTACAAACTTCATATCATTTCAATTAAACCAGGCTGAGAAACAAATGGGCCAGAAATGTCAACCTTTTTTTTTTCTTTTTGAGAGCAGGGAGAGAAAGGGAGGGTTTTAATTATGGCAGTTTGTATAAGCTCTTTAAACAAGCTGAACTTCAGACTAAACAACCTGGGCTGCAAGAGGGCTCAGTCCTTGAGGTGTTCCATCTTCAAACATTCTCTGACCCGTGCTCTCTAGCCATCGGCTTGGTGAAGTTGAAAGGTGAAGTTCAAAGCACGTACAAAACAGAAAAAGGAGAGAGGAGCGGAGAGCAGAAGATGGAGAGGGAAGAGCATTCCTTTAAAACTTTGTCAGACACTCTTGGCCACCCCGAGGACGGTGGGCATTGCCTCTCTCAGAGAGGTGAATGTGGCTGATGTTGCCAGGCCAAACCTGAGAGACAGTCAACATTGCAGACGCCACCACCAATCCAGAGGAGAGCAGGCTGAAAGAATACCCCAGCAATTCTTAAAAGATAATAAAGGGGGAGGAGATTTTGGAGAGAAACGAAATGTTAGGTTAGAAACAAAAAAATCTACCTTATTTCCTCCTGAGTAGTTCTATGAGTTCCTGGAAGTAGGAGAGACATTTTCTGACTTCTACTTGGACGATCTTCCAGGCACAGTGACTGTACTGCTTGTCTTGCAGGAAACTGCTTATCCTGTGGAAATACCTCCTCAGTTCTAAGTTGCTGGGCTGGGGGGTCCTAGGTCCCGGGTGTCTCCTCTCATCCTCCTCCGTCTCTTCCTCGTCTCCACGTCCCACGTCTTCTTGCAAGCATTGCTCCAGGTACTGCAGCTGCTTATGAAGTCCGCTCTGGACTTGCTCCAGGCTTTCCTCTTCCCACGTGGATAGGAAGGTGGGCTGAGTGAAGATGCTGAAGGCCAGCATGGACATTTCATAGAAGGCCCCCTTGATGTCTCTTTCCAGAGGAGGCTGGGTAGGCGATAGGACCTCTCGGGGCAACTTGAAAGCTTTGTTTTCCCGTAGGCACCGCAGAGGAAATGATTTGCTCATATTGGTCAGAAGCTTCACATTTTGCCAGGTGATTCTGCGCAGATGAATATGCAGCAAGTCACAGCTCAGAGAGAGGGTGTCGGTGACGAACAGGCCCATGAGGCACGCAGGCCACACATACTTTCGAATCACATCTGGCTTGGTCTTCATTTTTCTTCTAAGCCAAACAATTCACGGTACTCAGGATTCGAGAGTCTGTGCTAGGTCTTACGTATGCCTTCGTGTGCCTTTTATACACCTGAGTATCTTCGGTGGGGAGGAGTTTTCTGACTTGTCATTGTATGGTTCTCAGGGTTTCGGCCCCTTTTCTTTACCTCTGAGGCTTTTTTTTTTTTTTTTTTTTTTACTTTGGATGACTACATTGACTTTGGAAATTCCTAGAAGCCCAGATGATCCATCCCAGCACTATAGAACCAAAGTAACAAGACTGATGCAGAGTGTTTGAGAAAGAACCAAGGGCTGTGTCGCTATACACTCACCCAACACTATGACATAAGAGAAAGGGATCCTCCAAGAATTTAGTTAATCATGGACATTGACTAGGTGACTGTGGTTATTTGATTATAAGGCTAATCTTGTAAAATTAAGCTTCTAGATTTGGATGTTTTCTCTTTTTATTTGATTTTTCCGGGCCTCACAAAAGATAAAAAAACACACCAAAAAACAATTGGTCAGTTGATCATGGCACTTATTAAATAAAGGACTAAGCCGGCTGGGTTTTCTGTTGCCTTTAGAAAATGTTGATATTCTTTTTCTTTTTTTAAAAACAATATATTTTATTGATTTTTACAGTCAGGAAGGGAGAGGAATAGAGAGTTAGAAATATCGATGTGAGAGAAACATCGATCAGTTGCCTCCTACACACCCCCTACCGGGGATGTGCCCGCAACCAGGGTACATGCCCTTGACCAGAATCGAACCTGGGACCCTTCAGTCCGCAGGCCGATGCTCTATCCACTGAGCCTAACCAGCTAGAGCAGAAAATGTTGATATTCTTTTGTTGTTGTTTACTCTCACCTGAGGATATTTTTCCCCCCATTTATTTTTTAGAGAGAGTGGAAGGGATGTCAGAAAGACAGAGAGGAAGAGAGGAACATCAGTGTGAGAGACACATGGAGTGGTTGCCTCCCTCCTGCATGTGCCTCGACAGGAACCAGATAGAGCCTTGAGTGTAATCAAGCTTCAGTCCGAGGGCCGATGCTCTAACCACTGAGAAACTGGCGAGGGTAGAAAATGTTGATATTCTCTGAGTATTCTTTCCTTACTTAAAACCGAACCAGTGCTTCCATCTAATAAGACTCAGTGCCAATTCAATTGAACATAGAATACAAGGTAATTCAATATACTATTGAAACTTTTCATTAAAAAAATATATGTTTATATGAATACACATATATATTTGTAATTACTCACATAGCCTCTATAAGGCGCAAAGCACATCGGAGGGCAACACCTTCTTGTATACCTCACGTAACAACTTCTAATTTATGGCTGTTGTTAACCATCTTTACGTTCTCTGTACTTCCTTCCATGTACAGTTTTGTCATTTTATTCCCTTCACCCAAAATGTTCCGCTTTTATAGACCTTCCACATCATATCCTCATTTATGCAGTTTTAGCACCTCGCACATGCCAGTCACTGGACAGGGGCCTGAAGAAGGAGGGGTAAGATAGAGTCCAGGACCTTCAGGGGTTCGTGATGGAGCCAGCAGGCATGCTCGGGTGTTTCAGGGAGCAGGAGTCATGGATGGGCCCTCCCTGGAGCGAGGGCCTCAGTCCCCAAGTCCCGTAAACTGATGCTGATGTTGACAATTTTCATGACAAAGAGGAAAAGATGATTGACATGCATAGCTTTCTCACTGTTAGTACGGCCTGATTTAGCAAATAAAAACATGGAACACCCATACTATGTTTGGGATGCACCTATAAAAGCATTCAATGTTTATTCCACATTCAAATTTAACTGGGCTTTCCCTATTTTACCTGGCAACCCTGTCCACCATGCAAGCTACCACTGACCTCATAAAGCAGAAGTCAGACGTGAAGTTTTTTGCAGGAAGCTTGTCCTCTGCTAGCCGTCCCCCTGGTGCACAGGTGCATTCAATTGTGTTTCTCTGCACTGGCTTTACTGTGTACATATCCCTAACAACTATGTGCACTACAAAGGGGGAACTTGCCATGTTCACACAAACACACACACACACACACACACACACACACACACACACATGCTCACACAGTGGCTCTGATCAGAAGCACTATTGGATGATAAGTCTTCAGTCAGACCTCTATTCCATAAAAGCCATGTCCTCTGAATATATCTCAAAATCTACACTAAAAAAAGAGAAAGATGGAAATTGACTGTACCTTTGCAATGCCCACCAGCCAATCAGGAGTGAATATTCAAATTAACCTAATAAAGATGGCAGGTTAATTTGCATACACAGACAGTTAATTTACATACACAGGTGGCAGGGAGGTTGGGGGTGAGATGCTCTGAGCCTCTGGGTAGCTGGGAAGGTGGAAAGGTGGCTCCGGGCCGGAACAAAGGCAGTGCCAGCAGCCAGGGGAGGAGGGCCCATTCTTGCATGAATCTTCGTGCATCAGGCCTCTAGTATAATCATAAAATTGAAAGGAAACATAGTGTAAAGAAATGTTCTTGTCAAATGTGTCACAATTGCCCAGCCTGTCACTAGTGGGCTATGTGTGGACATGGCTACTGTTTCTCTGACCTCTGTTTTCATTTCTCTAGTGATGTCTTGTTATTTACATTAATATAAATGTAAAGCTTTCTTCAGAGGGGAGGCTGGTTGGCAGGGTTGCCCTGTTGTTGATGGAACTGTGGGAAGCACATGCGGATCACACTGTGAACAGTATTGGGCAGGATACGATTTGTTTGAGAAAATCTCCATGAGACACTTCAGTCTAGACGAGATAACTGTGATTCAGCTCAGGGGCATTTGGCATCTGCGGGTAAGATTCATTGCTTTCCGTGGAAAGGCAAGTTTTAATCCAGCACTCGGGAGTAACATGTTGATCATCCATGTTACTCAGTACGGGAGCCTAAGTCATTCCATTTGGGGTCAGTAGGTGACGGGGCCCAGCAGAGAGCTCAGAGATGGGAGGCCTGTGTCCGTGTCTGGCGGTGCTTCCCACAGGGCATGGGGACAACAGCCACCACAGAGTTGTGAGCAGCTCTGTTAGTGCCAGAGCCACCCTGGAGGCCCACCCGGAGCTCCATCACCCAGGTGTTTCCCTCACTCCTCCCGCTTCTACCTTGGCAT
This sequence comes from Vespertilio murinus, assembly GCA_963924515.1. NCBI lineage: Eukaryota > Metazoa > Chordata > Mammalia > Chiroptera > Vespertilionidae > Vespertilio > Vespertilio murinus. The sequence continues at coordinate 119,895,236 of OZ004708.1, forward strand.
TAGCCTCTCCTGTGGCCGCCTTTTTGGCTCTTCCCCTCTCAGTGACGGACTGCATGTAGACGTGTATAATGACTACACAAGTAATACCTGGATACGTTCTTGTTGTAAAAACTCAAACATTTCAGATACAGGAAAGCCTGGCTTGCCAACTCAGCCTCCGCTCATGCCCTGCCCTCCCAGGCAGTAGCTACAGGTATCAGTTTAACTACGTGCTCTTATTTGATGTCTGTCTCCGCTCTAAACACTAAGTTTTGTGAGTGCAAGGGCAACAGCTGGCTTGTCTGCTGCACCCTCTCGAGTGCCCAGCAGACCCCTAAGAGATCAGGAGAGACCTGGATTAATTCCTAGGATGATATGTGGCCGGGGAGTTGGGCGACTTGTATATATATTTAATTGCCGAAACAGGGTTGTAAAAAGTGTAATATGCTTTGAGGTTTAATCCTGCAAGTGTATCTCTGGGACTGTCTATATGATATCCTTTAGAAAAAACATAAATAATCCACATGATCAACCCTTCATGAATATGAGGCCCAGGATCAATGGGCCACCAGACCTGGCTCAGAACAACCCAGGTGCCTATCTTGGCACCCGGCATATAGTGGGTACTCAATAATTACATGTTGGATGGCTAGCTCCTGGTGATGGCCGACAGTCCTTGGTGTTCCTTGGCTTGTGGATGCTTCACTCCAAGGAAGTCATGTGTCAATAACAGCGAAGTTAGGTTGGGGTTTAGTTGTTGTGGTCGAGGGGTACAGGTAGGACAAAGTCAGGTGTTGAGGAGAGCGGAGTCCACAGAATGGTACATGGCAGCACCAGCGTCCATTCCGTGTCCTCTCTCACTCCCATTGCTGTGCTCTGGGGTTCCCTGGGGCTGGCTAGGCGGGGAGCACCTTTATGCTAGCGGTAACACATAGTTTTGTACTGTTTAGCTGACTTATGTATCTTTCCCTACAGGCGAGAAACGGGTCTTAGTTTTGTTTTCATGGCATCCCTTCCCTAAGAGACTAACTGCTTGCTGAATAAAAGACTGCATGCGATTTCTTATGTTTTCCAAGTTTGGGTATTAATCTGTGAGGCTTAGTTGCTGAGAGGTGATCAGATCATCCCTTCTGCTTCCGCCCCCAGTAGTGCCACTTCTGTTGTAAATACTCCGATGAGCTGTCATTGTATCATCTCACCCCAAGAGAGACTCTTAGGGCAAATTTACTCTTGGTTCTATTTTTAGCCCAGCTTTGGGTTATCCCTACAGTAACTTCCTGCACGGAGTCATTTGGGCTCTAAGAAAATGATCCCTGACCAAAAGGAATTTAACAGGGTGGAATAAGCATTCTATTAAATGAATACACGCCATCGGTAAAACCTACCCTCAATTTGGGGATTCCCACAACAGCTTCCATCCATGTGTTTGTCTCACCGTTGTTTCTCTTGGTCCATTCGAACCCCAACGGGGATTTCGTTTCTGAGAGCATAATGTTTCAGATGTTGGCAATGAAGGATCACACCTTTGAGAATAACCCTCCACTTCACCCCCTGAGTAGATGTGGGTTTCTTCTCAGACCGCATCGGAGAGTGCCTGTAGTCTGGACAGAAATGACAAGAGTGGCGTGGGCGATGGACAGGGATGTCCACTTGTCTAGGATAAATATTTTAAAAGAAGTTGCCGCTATTGCATAGATGAGGACAGTGTCTTCTTTTAATTACTATCAGCTAGTATGTGGTCATAAGGTTTCTTGACACACACAAAAAACAAGATAAAGAACAAAAAAGGCATTATGATGGAAAAATTTAAGTGAGCTTTTTTTAGACTGACAGAAGACTCACATGCTTCAAATTTTAGGGTTTATTTTTTATTTGTTTTAGTGTTTGAGCAATGCCTGTGTTTGGGGTGGTGTCTGGGAAAAGGAGCTGCGGGAGGTATTAATTTCCTAGAAGTGCTGTGAAAGTTTCCACACACTGGGTGGCTTAAAACAACAGAAATATATTCTCTCAAAGCTGTAATCAGAGCCATTAGGACCATGTTTCCTCCGAACCTGCTAAGGAAGAATCTTTCTTCGCTTCTCCTGGCCCCTGGTGACAGCTGGCAGTCCTTGGTGTTGGTTGGCTGGTGGATGCGTCACTCCAATCTCTGCCTCCACTGTCATGTGACACTTCCCATGGGTCTGTGCCCCTGTCTTCCAGACATTGCCTTTAGGTATTCTTTGGCAACAATCTGCCCAATTATTAATAAGAATAAAGGATGCCATTTGGTTAGTAGTTACAAAGTACCAAATCTTCATGTAAATTACCTTTAGTTCTCACAGCCACGATGTAATGTAAATGCCACTATCCTCAACTTAAAAGGAGGAAATAAAGCTTAGAAATATTAAGTGACTTGCCCAAGGTCACATAACCGACAGGGTCAGGATTCAAACCTAGGTCTGTCTAAGGCCACATTGTATTTTTACAGGATCTAGTGGTGCAAAACCTACTGTGAACATCTATGCAGTCATAGCCCATTTCTTTCCAAAAAGGACTTGAAGCAGCTTATAGAAGATACACAATACAAGAGAGTAAAAAAGTGGTTAAACCAGAGTTGAGGGAACACAAGTGCAAGTAAACAAAGTAGAGTCAGGGGTAAAGCTGGTGCATGAGAATGATGGCTGGCGTCATCATTGCAGAGGGTTGCAAATCTGAATAGAAGTGAAGAGATAATATGATCTGGTAAGGTAATCACAGTATCCGAAAGATAAAACAAGCCAGTGACAAAGCTAAATCCCCAGTAGAAGCAGAGCTTTCCTTGGTACTGAGTCCTGGGAGGGATTTTCCTTTGGGCCTTCAAGAAGAGAGCACTGCCCAGCCAGTGTAGCTCATCAGTGGTTGAGCATCCACCCATGAACCAGGAGGTCACAGTTGGATTCCTGGTCAGGTCACATGACCAGGTTGCTGCCCAATCCCCTGTAGGGGGCATACTAGAGGCAGCCGATCAGTGATTCTCTGTTATTGTTAATGTTTCTATCTCCCTCTTCCTTCCTCTCTGAAATCAATAAAAATATATTTAAAAATAATAATAAGAGGAGAGCACTATGGGATTTTTTTGGTAAAGATACAAGCCACTTTCTTGTGAGATACCACCACCACCACCACCACCATCTCTGCCATCACGAAGGGGGCAGGACTGTACTTCATAACCTCCCTCCATGGAGGCCATGTCCTTGCAGGCATTCTGTAGGGGCTTGTTGGGTTTTCTCGTGCTGAGCTGGGAATGGGGTTCAGAAGTTCAGCTGGACTGGGAGAGCGTTTTCTCATCATGGCTCAGAGCGGGGAAAAGCGTGGTCACACACACTGGCATTCTCAGAAGCACTGGCAGGCAGCCTGCCTTGGCATTCCCAGAGCCCCCGCCCAGATCCAGCCCTGCACTTCCTGTGATTCCTACGGAGGAGCTTTGGGGAAACTATCTCTAGGCACGACTGTCCTCCATTTAAGTCAGAACAGGAAAAATGAGCTGTTCCGTCATGTTGACCCAGTGCCACACACAGCCCTGCCACGTGCGCTGGACTTGCACATAGTCCTGGGGTTTGTTTGCTGTCCCCTCTGAGAGCCACAGCCCGAGATGCGGAAACTCAAGGAGGTGGTTCTGCTCTACATGGAGTTACACTGTTCCCCCTCCCACTCCTGCAAAGGCTTTTTCATAAGTTGAATCATAAAATTCAAAGCCAGGATAGCCTGGTATCCCCAAATGTTATAGGTAATAAAATATTAAGACACATTCTCTTGGGATTATCAATATTGGAAACCTGGGTACTTTTCCATTAAGAGGAAAACTGTAAAAGGGCCACATGGATGGTCCCAGAGCGAAAACCTTTGTATTCCCAAGAAAAATGAATTAAGAGACCGAAATTGGGATTGCGCTCTTCTGGGAATGGTGTTTGCTGGCATTCATCATGGTCCAGCATTTGACATGCCACCAGAGGCTGTCCTAGATACAGCCCTGACAGAACTAGGCATTCCTGAACCTCTGGGAGCAGAACTGTTCACATTCATACCGAGGAGGCTTTGAAAGCACCAACATTTGCATGTGGCGTGTACCCAGGCTGATTTTGAGGAATTCATGCTGTGGGACCTAAACTTCCAATGAGGTTGTCTAAAATGAAAAGACAAACAAACACATGTCATCAGGGCCTGGGATGGATCCTCGTGTGCCCACTGTGTCTATGACAGGATTGAGCGTGCTTTCCTTAGTGAGGAGCAGAAAATCATTGTGACTGTGTTGAAGGCACAAACACAGAGTCAGAAAGGTAAATTTTTTAAAAAAAGTTTTTTTGAGTAATGAAAACAACTAAAATAAATTGGAATTGCCCTATATCTATCCCCACCAGGACAGGAGATAGAGCAGTAACACTTCTTGCCAAATGTGATGATACAGGTTTTTATGGATGGTACATGGGACAAAGAATGCTAAAAGTACTGCCTATACATTGTGTCCATCCATCCATCCATCATCCATCATCCATCCATCCATCCATCCATCCATCCACTAATCCATCCACCCATGTATCCGTCAGTCTCTGAGGATATGATGCTTAAAACAAGGTAGTAAAAAAAAAGGAAAGGTTCATGTCCCCATAGAGTGTCCAGATTTTCAGAGAATACAGATTAAAATTACAGGGTGCCACAAGTGCTATGAAAGACATAAACAGGGCAAGAGGGTAACTGGGGAAGGTGATGGCGTGAATTGAGATGTGAAGGATGAAGAAACATCAACAAAGTAAAGGACTAGAGGGAGGGCATTCAGCCAGAGAGAACTGGAAGCCCCAAGCCCTGATGGAAAAGAGCTTGGGATGTTCAAGGAACATAAAGGAGATCCGTTGGGCTGGAGGGAAGGGGGTTGGGATTGGGTAGGGGTGGCAGGCCAAGGTGGAGTTCCACTTTTATCCAAATACCAAGGAAGACACCTGAAAGAATTTTAAGTAAGAGAGGAATATGAAATGGCATGTGCTCTAAGGAGGTCACTGTGGGTACACAATTTGGTCAAGAGCAGTTACTTCAGTAGGTCAGGTGAGTGTGGTGACCTAGATAAAAGTAGCAAGACATGGGGAAAATAGACTGATTTGAGAGATATTTTTAGTAAGTTACTTACGACTCATCTGAGTCTGGGTTCACATCTTTGATGATCGAAGATCGTTTTCCAGATGTGCCACTGATAATACATTTGATTATAGGATCTGTATTGTATCAACCTGATTGTTTTTTGATAACCAGTACGTAATCTAACTTGGCATCACATCTTTAGCTGGATGGCCTTAAACTAGGTTAGGTCTCATATGTTGGACAGCAAAATAAATAATTTACTTAATTGGACTTGGGTTGGAGCTGAGGCTTAAATTTCCCAGGGTTAACCTGAGGATTAAATTCCTGAGAATGTCCCTGATGTATCTCCTGTGGGTACACAGAACAAATGTATATCCCTGTATGTTTTGACACTTAAATAAAATAATGTATTTTATGATCAATTTCAAACATGGATTACTGTCTGTAGTTTTCTCATAAGGGAATATAATCATGCAATTCTGAAGTTAAGAAACTGATGCTAATCTGTTACTTACTAAATATAGATGAGAGTTTATAGCTGACCACTTAAATCCTCTCTAATTGATGTTATTTAAAATCTTAGAAGTGTCTGGTTGTCATAAAAGTCCCTCTGTCCCATGCTTTGACACAGACTATACTCCCATGATGTACTGCTGTTTAATAGGCTGAACCAAGATGTTCTTGTCACTAATACTAGACTTTTCTTATGCCACAGAAAGAGTAAATAAATGAAAAGAAGATTCTGTATCTTAAAGTTTTCAACATTTTTCTTGAGCTTTTGACTTGTCTGATAGTTTACCTAGTGTAGAAGCTAGTCTTAGATTATTAGTGTGTTTTTAATGTCTGATTTGGCACACAATGATTAGATCCATAATTTTACAATAATCTATCAGTACTCCATAATTTTTCAAACACCCTAGGACTTCCAGATGCTTCAGGCACCAGCTGCTGTAACAAACACATCCAAAAACGTGAAACGGCTCACACAGGATGGAAGCATGTAAAGTTTGGAACAGAGGTAACTTGAGCTGTAGTAGGCTTTCTTCCAAGCAGTGACCAGGGTCACAGATGCCTTTGATGGCTCTGCCATCACCCAAGGTTTCAGAGTTTATCTTCAAAAAGCTGGGACGCCATGGCAAGAGCTGGAGGGTTGTCCATAGGAGTGTTCTCTGGGCCAGGCTTGGAGAGTCCCGCATCCCTTCCATTTCCATCCCATTGGTGGGGACTTGGTCGCATCGTCACAGCTCAGAACCAGGGGTGCCAGGAAGTGTAGTCCAGCCATGTGCCCAGGAAGAAGAGGGAATCCTTCGATGAGCAGCTAGCCCATCTCTGCCCTGCCCCTCATCCATTTGGAAAGAGTCTAGCGGTCAAAATGTGGTAGCACTGGTATGAGTTGGCTTGGGGCTTGGGTAGGCATGGAAATGACACATGGGTAGACGCCCATTAGAGGTTTTTTAAAATCCATTTGAAGAGAAATGGAGTTGTCAACCATAAGCAGCTTTCTCGTGGGGATCTTTTCTTTTTCTGAAGAGTAGAAGAATTGTTGAAATAAAATAGTTTTAATTTCTATTTCCAGGCTATACAAATAAGGGAAATGATTCATTTTGGTGTCTTTTTTTTTTTTTTTTTTTAAAGCATGCTTTCCTTATAAGAAATCTATTTTGGTAGAAAGACACTGTCATTTGCTTTCTTTAAAAATCAGAATCTCTCAGACTTGTTCCCCGTGGGGACCAACATGTAGAAGGAGTCCCTTCGGTATCATCCAGGTGAACACTGCACTGTCACTACGCAGACAGCAAGCTCAGCGTCACTGAGTTTGCACACACCATTTCACTTTGTCACCAAAAAAATCCTGCAAGATCCCATTTTACAGTTTGAGGAACCAAGGCTACGGAAAAGTTGTATCATTTGGCAAAGGCCACCCAAAACTAAGGCCTGCCTCACTTTCTGTTCACTTGTACTGAAGTGAAAAATAGGTGTCTCATGTCATATTTTTTTTAAATAAAGAAGAAAATGTGTTACCTAATGACATTACATCAGTAACCTAAAAAAAAAAAAAAATAGCTTCCTTGAGAAAGATTTCCCTGGCTTCTGACAAAAATGAGTTAAGAGTCCCGTTTTCAGCCCGTGGAGCGTGAGGTCGTTTCGCTGTCTGTGAAGTCAGTTTAGAGGCTACACGCTGTTTATGAGTCCCTGCAGCCTGGTCGGGCGTTGGGGACCAGGACAGTGTGATTCCAGGGTGTGGCTGGAATTCACCTCAGGCTCCTGCGGCGCAGGGAGGAGCCAATCAATGATTCTCCTGCATCATTGATGTTTCCATCTCTCCCTCTCCCGCTCTGAAATCAGTAATATATATATATATATATATATATATATATATATATATATATATATAGAAAATCGCTGCTTTAGCTGTAAGGTATTTATTATGACACTGGAGGCCCGATGCATGTAAGTTGTGCAAGAGTAGGCCTTCCACACTGGCTTCCCTCTGGCACCCGGGGCCCGGGCTTCCCTCGCAGCCACGGCTTTGTCCAGCAGGTCGTCTGGAAAGACATCCGATCTAATTAGCATTTTGCACTTTTATTATTATAGATGGGGGAAATAGTTTCTTCTCAAATTGTTCACAGGATTCAAATCTGTTCTGGGCACATATTACAAAAAGTCGTATTTTCCAAATGTATTATTTTGCTTCCCCAAACAGATGCAGGGCTCCTGGTTAGCGCCAGTTCATAGTTCTCTCTTGGTGCTTTCTTCTTATCCTCCTACTAGGTAACTTTGAATTCCTGAAAAAAAAAAATTACAACAACTCGTTAGTTGCCAAATGCATCCCAAAAGAAAAATTAATTTGTGATTATTTATCATTATCAATATGATTACTTGGGCAACCTAAAGCTCCTCCCAGATGGATTATTTCTAAGAGTTACTGTAGGGGTAAAGTAGGTTACAGTTTCTGAATGCTGAACCTGTAGGAAATGACTGCTGGTAATTGGCCATGATTTAAAAGACGTTTGTTGAGGCTTTGCTAGATGTTGGAGAGTCAGTTCTGACTCAGAGGTTCTTTCAACCTTGGCCTGGCCGGTAGATCTGAGGGCATTCAGTCGCTGGCTCCCATGGAAGCTACTAAAACAACCATCAAGGGCAAACTCTTCAGTTTAATTGCCTGTACCCTGTGTAGCTGCTTCCCGAAGCAACCAAGAAGCCAACGGAGGTCCGGAAACCCTTTCTGAGAAGCAGGTTTTCTTGCCGGTCCTGATGGCCGTCAGATTCATTCTAAAACAGCGAGGATTACAAGAGTGTGTGTTCTGAGCAGCACTCAGGAGTGCAAAGCAGAGTGAGAGCTGCCCAGTGAGGAGAGATTAAGCGCTGTGCAGACTGTGACGAGTAACAAGAGTGGGATACTGAATAAATGCCCCGTGAACCCAGCGACACACAGCGGACCCCTCTGGCTGCAAAGACAACAGGAGAAGGAGCGTGTGAAGGGTGAGTACAAGATACTCACTCGTGGGTGTGGATCCCAGCCCGACTTCTTACTAACTATGAACATCTTACTATGTGGAAGCTTCATGTTCTTCATTTGCCAAAAGGAACCTTAGCATCCACTCATAGACATGATTATAAAGATGTTAAGTGCCCAGATGAGCACTTCGGTGTTTGGAACGGGGGAAACACTCCTTAAATCCTATCAGCAAATACAGTAAAGCTTAAAAAAAATAGCTTTTCTGAGAAATATGTTAAAGATTCCTCTGGCTTCTGAGTCCGTAAGTAGTTTCGTGCGTTTGCTTGTCTTTAAAGTAGCGATATTACATCATAGGGCAGCGGTCCGGAGGAAATAAGGTGGCAGATTTGAAAGGCCTGGCACCGAGTCTGCCATGTGGTCGGTGTGTGATAGTATCCGCCATTGTTCTCAGTGAAAAATGTGGCAGATGAGAGAGGACACCTCAGACCAGGGAGGAGACACACAGCCCGGCCCCGGCGTGGCAAGTTGCTCTTGGACACAGAAGCTGTCCAATTGAATAGCAATGGAAAGGTAGATGGTGGTTGAAAAAATCATGAAACATACATGAAGAACTTCTTAATTAGAGATACCGAGGGAAGATGCCAGGGTTTTGGAAGAAAATCAGCGGAGCCGTCTTTAAGTTTTTCTGACGCTGAGGTTCCGCGGTTCCTGCAAAACTTTTAGTGGTTCCGGAGAAAGAGGACGGGGACTGAGACATCCCCGCAGCGGAGCTGCTGGGCTCCGCCTGGAACACAGCAACCGCACGGCGCTGCCTGCACTCCTAGGCTTTGGCAGCAGCAGCCCGTTTGCTGAGAGGAGACCATGTTTTGATTTTTTATGTGGCAGTCGGCCCAAGTGCATTTGATTTGACGGGTAAGAGAGGAAAGCAAAGGCCGTGAACGTATTTGGTGTCTTGTTATTTCTCGCGCGCGTGTTTTCCCACCTTTAGTCTGAGATTCAGAGTCAGAGAGAGAATAGGGAAGAAAAGCCCCAGCTCCCTAGGAAGTGAATCTTCAGGCAGAACTGAAACACGTCTGAGGGGGAGTCTCAGGCAGGGTCTGGGTTTGCCGCCGCGCACCTGCGGGCGGGGGCCGGGGGAGACCCTCCCCAGGCAGGAACACGGCACACCCTGGGCCAGTGGTCGGCAAACTCACTAGTCGACAGAGCCAGATAGCAACCGTACGGCGATTGAAATTTCTTTGGAGAGCCACTTTTTTTAAAAAAAAAACTGAAACTTCTTCTAAACCCACGTCTTCAAAACAGACTCGCCCAGGCCGTGGTATCTTGTGGAAGAGCCACACTCAAGGGACCAAAGAGCCGCATGTGGCTCGAGAGCCGCAGTTTGCCAACCACGGCCCTAGGCTCGTGGGAGGACCCTGGGAGGGGTGTGGACGTCCTGCAGAGCAGGGCCCATGGCATTGGCCGGAGTCCCTGGGCCAGCTACAGCAGCCTTCCCGCGGTGTCCCATGAAATGTTATGTGGAGCATAAACTGCCAACGAGTCACAGAGGTTTCTTACTGCGGGCCTTGCCGAGGCCTCTGACAGGCAGTGGGAGCTGTGAGCACCCCGAGGAGGGAGGCTGTGAGTGGCACACTCCCGCACCCACTGGGAAGCGGTGCTTTTTGATGGAGGAAGCCTCTAGGGACCAGAGGCTTGAACAGCCATTTGTGCAAAGCCCACTTGGGGCCAGGACGACCCGTGGAAATCATTTCTTTGTCCTCACCCTCTCCCAGGGGTCCAGATACAGGCACAGGTTTTGGGGCATCTCTGCCTTTCCAGTAGCCAAATGGGGGTCATGGTCCCGGAGAACACTGTCATTTGGAAAAACCTGATGGGACTTGGTAGGCAAAACAACGGGCTTCCACCGATGCCCATGCTCTAATTCCAGAACCTGTGACTACTTCCCTGGCATGGCAACGGAGAGTGAGCACGTGGGATCTAGTGAGAGATCCTGAGGTGGGCAGTCACCCTGGGGGATCAGGAGGCTTTGTAAGCAGGAGGCCGGGGGTGGGGCGGGGGGGTCTGAGGAGATGCAGGGACAGAGCAGAGGTGAGGGTGACGTGGGTAGTAGGCAGGGAGTGTGCACGGCCTCTGGGAGCTGGAGAAGGCGAGGACGTGGGTTCTCCTCGGACCCTCCAGAAGGAATGCAGCCGGCCGGCCATTGTAGATGTCTGACCTGCCTGCTATAAGGAAACACCTGTGGGTTGTTATGTGCCACTACGTTTGTGGTCATTTGTTACAGCAGCTGTAGGGAACTCATAGATGGCTGTGCTATTGGTCCCACCTTTCCTGTGCTTGAAGTGTGGTGGTGGATGGATGAACATACCCGGGACTCTCCTAAGACCCTGAACCCCTCCCAGACACTGACCCTCGAGGGGAGACCTGCTAGTAATCACCATCTGGCCACGTGGGCCCTGCTTTCTGGAAGTGCTCCCTCCTCCTCTCCACCTCCCAGGACCCAAACATCACCCGGCTCTTGCTGTGCTGCTCCCATGTGCAGCGACTGATCACCGACAGGCTTTGAAGGAAGCGACGGACTGGTCACGGCGATGCACACCAGCTATTCGACAGTGATTTGTGGACGGAAGAGCTACCTGCCGGGTTCACACGTCATGCAATTACTAGTGTACTGCGGTTCCTGGAATCCCAGCTGCTGCGGGGCCGGTGTTCTCTAACTAAGCCGTGTTCGGTGAAATGCATGCGTATCAGAGCCGTGCAGAGCGAGGGAGGGCTGCGTGTATTACAATGGTGGCACAGATTCCGCAGTCCCGTTGTTACCACTGGACTGGTGGGTGGCCCGGCCAGGTCTTTCCTGCATCTGCTGAATACCAGCGTCCGGATGTGGCTGATGTAAGGCTCAGCCAACGGTGGTGAAGGATTATCTGTACCTTGTTTCTGATTATGGAGGTTAGTTCTCCAGGAAACAGATTCTGAGATGCTGAGATGTGCATGTAGGAGGGTTCCTGGGGACCTTATGGCAACAATGTCTCGCAGGGAGATGAGAGCCCAGGATTGGGCAGAGGAAGAAGTTGACTATGATTCAGTGGTGGTGGTGGGGGGGGGGGAGGGGCAGAGGCAGGGTCCTGGAACTGGATGGCACTAAGGCCAGGCCTTTGTGTGTGTCCCTCCATCCGTCAGTCATTGGATGTGAGCTGTCCCAACCCCAGCATTTACCCTCCTCCAGCCAGGTGCCTCTCTGGAACGAATTGTAAGCCCTGGGGAGGTTCTCAGTAGCTGAGGCTGGCAGCTTCTTACACTCCCAGCAAGGAGATAAAGTCCTAACTGGACCTGGGCAGCACATTACAGGGTCTACTACCTTAATAATTATAGGATGCTGGACCCCCTGGACAGCTGAGTTTTAGAGGCCCATCACTATTTCAGCAAGGTTCAGGTCAGAATCGGGGGGCCAGTGGACAGGAGGACGGGGCAGGTGCAGGAGAGCTGCCAGACTGCTGAACCCAGGCCAGGACTGCAGGTGGGGGGAGGGGAGGAAACACCCTTTCCCGAATAGAGAGCAGCAGTTTGCTGGGCCCAGCTGGCCTCCACTTTCATTTCACTTAGGATCATCTGTTCATTGGAGAGGAGTTGAGGGCCTTGCTATCTGGTCTTGTCTTGGCCAAGTAGGGCACTTGGGCTCTGAATTGGAATGGATGAAGAGAGTGACAAAAACGAGATGAAAAAGTTGCTGGGTTCCATATTGATTGATCCCCCCACCCCCCAAGTAAAATACAGATATCTCGTACAGAAAAGATTACAGTATTTGCCGGCGTATAAGACGACCCTTTGGCCCTGAAAAATATGCCTCCAAGTGGGGGGTAGTCTTATACGGCGAGTATATAACAAACTCTGTATTTTGAGTGGAAATGTTAGGGGGTCGTCTTATACGCCCAGTCGTCTTATACGCCGGCAAATACGTATTTTTCAGGGCCAAAAAATTCGTCTTATACGCCGGCAAATACGGTAACTTGTTTTTCACTCTCTTCTCTCCCTACCCTCCTTTTCCTGTTGGTTCTTAGACTCCACACATCCATCTGATTCCCTGTCCAAGGTAGTCACCCCACGCTCTTTATTAAATCCTGAGGCATTCGATGGCTGGAGTCCTGCTCCCAGTTCCCTGTGTCGGGAATCAGTGGGGGCGATTCGGATTCTCTGAAGTGACTGATCAGCTCACACTTAAGGCTTTAAGAACCGACACCCCCCAACCACCAAAAAAAGGGGGCGGTCAGCAGATCTCTCAGGGAGGTTGCCAAGAAATCGGCGGGGAGATGAACGAGATAACGGAGGGCTTTGTCACAAGTGGCTGACGGCATGTTTTAGAATGTCTGGCCTCAAAGCTTAGGTTAAATACCAAATAAAAAATGACTTGTGCCTACTTTCTCTTTCAAAGGACTGCAGGTGCTCCTGCCTGTCAGAATTTAGCCTTGGCATCCTGGTGGACTGAGGTGTGCAGGCCGCCGGCCAACACCTTCCCTTCACTCATCGGGAGTGTCTGCCTGGAGAGTTAGTTCAACGTCTGAAGGCGGAGAGAGCTTCTGGTTGGCTGATGGCTGCCCTTGTGCTCCTGGGAGAGCATGACAGCTGCTGAGTGTTTGGTCCTTTCTGGACCAGAGTCTTCACCAGCATTCCTCAGCTGGCTAAAGGATGTTGTTGTTTTTTAAATAATACCCAGTGCTTACCTTGAATCCAGTGCAGTATATGTGATAGCATTTGTGTTGCTTATCGGTAAAATACTGCATGTAGGATGATAAAGAGACCATTGTCTAGCCCCTGGATTTTAGAGGAAAGGTGAAGAGGAATTGAGCATTTGAGATAGTGGACTTAGAATGTAGAAGTATTATTTGGTTTGTATATTGTGTAGGAGACAATGGCTCGTGACTCCACCAAGATAATTCTAGGTCCTGTGTGGCTCGACCTGCTTGTTTGGGGTTTGAAATGGAGAATTCTCTCATCCTCTCATTTGATCTGATAGCAGGCAGGGAAGAGTGAGAGTAGAGCTTGCAGCACCAGGCATAGCAAATCATGGTGGGAAACTGGAGATCCACCCAATTGGGAGGAAGAGGGATGGGGTGTGCTTGGAAGAATTAAGGTAGCTAACTATGGGTACAAGAGTGAAAGACAGAGGGTTTGGTTCCCATGTTTATCTTTTTTGTTGAGTGTGCTTTTTTGTTGAGTTTATCTTTATTTCTACATGTTCGTGAAAGAGCAACTCGGACTGCAGGTAAAGCCTGAACTGTGATTTTTCCATTTCCTTTTGCCCAGCAACTTCCCTTCGGGTCAAGCAAAACAGCAAAGGGGTGCCCATCAGTCCTCCGACACTTGCCATCCTGGAAGCGCATTACTTTGCTCAAAACGCTTCTCCTTGTTTGTAAGGGTCCTATTGCTATCAGGGGAGTTTTAAATGAGGATTTTTTTCATCTGTCAAGTGAAGACAGCTATGCGTAATAAGGCAGTTTTGTAAAGGAGCTTTGCATTCCTCACAAGATACCTTATAGGTAAGTCACAGTTTTGTTCCAGATGAGGGAATCTGAGACATACTAGTAGCCAGAAAGAAACTAAAGAAGGTGAACCAGGCTCAAAGGAAATGTAGCTCCTCTGTTCTGGGTTTCTGGTTTCTGGTATGTTGGTTTTAATGGCAATTTTTTTTTTAACCATTATTTGGAAGTGCTCAGCAGTTCCCAAGCCTGGTCAGGTATGGCCCCAGCATTTAAGAAGAAGATGAAGTTAAGCTAGATGTAAAAAAAAACAAATGTAACTCGAGATTGCCTTTGCATAAGACTCATTGAAAAGTTAATTTTAAATAAAATAATTAATAAACAAAGGTTGACTTTGAATAAAATATTCATAAACGATATGTATTCTAAATCATTTCAATATAAAACTTAATGGCAAAATGATAATTCAATCCAATATAAGGCAAACAACTTCTAGGAAAAATGAAACCCCAACATTGAGATTCTTTAATATTAGAATATATTAGTGTTCCTGCACACACACCCCCACACACACACACACACACACCCACCATTTATTTCCTGCTTTAACTTGTCCCTCAGACGGTGCGATGGTGGCATGGTGTGACTCATTTCCCTCACGAAACAGATGTTGTCATGTGAACCAGAAATGGCATGTGTGGAAAGCAACTTAGTAAATATTAAAGTGTCTGCCCTCGGAAATGGGCCCTGGATTAGATACGATTAATATTCCAGTTATTGGAGACAGTGATGTCTTCACCTGACACATTTCCTTTCTGTGTGTTCTAAAGGAGGACCTGAGCTCGTCTTGCTGGGGCTATCAGCGTAGTAACATGTGTACATGATGACTTGCTTCATAAGCCTGAAGGGTGGTGAATAGGCTTGCATTCCTCCTCATCCTATAGAGGAGGTTCTTATTGGGTCTTTGAATCATAAGGAGACAGGAGTCTTGGCTTCCAGCCCCAACCTCTGGCTTCCATGGGATTTTTCTTTGTTCCTCAGTTTCTCACACATAAAAGAAATAAATTATTAGCAGTGGCTCTGAAGTATAAAACTAAATGTGTTTGCTCTTTTAAGTCCTCGGGTGAAAGATATAAATTCTAAAACTCTAGTACACAATTCTAGTATTAATAATCAGAGAAAAACAGGCCCGAAGTGAACTTAGGAACTTGGTTAGGATACATTGGCCAGGCAGTTTAGAATTTAAACTCACGATTCTTTTCTAGTCCATGCATTGGATGGTAATTTATGCAGATGCAGATAAATTTAGTAACGTGCACTTTGTCCATTCCAGGTTGAGATCTTTTGAATCAGAGGTTGCACGCTGGCGTCCCATGGGCCTGCTTTGGCCCTCAGAAATGTTTCCTTTGCTCGTAGAAAGCAGTGGCTTTCCTTTTCAGCTGTCAACCTGTAAAAACAGATTCACATAAAAATCTGGATAACTAGCTACTCTGGAGAAAGAAAAGATCCAGCAATTCTGGGTCTTTATTTCTACATGAGCACCTGCTGCTCCTGCTGAGCAGACGCCCCCCTTTCCACGGTGGGCGCCCCCGCCCTGTTTGTCTTTTTCTCCCACTGAAAGCACTTGAGAGCCTAGTACTACACCCCAGGGTGTCCTCTGTGGGTCCGAGGAGAAAATCCTGGCCCGGAGAATAAATAATTTAAGCATGACTAATGGTATTTGCATTCAAAGAGATCAGGTACCTGAACAAACACAAATTGTCTGGCTGCCTTGAACGTTTTTAAGTAAGAAGTGAGTTCTCCTAACTTTGTTCTGTTTTCCCTTAAGTTTGTCCAAGGGGTCATTGGCAAAATGGTTTCCCAAGACATGGCAGAACCAGCCTCCCTCTCCCCAACGTACACATCACCTACTTAATTCCATCAAGTCCTCTAATGAATGGCCCGGCACAGCTCATAAGATTCCCGAAGCCAATTAAACAATGTCCACCCTTGTACCTCCCAGCAGATCGGGGAGTAGCCCAGCAAGCGCAGTGATTGATATGAAAAGTAGCAACGTCTCCTTAAGCACTCGCAGCCCTGTGGTTATTCTATGAGGCACAAGCTTTCAACACAGTGGCCTTTTATGCCCTGTGCTTTGGGAGTGTGAGAACACAGGGAGGCTGCACGCATCACAGCGTTCCCGTGGGCCCGGCGTCCTGGCCCCGAGGGGGGCAGCAGTAGGGGAGTGGCCATGGGGGTGGGAGCTGACAGCTGTCATTGAAATAGCATTTCCCTCCCCCATTATCCTGTTGTCCAGAAGCCCCAGTCATTCATGCTCAGGGTTTCCACCTCTCTGTATACCGCCAAGGCCAGCTTCCTTTGTACGTTGTATTTCCTTGTCTTTGGATTTTCATTTGGCCTTACTAAGCATCATTGAACTGCTTCAGAAAAACTGGATCTGTTAGTAGAAATTAGAGCTAGTTGGTAGAGAGTCTACCCGGCAGAAGAATTTATTTACATGTAAGAACTTAATGCCAAATCTATATAGTAAGTTTGATTTATGTTCACTAATCTTTTTTATTTCCTATTAATCTAGTAATTAATTAGTTCTACATATATGAAGACTTTAGTCATTCTGATAAGTGAAAAAAATGAGGAAAACATTTTATATTATAATTATAGTATTTATTTAGTGTAGAAAATAAAAATTACAAAAATGCAGGAAAATACAATAGAAGAAATTGAAAATCACTCTCTCCTACCATCTAGGGATAATTATTGTTCACTGAGTTTATTTTTTTAGTCAAATATATATTTTTAAAATTGATATCATTCTAGATGTGCTATTTAATTACCTACTTATTTGTGTATGACTAAATCATAAATATTTTCATATCTTTAGATTTTGTGTTAAAGCTTTCAAAGATCTTAAAGAATTACATAATATGGATACTCCATTATTGATCTATTTTTGCAAAGAGATCTTTCCAAATTTGAGTGATAAACATTGTTGTAATACGAATATTCATAAGCTTTCAATTCCAAGTTTTGTGCACAGTCTATGATTTTTCATTTGGACAAATTCCCAGAAGTGACCTGTGAGTCAAAGGTTAAGGTTGGGCTTTTTTGTGACCTTCAGAAAGGTTGTAGGAATTGACCCTCCCAATGGTATTTTGGGAGAACCCTAAATAGAGAGCTTCTCTGAGAACGTCTTTCTGGGAAGCTACTCTGAATATTTTTCAACTGCTCCTACCTAGATATTTTTACCCGTGAGGAAGACTAGCCATTCAAGTTTCTTGAGTTGTCGGAGGAGGAAAGTGGAGCGCTGCCAGCTGTGAAAATGTCTGGGGAAAGTCTGGGCCATCTTAACCATCATCCAGTAGTTTTGTGTCACGAATGGAAAGCCAGCTTTTCTGTACGAAAACCTAAATGCCAGCTGGGGAACATGCAGTTTCTTTGAGACCCTCTGGGACAAAGAAAACAAAAGGCGTAATGAGGCCTCAGGGACACTGAAAACATTAATTAAAGAACGAGGTTCAAGTTCCCTGGCAGCGCGGGGACAGCGTGTGCTCTCCCAAAGGATTCGGTCAGAGAAGGAGGATTCCTTTACTGACGAAGGTCCGAGTGCCTGGCTTCCGGGGGGACTTGATTAAATCGGAGATGAATTTTAAAACAGACACAATGAAAATGTGCTCTATGTGACCCACTGTTTATCGGAGTCCTAATTTTCTGTTGAGAAGATGAACCCCAGCTGAGCACACTCCTATTTTTGAACACTCAGGCGGTGGAACTCGCATGTCAGACCTATCTGAAGGATTTGAAAAATAGATACCGGACTGTCCATATGCACAGCGTCCCAGTTTGCAACAAAAGGACCATCCAGAGACAGGCCCTGCCCTGACCAGTTGAAGTGGAACCTGAAGTCCTGATGGAAAGAATCATGTTAGGTAAACAGATTAAATTTGAACAAGTGCTTCGGTGTTAGCTAATAAAAATCTAAATGTTCAGGGGTCCTCCTGAGCCTAACGAAGTTTCTAACTCCTAGCAGGAAAGCCAGACTCTCTGTAATAGTCTACTTAGCAAGTATAATTTCCAGTTGTCTATGAAGTAAAATGTACCAATATGAATACTACACGACTAGGAAGCCCCGGTTGGAAAACTTGCTATATTTTGTCATAAAAGTAATGAATGTTTTTTTGTTGTTTGTTTTTGTTTTGTTTTGTTTTGTTGCCTAAAGAGGGAGCAGGGAGCGCCCACTCTTGATCAATGGATGCTGAAAGGACTTAGTAATAATAGCTCTGTTTCTTACTGCTTGCCAGTGTGGCTGCTGCTAAGTGACTTCAATATATGTTCTCACTCACCTCTCTCTACAAGAAAGGACTTCCTGTCCCCATTCTGCACATTAGAAGTCCAAGGCCAGGCAGCAGTGCCAGCTGAGCCAGAAGGTGAAGGCAGGAGGCAGACTGAGCCTCGCCGCTGTATTCCCTGCAGAACTCACAGGGCTGGGACTCATCTCTGAACGCTTAGTTCCCGTTATTCGTCTGTCTCATGATAGAAAGTTAGTACACTAAACCAGACAGTCTAGAACGAGTGGATTTTCTCCTCCAGATACAATGAATAATGGCCAGCATAATGCCTGGCGGCTGCCGCTTCCAGAAGCAGTTTGGTCCTGGGTAGAATCCCACTTGTCTGCCCATTCACGGTGCTCGGTTTAATGGGATGAATAACTCTTCTGAACATCTTCAGGGATCTCCACCGTGGGGACCACTGGGGCAGCTCGTGGCTGGCACACGCCCTGTGAGATACCTGGGCCTTCGGGGACTGTCTCTGCTATGGGCTGACATTTACTCCAGCATGCTTATTGAAGCAATTCTTAGAAGGTCTATTTATTTATTTATTTAAATATACTTTATTGATATTTCACAGAGAGGAAGGGAGAGAGATAGAGAGCTAGAAACATCGATGAGAGAGAAACATCGACCAGCCGCCTCTTGCACACCCCCTACTGGGGATGTGCCCGCAACCAGTGTACATGCCCTTGACTGGAATTGAACCCGGGACCTTTCAGTCCGCAGACCGACGCTCTACCACTGAGCCAAACCGGTTTCGGTTTATTTATTTTTTAATTCATGGGATCTATTTTTCTTGTCAAGTTGTTGGTTTTTTTTTTCCTATTCAATTTCTTTTCTATTCAATTAGAGGAAAAGTGTGACGTTATATGATTGCTGTAACAAGTGTGAACATTATAGAATATATGAAGAAAAAGTTAACAGTGTCCTCCCTCACTTTCATTCCCGCTTCCTTCCTCCACTTCCTCCAGACCAGCTTCTATTGTTCCACACCTTTCTCCTCTCTCAGGCAAACATACAGGAGGGATCTGTGCATATACAGGGTTTTCAGTTGAACAAAAAAATACTCTGCAATTTGCTTTTACTATGTCATGGACATCCTCCTTCCCCCGTCTCAAATCTCATTTGCAAAATTCCCCTTTCTTCACTACAAGTGCTCTCCATTTGAGAAGGGAGAAAATTTAGGCATCTCAGAATGGGGTTTGGGGAGATATGCCTATAAAGGTGGGGGTGCCAAGTAGAAGCTGCTTACAAAATATGCAAATGCCTATATTGACCTTAGAGGAATTATCTTTCCAATCTAGAATATAGAAAAAGCATGGTGGTTCCTGACATATGGCTTTCCCCCGACTCTCCAAAACGAAGCAGCTTGATGGACAGGGACTATTTTGGGGATGAAAGTAAGCCTTATTCTGGCAAAATGATTGCAGCGCCTACAGTGTCCCTGTCTCTGTGCTGTCTTAGGTCACTTCAAAGGCCCCCAGCATTTGAAAGTGAACCAGTTTCCTCCTTATAAACAGCATGAATACACTCTGCTTTCTGTTTTCTAACCTTCTGGTTTATGTGGAATTGGTGCCAAATCCCTCAGCATGAAGGCATCTGTTTTATGTTTTGACACCAGTGATAGCCTCAGTTATAAATAATATATCCCTTGTTCCTTTGAGTTATGGGTTGCATACTGATTTTGTCCATACTATAGCATTCTCTTATTCTTGCGATGAAATAATATACATAAAAGAGGATTTTGAAAGTGTAAAGTACTAGGAACATTTGTTGCAGTTTTTATCATTGTTATTACCATCTTCCTCTTGCCTGGTATATGTTACTTTCTAAAGTAAGGAAAATGGCCGTATGATGTGTGATTCGGGGCTTTGAGAAACAATCTTTTTGTTCAGGTTGTTGTCATTTTTGTGATCGCCGTTCACTTTTCCGTGCTTCCGTCCGGCGTCTCCTTGCGCGTCCCATTGTGCCCCCAGCACCTGAAGGCATTTCACTGGCAACGAAGGCATCGTGGTCCAGAGAAAAGAGCACCGGGCGGAGAGTGAGGAAGCCTGGCCAGGGGCACCTGGGAGCTATGCTGCTTTGGGACCTTAGGGCAAGCCAGGTAACCGCTGAAGACCTCCTCGGCCCGCCCCCAGCACAGGCTGAGCCACGGCAGCCCCTTCCCCAACAGGCCAGGAGCTCGCACCCTGCCCGCCTTTGCACACTGTTTCTTTCCCTGGTGCTCTTTCTGGCCTCCCACCAGACAAGCCCCTACTCATCTTGCAATGTCCAAGTTCAAATCTCATATCTTTCTGTGGGAAACTCATGTCTTGCAGCCTTCTCTTAAATACCATTACTTGCTTCTTCCTCTTTAAGCAAACACATAATTCTGTAAACACGCAAGATAATATTTTTAATGTGTGTGTGTGTGTGTGTGTGTGTGTGTGTGTGTGTGTGTGTAAACCTCCCTCATCAACCATGAGCTCCTTTGGGGCAGGGACTGTGTCTCATTCATCTTCCTCTTCCCGGGGCCCAGAGCTTCCTCTGATGCAGAGCAGGTCATGTACACAGGTTTGTTCACTGAACCTCAGTTTCCAAAAAGATGATAGATTATTATTTTTTATTTGGTGGGATAGTTGCCTCCGTGGGGCCTCTTCCCAGCCAAGGAAGCACATGCTTTGTTTGCAGGTGTGCACCTTGGCAGCTGCCCTCCAACCCTGCCCCTGCCCCACCCCCACTTCATGTTCCTCTCCTGGTTAGGGAAGTCAGTGCCCGTCGCCTCCAATTTAGGCTGCCCTCTACACCAGCAGCACAGCTGTTCTCTCTCCCTGTGTCGAGAGAAATGAGCTTGTGGGAACTGCTTTCCACAGTGAGGGCCCAGGACCAGCAGCTGCGGGGTGTGGGTCTGAGGCCCAACCGCAGCTCCGCAGAGGCCCCTGCTGCTTTCAGACCTGCGTGGGAGCGCGGGGTCCCCCCACACAACGCTTCTGTCTGCTCTCTGTGCAGAGCTGCGAAGTGACAAGAGAAGGAAACCACAAGTGAGAGGAAGAGACGGGCTGGGGAAGTGAAAGGGGATGCTATGGACAAAGGCTAAGGCAAAGGGATCCGTGGTCGTGTCAGAGCAGAGAGAAGCTGAAAAACAGCATCCAAACTTTCCAAAACGCGAGTGGGAACCATGTGTATCTAAAATCCCACCCCGCCTCATCATTTGAAACAGGACGATTCACCTTTTTAGCCATGCAGGTTACCAGTCCTTCCATAATAAATAGGAACAGTGCATCCCTGCCATGGGGTGGTTATAACCCTATACCAGTCCTTCTCCTCGCCCTGGCCGGAACTGCCCAGATAAGTGGGCACAGGCAGCCTTGGAGTGTGCACTATGTAAGCAAGCCTCGCCTCCTCCCCGGGCCGTGGTATTCCTCTGGGCATGCAGATGTGATGCCAATCTCGAATCTCCCTGTGAACCGTTTGCAGTTCTCTGCGATCCCTGCTGGGCTCGATGCTGAGCTGAGCTAGGTGGTTTGGGAAGAGTTCTCAGTCACCTCCTTCTCCCGCTGCTGCTACAGCAGCTGCTGCCCTGGAACGGCTAACTGTAGGAAGACTGTGTGTTTATTCTTTCTGATGCTCTCCCCGCTCTGCCACCCACGTCTGCAGCACATAGGAAACCTGTAGGTCAGGGAGCCTGAGAAACCCTTTGCAGACCGCCAGCCCCAGGGGCCATTCAGAGCAGCGTGTCGGAGGCAGGGTGAGGCTGCGGGACAGCACATACCCCGTGGAGAAGTATGGCTGCTGCTTGGGACCTGTACAAAGGATCTGCAAGAGCCAGGGGGATGGCAGGGCCTAGCCCAGGGGCTCTCTGCCTCTCTAATGCCGCGGCCCTTTAATACAGCTCCTCATGTTGTGGTGACCCCCAGCCATAACATTATTTTCATTGCCACTTCATATCTGTAATTTTGCTGCTGTTAATGAATCGTAATGTAAATATAGACAGAGCGTGCTTCTGCGGTGTTGTAAGGGCGCCGGAGTATTGTGGGCCCAGCTCAGTCCTTCTGCCTTGCCAGTGCGCCGGCGTTGGAAGCCCCGCCCACTCTGAGAAGTGGTCCTGGATCCCTGGGGTGTCTGTGCACAGGCGTCTTCCTCCGAGGCATCCCTGGGCCACCATCTAAACGAGCCCTTGCCCCATTGTCCTCTCTTTTGTAGCCCTGCCCTTTTCATTCTCAGCACCCAGCACAGTTGGTTACTGTATTTCTGTGTGTGTGTGTGTGTGTGTGTGTGTGTAATGGCTTCTCCCCTACCAGGTTCTAAACTCCATTAAGATAAGAATCATGCTGAAACCGATTTGGCTCAGTGGTAGAGCGTCGGTCTGCGGACTAAAAGGTCCCGGGTTCGATTCTGGTCAAGGGCATGTACATTGGTTGCGGGCACATCCCCAGTAGGGGGTGTGCAGGAAGCAGCTGGTCAATGTTTCTCTTTCATGGATGTTTCGAGCTCTCTCTCTCCCTTCCTCTCTGTAAAATATCAATAAAATATATATATATATTTTTAAAAAGATAAGAATCACGTCTGTTTTGTTCACCACATCAAACCCAGCCTGACGTAGCAGGTGCCCAATAAATATTGAGTGGACAAATTAAATGTAGGATTTGATCCTTCTATTATAAAGATGCTTGCATATCAACTCGTTGAATTGGTACTTATATAGCTAGCAATAGCTAGCAGTGATGAGTAATATATAGAACTGTTTGTTATTATTTATTGTTATTAATATTTTATCAATATGTGCACCGGATGCTAATGAAACATCCGCTGAAACGGTCCAGCTGGCGATGAGGAATGCTGGTCTAGAACGTGGACGAGTGGTCTGTGTAACCGGGCAAGGCCAGTTGTCCAGGGTGGGTCAGGTGCCACCAGTTAAAGGCAATACTCAAGTCTCTATTGACTGAGGTGTACCGACCCTGTGACAGAATGTCTCAGAGTCCCGGGCTAGCCATCCAAGGTGGTCCCGGGTCTGGCTCTGTGGAGGTAGTGTAGTGGCTGGTGCCCTAGCCACCCTGCGGCCTGGATATGAGTGCCTGCAGAAAAAGCCCCGGAGGCATGGGCACTGAGGGGGAGAGAGAATGAGGGACTGACTCCTGCAGGCACGGAGCCCACAGAGCAGGGGCCTGCCTGGCCGGGGGGTGGGCGGACCTGAGCGGTGGCAGCAGCAGGAACGAGGGCTGGGCAACCAGCAGGGAACCATGCTGGGCCGCTGCCCAAGGAGCCGTTATGGTGGCCCTTCAACGAGGATGGGGTAGGGTGTCTCTGAAGTTGAGGTTGACAGCAAATGTTTCCAAGTCGTTTGTGCTTTTATTTTTTAAAAATATTTTATTGATATTTTACAGAAAGAAAAGGAGAGAGATAGAGAGCTAGAAACATCGATGAGAGAGATGTGCCTGCAATCAATGTACATGCCCTTGACCGGAATCGAACCCGGGACCTTTCAGTCCGCAGACCCATGCTCTACCACTGAGCCAAACCAGTTTCAGCTCATTCGTGCTTTTTATTTAAAGTAGAAACAAGCTCCACATAATGACCTCACTCTGCTCTGTGATGCCTGCTTGCCAGCCATTGCTTCGATCAGGGAGCAATGTAAACTTCCTATGGTTTCCTGCTCCACCAGGTTTTTTTTTTTTTTAATATATTTTGTTGATTTTTACAGAGAGGAAGAGAGAGAGAGATAGAGAGTTAGAAACATCGTTGAGAGAGAATCATCCATCAGCTGCCTCTTGCACAACCCCTACTGGGGATGTGCCCGCAACCAAGGTACATGCCCCTGACCGGAATAGAAACTGGGATCTTTCAGTCTGCAGGCGGATGCTCTGTCCACTGAGCCAAACCGGTTTCGGCTCGTTCTGTTTTTAGTCCTGGTTCACTGTCACTGGAAGTGCAGACACCACCTTCTCAGCCCCACCTGGCGGGCAGCACCAGGAGACCTGGTTGGACCTAGGTCTTCTGGCAGCACCGACCAGCCCTCCCCTTCCCTCCTAAGGAGTGAGTCTCTGAAGGGCAGCCCTGAGGAAGCCCCCTGATCACCTCTCTTTAGTCCTGGGCAGTCTCGGCAGGCTGTGTGTTTTCAGAGGAGCACACATTATGAAACACAGGTACCATTGCTCACTTGGGGGCATCCTCGCCCCTCAAAGACTTAGATAGAACTTGGCCGGAACCCCAGTTCCTGGTATGTGAGTTCAATATGGCCACTCACCCCTTTTCTAACACACACCCCCTTTGCTCTCTGACCCCTCAGCCCTGCTCTGGCCCCCATTTAGCTCTCTGTCCCCCTCACTCCTGCTCTGGCTCCCCTTTGCTCTCTGACCCCTCACCCCTGCTCTGGCTCCCCTTTGGCTCCCACCTATTACTCCCCCCCCCAACACACACACACACACACACACACACACACACACACATTTTTTTGCTTTTCTGTCCCTTCTCCTGACTTGTGCAGTCTCCTCACTTCACCCAGAATCTGATCTAGTCCCAAGCCTTATCCTTTTTCCCTTTCTCTAAGAAATCCAGTGGAAATCAGCGTTTTCCTGGGTCAGTAGTTTCATTAATGATTTCCTGAGAGCTGGGAGCAGAGGAGGGACCACCTCAACCGTGACCAGCCCTCGGCTTGTCCCCTGCATTGCTGGTTCCGCTCTCCTTGGCCCTCTGGCTGCGCGGGACCAGGTCTTAGGACCTTCCGAGGCCCAGGGCCCTCCCACACACATGCCGGGCATGGCAGCGTGCGCCCACGCCCCGCGTCAAATGTAGGGTTTTGCTGCAGGAGGTGACAAGCATTTCTATAATTTGGCTTTTGAAACGGACTGTAAGTAACTCCTTCGGTTTTGACTGGCTCTGATTTCTCAGGAGTGTTACCATTGCGTGTTCTTAAAAAGTGAGAAGATTTAACCAGTTGTTTTCATATAGAATAAAATATCTTTGAATATTAGGTTTAACACTTAAGGAATAAGCATCATGCATTTGTAGACTTTCACTTGGACAGTTGTTATTTTTTGTGTGTTTTTCTCTTTACATTCTGGACATAATTATGTATCTCTCTCAAGTCTTCAAATATTTACGTGCACCCATGACGAGGTTAGACCGCAGGCACTGGAGCCACGCTACACGGGTGGTAAGACAGCTTTAACCGGAGGCCTGTCCACAGACAAGACCCTAGGCCAGTGGTCGTCAAACTCATTAGTCAACAGAGCCAAATATCAACAGTACAACGATTGACATTTCTTTTGAGAGCCAATTTTTTTAAACCGAAACTTCTAATGCCACTTCTTCAAAATAAACCCTCTCAGGCCGTGGTATTTTGTGGAAGAGCCACACTCAAGGGGCCAAAGAGCCGCAGGTGGCTCGAGAGCCTCGGTTTGCCCACCTTGGCTGCATCCCTTGCCAGGAGCAGGCCCCGTCCAGCCGACCCACTTACCCCTCGTGCCTTCTGGAATGATGATAAACACAATTTCCTTTGTCTCATCATACATATTTTTGCAGAGCCCAACTAAGTTTAAAAATAGCCATCTGGTGCGTTCCTCATGCAGGGATTTCGTCAGGAAACTGAAGCAACCTTAGAGAATGCTCCCCTGGGAGTGCCCTGCCTTGAAGCAGGGAGGAAGACAGGAAGGCTGGGGCCAGCAGGGGCACCAGCCCGGGCAAAGGTGTCTCCTGCATCCTGGCAGGGCCGGGCTGGGTGTGAAAGAGCCGGGAAGCCACGCTGAACCCTATCTCCTAGGCCCTGGGTGAGAACTGGCATCCCGGGACTGGCTCAAATCACAGCCTCAGAGGAACAGAAGGGGAGTGTGGTCGGTGCTTTTCCCACCTCTGCTTCCTCCTTCTGCCCTTTCAGGCATTTTTAACGCTCCTATTTTTATTAACAGCTAGATAAATCCAGGGGACCAGCAAGCCCCAGAGGAGACCTGGTGTAAGCAGAGCTGATGGAACAAGCACCCAGACATGATTTGGAGTTTTTTTTTGAGTGACACTGGGTCTCTGCTCTTTACGTCTGGATCATGCCGTGTTTTTCCCATCCCTTAATGTTAGGTCTCCTGGCCAAATGATAAGGTGGAGCAGGGTGCAAATTACAGGGTGTGGGTCCAGTGGTGTTTTAGTGGGAGCCATAGCTTCCATTCATGCTGCGAGGCTCTGCAAGGGTTTTTCTTTTGTCTTTTGTTTTCTGCCCTTGTTTTTGCATTTTATTTACCACGCTCTTTGTGTCATTTTCTTTTTCCTTACTATCTCCTGGATCGACAGCATTCCCCCCCCCTTTTTTTTTCTTTTTTCTTTTTCCTTGTGGTGTTTCTTCTTTAAAAATTAGTAGCCTAGTCCTAGCCAGTTTGGCTCAGTGGATAGAGTGTCAACCTGCAGACTGAAGGGTCCTGGGTTCAATTTCAGTGGAGCACATGTGACTCAGAAGGTGACTATCACAGGCTCAGTTGCAGGCTCAATCCCCCACCCTAGACCGGGCATGTGCTGGAGGCTACCAATCAATGTGTCTCTCTCACATGAATGTTTCTCTCTCTCTTATTCCCTCCCTTGCACTCACTCTAAAAATCAATGGAGAAATATCCATGCGTGAGGATTAAAAGAACAAAACAAAAATTAGTACCCAACATTTAAAATTCAAATGTCTCACAAAACACTGAACTTCCAGCCTTGTTGACCTACCTGACACTGTGTCTGTATTCCTACAGCGTGGCAACAATCTGTGAGATACCTCCTTCAGACACTTAGACTCAGCAGTGTGCTCCAGGCCCCACTCAGCTCTATTGTCTCCCCGACCTTGAGGAAACAATTACTATTTCATTTGAGTGGCTGTTTTCCTAGACCTGCAGTTGACTCATTTTTGTGACCTCGCTGACTCACGAGGCATCATTTAGCTGGAGCATTTGGTGAATCTACATGTTATCATTTCTGATATATTTTACTATGTCTGCCATTGTGCTTTTCAATTATCCCACTGTTTCTATGCATCCTCTCTCCTTTCTTGTCTTCTTTTGGATTGATTTTTTTTTTTGTGTGTGTGTGTGTGTGTGTGTGTGTGTGTTGATTTTTTAAAATATATTTTATTAATTTTTTTACAGAGAGGAAGGGAGAGGGATAGAAAGTTAGAAACATCGATGAGAGAGAGAGACACAACGATCAGCTGCCTCCTGCACACCTCCTACTGGGGATGTGCCCGCAACCGAGGTACATGCCCTTGACCAGAATCGAACCTGGGACCTTTCAGTCTGCAGACCAAAGCTCTATCCACTGAACTGAACCAGTTTCGGCTAGTGTGTATGTGTGTGTGTGTGTGTGTGTGTGTGTGTGTGTGTGTGTGTGTGTGTTTTGTCTCACTCCACTTTTTCTTCTGTACTGCTCCAAAACTTACAGTCTGTCTTTATTTTTTAGTGGTTTACCTGGTAATTTCATAATGTATTTGTCACATACCCAATTCTAAAGTGATCAATATCTTTATCTTCCTCTGAACAATACCCTTCCCACTCAAGCCCCTTTAATTCCCATGTTAGTCTTTTGGTGTATTTTAAAACTATGTATTTTTTCTTTTTAAAAATCCCACAAGGCATTGTTTCTTTTGTTCTTTTAGAGCAGTGGTTCTCAACCTTTCTAATGCCGCGGCCCTTTAATTCAGTTCCTCATGTTGTGGTGACCCCCAACCATAAAATTATTTTTGTTGCTATTTCATAACTGTAATTTTGTTAATGAATCATAATGTAAATATCTGTGTTTTCCGATGGTCTTAGGCAACCCACAGGTTGAGAACCGCTGTTGTAGAGCCTAAGACCATCAGAAAACACAGATATTTGCATTATGATTCATAACAGTAGCAAAATTACAGTTATGAGGTAACCACTGTTTTAGAGCATCAAAGCTTGTATTAATTTACCTACACTTTTACCACTTTCAATCCTCTAAATTCTTTATTATATTTCAGAATCTTATGTCTTCTTATATCCTTGTGATTCCTTCTTGTATCTCCTCTTATATGTCTTACATCTGTGATCAATTTTCTTTGGCTCAAACTACATTCTTTACTCTTTACTATTTTCTTTAGTGAGGATCTATTGGCGGCAAGTTCTTCCTCGGTTTATTTGTCTGTACATGTCTCAATTGAGTCTTCCTTTTTCCCACCCTCCCCACCTCCACTACTACTTTGGAAGTTATACATTCCATTTCTTTCTCATGTCCCCTAAAATTACAATATGTATGCTTAGCTTTAACTTTTATTTATGTTTATTGTTGAAAGTATTACAGATATCCCCTTTTTCCCTCCACTGACTCCCTCTCCCTTTCCCCATCCCCTTCTGCCCCTCCCTCCATATTAGGCATATATATGTTTCCCAGGGTTACTAGTATATCCTCTTGTTGTACTGATTTCTTCAGTATTAGGAAGTAACCTTTATTGTCTCTTGTGATGGCCTTCACTTTGAAGTCTATTTTTTTGTCCAATGAGAGTATTTCTATCCCATCTTTTTTATTTCTTTGTTTCCATTTGCATGGAAAATATTTTTCCATACCTTCATTCTCATCCTGTCTTTTGTTCTGAGGTGGGTCTTTTGTAGACAGTATGTGGGACATGTTCTTTTTATCCATTAAGCTACCCTGTGTCTTTTGATTGGAGCATTTAATACATTTATATTTAAAATTATTATTGTTAGATTCTTATTAATTATCATTTTAATTCTTTATGCCTATATTTATTTCTCTATTTATTCTTATTATTACTGCAGTCCTTTTAACATTTCTTGTAATGTTGGTTAGGTGGTGATAAACTCATTTAGTCTTTTTTCTTCTTTTCTGGGAAGCTCTTTATTTCATCATCTATTTTGAATGATAGCCTTGCTGTATATAATAGTCTTGGTTTTAGATCCTTGCTTTCCATTATCTTGAATACTTCATGCTATTCCATTCTAGCCTATAGATTTTTTGTTGAAAAAATCAGGTAACATCGTATGGAAGCTCCTTTGTAGGTAACACATTGCTTTTCTCTTGCTGCCTTTAAGATTTTCTCTTTGTCTTTATAACTTTTGGCATTTCAATTATGATGTGTCTGGGTATGGGCCTGTTTGGGTTCTTCTTGCTTGGGACTCTCTGTGCCTCCTAAACTTGTGTGAATTTTTCCTTCACCAGATTAGGGAAATTTTCTGCCATTATTTCTTCAAACGGATACTTTATCCCTTGCTTACTTTCTTCTCCTTTTACTCCTATTATGCAGATATATTATTACATTTCATGTTTTGCCACATCTCCTTTAAACTGTCCTCCTGTTGTTTGTTTTTGTGATTTTTTTTTTAATCCTCGCTCCAGGATATTTTTTCCATTAGTTTTTAGAGAGAGTGGAATGGAGGAGGAGAGATAGAAACATCAATGTGAGAGAGACACATTGATTGGTTGACTCCTGGCTGTATTCTAATCAGGGCCGGGGATCAAGCCTGCAATGAAGGTATATCCCCTTGCCTGGAATGAAACCCACAGTCCTTCATTCTACAGGTCAAGACTCTAACCACTGAGCCAAACCAGCTAGGGCTGTCCTCTTGTTTTTTTCTTTTTTCTTTTTAGTTTTCTAATTGAGTGACTTTTTTTCCTACCTTGTCTTCTAATTCAATGATCTGATCCTCTGCTTCCTCTGCTGTTTATTCCTTACAGTGTGTTCTTTATTTCAGTTATGTCATTCTTCATGTCTGCCTGGTCATTTTTCATAGATTCTGTATCTTTTCTCATGCTGTTGAGCATCTTTATAATCATTACTCTGAACTCTATATCTGATACATTGCTTACCTCCATTTCATTTAGCTCTTCTTCTGGAGAATTCTCTTGTTCTTTCATTTGGGGCTTATGTCTTTGTCTCCCCATTTTGGATGCCTGTTTGGGTTTGTTTCTATCTATTAGGTAGATATTGGTACGGTGACTATAGGTAGTGGTTGACCTGTGGAACCCAGTGGTGCAGTCTCCCTGGTCACCAGACCTGGGTGCTCTAACAATGCTCCTTGTGCATGTTGTGTTGGCCCTCCTGTTCCAATGGAGTCTTCATTGCTATTGGCTCATTCGTGCATGAGCTTGACCTTCAGGCTCAACCCCCAACATAGCGTGCAGTCCACTGTGTGGTTGCTTATCACGGGAAGGAGAATTCCCCTCTGCATGTTTTGGATATTTACCTGTGGATATACTGCTTGTGGAGTCTATTGGATCCTACTCTGTTGTCTGAAGCTTACCACTGGGCTTATGGGTTTGGGGCCTCTTCAGAGGGTCTCTGGTACAGGCCAGTGTCAGATGCTGTTTGTGACTGAGCCCCCTATTTAGAGCAATCAGCAATCCAAAGCCTGTGGCTCTATCTGCTAGGCCTGGATGGGAAGGATTGAGCTGTGCACCACGGTCTGCTTTTCCCAGGGCCCTCAAACTACCCAGAGATCAGCTTCTGCCTGCAGGCAGATTGTTAGTCTCAGACACTAAGTGAGCCTCAGGCTGTAGAGCTCAGAGCTCCACAGGGTGGGGTGAGAAGGTTGCCAACAAGTGGGGCAATTTTTGCTCCCCCCCCCACCCCAGGCAAAAGCTGCACTGATGGGAAAGCTCTGCCTGAGAAAGATGGTTTCTGCCATGTGAGGGATGACTCAGCCCATGGATCCTGGAAGTTTTCCTCTCTGCTCTTACCCCAGGCTCTCATCCTGCAGCTCTAGTCCACTCTGCCTTCTTTCTGCCAGAGCCCAAGGTAAGGGGCTGCAAGTGAAATTTAGTGCATTGGCCTTTTAAGGGGTGTCTGTGTATCTCAGCGTCTGTCCCTGCTGGACAGAACCCCCAAGGCTTTTCACAGCCAGATGTTATGTGGGCACCTTTCCCAGTTCTGGTGCTCTGGGCTGGGGAGGCTGGTTCGAGTGGAGACTCCAGACTTCTCAGGGGGAATGCCCCACAGCGGAGATATCCCTTCAGCTGCTGCCTGTGGGAGCCTGGCCAGCCCTCTTGTGCCTCCTCCCTCCCTACCAGTCTCGATGCGGCCTCCTCTTTACAACCTTGGTTATAAGGGTTCTCTCCAGCTAGTCTTGAGTTGGTTATTCAGATGATTTTTCTATATTTTAGTTGCAATTCCAGTTTGGTCTTGGAAGAATGCCAGTGTATCCTCCACTTAATCTGCCCTTTAACTTTTTAAATAATAATTCAAAATTGTTTTTCTTTTATAGAACAACACAAAGGCTTTTGAATATTTTAAGTTTGTCCTTCCATATTATTACTATATAATATTTCAGCTCCAAATTGTTTATAACTTTTTCCCCATTAATCTTTAAGAAATTTTAAACAGTTGGGTGATTATAAAGTGACTGTCATGTTTATCATCTCCTTTACTCATTATTGTTTCTCTTTTTCTTAGTTTAATTTACTTCATGTGAAACATTATATTGTTTAATTTTTTAAGGCATGTCTGTGAGTTAGATATTATCTTCTTTTTTTGTATGAATATGTCTTTATTTCACACTCATTTCTGAGTGGTAATTTAGTTAGGTGTCAAATAGTTGTTTCACAGTTATTTCCTCTTCCCACTTTGAATTTGTTCTAGTCTTTAGATCATTGATGAAAAGTTTGCTGCTAATCTGATGGCATTATTAGGTTGTTAACCTTTATTTTTCTTTCTGGTTGCTTCCTTGATCCTGTCTTTGGTTATGGTATTCTTCAATTTCCACAATGTGTCCAGGTGTGTGTGTGTGTGTGTGTGTGTGTGTGTGTGTGTGTGTGTGTTTCTTTTGAATCCTTCTTGGGGCTTATGATGTTTTAAATGAAGAGCACAAGTATTACTTTAATTCTGCTAAATTCTGAGCCATTATCATTTCATTTTTTGCCTCTTTCACAATTTTATACTCCTTTGTCCTAAACTTCAATAAAATATATATTTTATTTTTTTCAATTTATTCTCTGTCTTATATCCTCTAACACTTTCTATCTTTTTATTTTCTCTGTGTTACACTCTGAGTCATTTCTTCAGTCTCTGTGACAGGTGCTGAGTATCTTATTTGAGCAATGAGCTATTCACAGCTTGTGGCTCTGTCTGCTAGGCCTGGATGCATGTGGGAAGGACTGAGGTGTGCACCCAGGTCTGCTTTTCCCAGCCCGCAGGCGGGTTAGGCAAAGTATCTTTCATAAAACTAATTCTCTTTTCAGCTATATCTAATATGCAACTTAACATTGTATTTTTAATTTTTAGTACTCTACTTCTTTTTTCAATCCTCATCTTTTTTTTTACATGACTATTTCATTTTAAATACACTTTTAAACATTGTTAGATTTTAGATTTATCAAATTATTCTATTACTACTAACTAGTCCTTGGGATGCTAATTCTGCTTGTTGTGTATATGACCCTCTGATTGGTTCTTTGTCTGGTTTGTTCAACAGGAATTGTTTATTCTAAGGGGAGTCTTTTGAGTCCTGAGTTATGAATATATTTCTACAAAACAATTTGAGTTTGCTTCTGTGGTCCTAGGGACATTTTTTTATGGTGATTTATCAGCTCGGGATTCTTGCATAATTTAAATAATGTATATTTGGGCAACATGCTTGTTCATGTTTTGTGTTTTTCACTAGATGCATACCCCCCCCCCCACCACCACCACTGAGAATGGGGCAGAATACAGACTTAGTTGCCTCTTCCCTGAACTACAAGAGAGCAGTGGTCAGTTTTCTAGTCCTGTTTTTATGTAGAGGAAGGTTTTCCATAGTTCTAAGCCTGTGATGTTACCTCAGTTCCAGTCTCCGTCCTAACCTGGTCATTAAAATCCCAGCCCTGGGCCCTGAAGCAACTGTATCCAGATTCATCCCCGTCTGGTGATGTAGTGTTTGCTCTCATACCTACTGCTTTGGCTTCAGCTTTGGGTTCTCTACTCATTTCCGGCCTGTATTTTTTAAAAAGTTACATTTTAGGGGAAGAGTGAGTTAGTGGGACGAGATGAACCAAAGAACCTGTATGCATACCGTGTATATGCATAACCCATGGACACAGACAATAGGGTGGTGAAGGCCTGGGGCGGGGTGGGGGGAGATTAGAAGAGGGCAATGGGGGGTACAAGAGGGGACATATGTAATACTTTCAACAATAAAGATTTAAACAAAGCAAAGTAAAAGGTTTTTTTTATAGGTCTATGAAGTACCTTCACCAGGTGATCACACTGGGTTATATTTTGTATATGTTTGGAAGTGAAGGAGGACCTGGGTGAACATAGTGTGACATCAGGAAGAGGAGAGGAAGGAAGGGTGAGTGGAAGCAACCTTGAGTGCTGTGCTAAGGGAGTTTGACGAGGCTGAGGAGAGTCCTTGAACCAAACAAAGACAACCTTGTCAGGTGAATTTTTATCGCCCGGGAACAGGCTTGCCTTGGTATCTCTGGCATTCTCAGTCACTGGGGAGGACCAGGTTGTGGAGATCATGACTTTGGCATAAATGCAGAGACGGATTTCAGAGCACAGCAGCTGTGACTCTTGGTCAGTTATGGTCTCTGTCAGTTGATGACTGACTACAAGGCGTATCCTGATGGCAACCACACTGGGTAAAGAGCTTTCCAGGAAGAGGGAACAGCGATTGCAAAGGCTCTTGCTATGGGTTAAAGTATATCCCCACATCCCCAATTCATATAGGGAAGTCCCAAGCTCCCGCTCCTCAGAATGTGACAGAATGGGGAAAAAGGACCATTGCAGTTATAATTCGTTAAGTAGGGTGGGCCTCTAGTCTATGCAAACCAGGGTCCTCATATAAAGGGGAAATTTGGAGACAGACTGGCTCCTGGCAAGAGCATCATCATTGGGATGATGAATCTGTAAGCCCAGAGACACTGAAGATTGCTAGCAAGCCACCAGAGGCAAAGAGAGGTGTGGGACAGACCCTTTCAGAGAGCCTTCAAAAGAACCCACCTACCCCACCAACAACTCCATTTCAGACTTCTAACCTCCAAATCTCGAGACAATAGATTTCTGTTATTTAAGCCACACAGCTTGTGTAACCCAGACCTAGCAAACTAATAGACCCCTCACATGGTAGTGAACTTGGTGTGTTCTGGAGACATCAAGGAGCCTGGTGCGGGTACATGAGTGACAGGAAGAACTGTAGAGGAAGAGGTATCCAGGGGCCAGATCTGTAGATCATGGCTTTGTAAAAATAAGAAAAACACAGTAAAACCAGATGGAGCTATGAGGAGCTTTAAAGCAGGGTTATGGGGGAGAGAGGGACTGGGTTGGGTGGGGTGTGCTTTATTTGGGAAGCTTGTAGATCCGCAGTGAACCTTTGCCAGGTTTTGTCCATGAAGATCCCTTTCCTTCCTGTCTTCCCTTTCCTCGCCCCGTCAACACTCCCCAGAATGGGAAATAGCTGTGCATCTCATAACAGAATTGACAGGAAGAGTCTAACCAGCAGGCCCATGCCATCCCTGCCATCATGGCAATTCGTCTGGGGCCTGCTGACCTGGCTCGTGCCATTGGAGATGTCCTTGCCTGCACTTGTTTGCTGGCTGAGACGGGGCTTAGCCAGCCAGCCTCCGTGAGAGGGATGGCAAGGTGACAGCTGGGAGAGGCAGGTCGGGCTGGTAAGGTCTGGGGGAATTCCACTTGAATTGTTCCTTCTAAGCCTCAGTCCTCAGGAGATATCGGCAGGCCGTGGAATGATGAGACGTGCACGTATTTCATCCTTAGTCAGAAAGCACTGCACGTAAGAGGCCCCACTATGACTCCAGGGATAGGGTTGGAAGAAATGCAAATTATCAGAATTACTTTATCACCTCTCCACGCACTTGGAGGTGGCTCTATAACATTAAATGCACCCTAACCCCAGGCTGTTGTAAAAGTGAAACCATCCGTGTTTCCAGTGCGTGTGGCTGCTCTCAGGTGGGGTGCCCCAGGCGAAAGCTTAGACTCCCTGGGCAACTTCCCAAATGAATGCCAAGGTGCTTACTCCTGTGAGCTGGGGAGGGCGCACGGCCTCTGATGACCTTGAGGGAACATCTCCATGGGGTCTGTTAGCGACTTGCCCTGTTCGTGGCTAGGCCCCTGGGTGGAGAAAAGACTAGAATTCCCCCTCACTGTGTCCCACAGTCCATCTGCAGGTCCCTGTGTTGCCCCCAGAAGCTGTGAGGCCCTCCCTGCTTTGGATCACTTTAGAGACCAAGCTCTCTGGGCAGGAGATTCTTCTCGGCTTGTGATGCCAAGCTTCTCTTACTGGACATCGTGAAGGCCAGGGCCCTGCCTTCTTCCTGTCTGGCCCTTCTGCGAGCTACGCCAAGTCTGGTGCCACAGGCACAACAAAGAGTGACTCCATGTCCCAGTGCGACCCCGGCCTCCCCCTCCCCCTCTCCCCCAGGCACCTGGGCAGGTTGTGCTCACAGCTCCCAAGATCCCTCTGCTAGATGAGAAAAACGTGTATCTGCCTCAGGACCTTGAGGCCGGGCGTGCGGATTGCATTCTGGGCAGAGATGAAAATCCCGGCGCAGTGGCCTTTTCAAAGCTGAAATAAATCAGGCCTCCTTGGCCATCCTGCCGCCGTCTGTCAGGTTTTGTCTTTTTCTAGAAGCCACGCGGGGTTATGGCAAATCAGGGGAGATCAAATGAGCACCAGCTCATTGTGTAATCACTCTCAATTTCTACAGTCTGGGCACAGCCATCTTGTGATTTAAAATATAAATATTTGCAAACGGTGTATCTTGATCCGTGATGTGAAGGTCTGCCTTTGAGATGTGCTGAAGAGACTCAGATGGGTTTCTTCTTCTTCTTTTTTTCCAGTATGGCAGTCCCACTTGTCTTTGTGGAACTTTGTACTTTTCCTTCTTCAACTCTATGAAGCCTTTGACCTTTTTTTTTTTTTTTTTTTTTAATTAACTAAAGTTGATGGAAGCACTCATTCTGGGTCCAGGGGGTGCGTCTTTAAGACCAGCTATCTCATTTCAAATTTTGTTATGTAACCACCATGTGCAGTTGTCAGCGTGTTTGTGGTCAAATGCTTATCAGCATTTTTATAGATTCCTACACCTCCTTCTTCTAAAAGGAATTTGAGTCATCTGGCACTTATATAAAACCAAACACTGTCTCAGCTTGGGGAGCTGCTTGCTTTGTGTGTGCGTGTGGTATGGTGGTGGTGGGGGCTGCGGGGCGGGGGGGGGGGGCATAAAATGCAATATAAAGAAAGAGTAGGAGGAAGCACACACCTGTTTTGGTCTCTTGCTGGGCGGGCGCTGTTTTCCTAGGAATGGTGTCTGTGTTTCTGTTTTTCCTATTCTTTCTTGGAACAAAGAGAGAAACTCTCGGATGGAGGCTTTCCCAACCAGGCTCCTTGGTGAGTGTGTAATCTTAAATGAAAAAGAAGTCAGTCTCTGTGGCTTCCTGGACTCTGTGCTTGGACCAGAAATAAAGCAAGTCCTCACCGCAGGGGCTGGGCTCGGCCCAGGCCCGGGGGCAGCCGATGCCACGCTGTGCTTGAGCAGCACGCTTCTCTGGGCAAATCCCCAGCCTCGGGAGGCTTACGAAGGCTCATTTTCCTCCCCTGTAGCTTTTATTGTTTTTAAGAAGAGCGGTGGCACCCTCACTTGTCATTAAATTATAGTGCGGGAATAATAAATAAAACGAGCCAAAGAAAACAACAGGAAACACTAAAACCACTCCCCTAAGTGAACGAAAAATTGACACCCATCATGCCTTTGTGGGGTCACCGTTTCCATGCAAGTCGGTCTAAAAACTAGGAGATTTTCTCTTTGACTTTTTTTATTGCCTTCTATTTTTACCATTGTTGGCAAGCCTACACATGGTGGTTACATAACACAATCCCAATTGAGATAGTTGGTGTTAAAGGCGCACCCCTGGGCCCAGGATGCGTTTTTCTGGCACTGCTGCGAGGAAGCTTGAATTCTCATCATAAAATAAGAAGTGTCAATGTCCAATCCACACAGGCTTTGTGGCCAGCGGCTCCGGGTGGTCCCTTGAGGAGCCTTCTCAGCCTGGCCCCTGGTTTTCTGAAGGGCTCCTCTGCCCGGTGGCTGGAGGGAGGCCTGGGGAGGGAAGGCTCAGGGTGTGAGCAGGGTGGGCCAGCCTCTTCAATAACCGCTGCTCTTACTGAGTGCCTATTGTGTGCCAGACCTCCGCTGACCTCTTTTCACCTGCCACCTTCTTTTTTAAAATTGAGTAATTTATTCTCCAATTACAGTTGACACACAATATTATATCAGTTTCAGGTATATAGCATGATGACTAGATGTTTAATACCATATGATGTGATCATTCGGATACATCTAGTACCATCTAACACCATACATACTTATTACAACACTAGAGGCCCAGTGCATGAAAATTCATGCACTGGAGGGGGGGTGGGGGGAACCTCAGCGCTGCTGCCTGCACCCCTCACAGTTCGGGGGCCCTCAGGGGCAGGAGGTGACCCAGCGATCAGGGGAAGGCAACGTCCCATCACACCTCTGCTGCTGCCACTGGCTGGCCCTGGTTACCTGAGCCTTGGGCAGCCACCATCTGAATCTTGCCTGCACCTCAGGCTGGCCTGGGCGGCTGGGTGACTGAGGGAGTAGGCACTGCCATCTTGTGGCTGTGGGTGCCACCATCATTATGCAATCAATTAGCATATTCCCTCCTTATTGGCTGTAGGCACCACCATATTTGCAACAGCATGAGGGTCAATTATCATATTCCCTCTTTATTAGATAAGACTAGAATTCAAGGTGTGTCCAGCCTGATGGGGGCCATCGGGGGCTATCCATTCAGGGTGAGATCTGCGGACAGTTTGCCCCTCCCAATTGAGATGGGAGTGCCCACTCAGGGGTGGGGCCAGCCAGG
This sequence comes from Vespertilio murinus, assembly GCA_963924515.1. Lineage (NCBI taxonomy): Eukaryota > Metazoa > Chordata > Mammalia > Chiroptera > Vespertilionidae > Vespertilio > Vespertilio murinus. Next base: position 119,933,366 of record OZ004708.1, read on the forward strand.
GGTGAGGGGCCGTGGGCATTCCAGTCCTTCTGTCATTTGGTCCATCTGCATATTACATCTTTTTGTAATATGACACCATTCCCTACGCTGTACTTTACATCCCCATGACTATTTTTGTACCTGTCATTTTGTACTTCCTTAATACCTCTCACTGTTTCCGCCCATTCCCCAATCCTCCTTCCACCTGGCGACCATCAGTTTGTTCCCTGTATCTGTGAGTTTGTTTCTGTTTTGTTTGTTTGTTTGCCTGCTGTCTTATTCTATCATCCCCACAATCCTGTGAGGCGCAATTAATTAAGACTATTTTTATAAGGGCGAGAAAGTAGAAAGCCTATAGAGTCCCCTGTCCAGAAGGGGATATCCTGTATAATAAAAGCCTAGTGTGCTAAATGCCCTGTTGTCTTTTCAACCAATCAAAGCATAATATGCTAATGATATGATAAGGCTGCTCAACCGCTTGCTATGATGCTCACTGACCACCAGGGGGCAGACAGTTGACCTATCGACCAGTCGCTATAACATGAATTGAATACTATGTAGGAGAAGATGCTCCTACCTGTAGGTTAGCCTGCTGCCAGCTTCCTGGCCCTGATTGTGGACCAGTGGGGTCCCTTGGTCTGGGCTGCACCCTCTAGCAATCCAGGACCTCTCGGGTGGGGGGGGGGTGTTGGAGAGACAGTTTTAGCCCAATATCGTAAACCAGGCCAAGGGACCCCACTGGTGCACGAATTCGTGTCTGTAGTACACATATAAAGGAAAGCATTATGCGAATGATAAGAATGAAAAGCTAGTACTTATTACACACTTACCTTGTACTTGGGACTGTGTCAAATGCTTTATTTGGATAATGTCATTTAATTCTCACAACAATACAAGAAGGTCACTTTATTATCTCCGTCTTATAAAAGAGGAAACTAAAGTTTCACGATGTTACATGATAGGCTCAAGAGACGGCAGCTCTGAAAGTGATAGAGCCGGGAGTCACACCCAGGCAGCCTGATCTCAGATGCACTCAGCTGCCAGTCTGACAACGCGGCCCACAGGCACCCACGGCAGCAGGTGGCGAGCGAGCCTGGCTCTCCATCGGTGGCGTGGACGGTAGACCCGTCAGGGGAGGTCCGGGCCGTCTCCGATCTCCAGTGTGACTCAGGTTTGTCTTCCTTTTCCCTGAGGACTTTTCGCTCATTCTTTCTTCTGGAAATTCAACTCTTTCGAGGACTGTGTTTCTATTTGCCCATTCTCCTCAGAAACGACTGTTAGCCTACGCACCCCTGGATATGCCAGGCCTGGGCATACAAAACTCCCCATTTCAGGGAGTTTTTAAGGTTAGAATAGATCCGAGTCACTAACCTACCTGTCTTTAGAGGGTAGGACCTGAGGGTGCAACCTTGGTTTTCCTGTCGCTGCTGAGGGAGGTACAGGGCCGGCTTGAACGTAGGTCTGTAGACAGATGTTTCAGGCTGAGGAGGGGTTATATTTCCTCTTGCGCTGCCAGCCCCTTCTAGCAGAGATGTCGGATCTCAAGAGGAGAAAAGTGAGAGGCCGCACTGGGGGAAGAGTGCAGAACTCAGGAAGAGAAGGCCAAACCCCATCCATGGGCTTGTAAAGAGGCAAGGTCTCAGGCTGAGCAGAAACAGAACCAGATGGGGAAGGGTTGGAGAGCAGGCCAAGGGGCAGGCTGACCATTCACCAGGGGGCAGTCTCAGTGTTTGAAGCTGCTTCCATGGATATGTGGGGGCTGCCAGTTGGGTGGGGTGGGTGAGCCCTCATTATAAATGGGCCTGAAGGTGTGGGGAAGCATGGTAATAAAGCATGATTCCAACTGTTTGGGAGCAGAGGAAGGGCTGCTCATTGAGAGCTTTGGAGCAAAGGTCAGGAGAGGCTGCTTGGAGGTGGTGGCCACTCTCCAGACCTTGAAGGCTGAAGGCTGGTGGCAGGTGGCGAGTGAGGAAGGGGCAGTGCAGTGGGCGTTGGGAATCTGATGGGTAGAGCTGTCTGATGGGTAGAGCCATGCCTGAAGGTCCTCAGAGGGGTCTCAGTGGCTGTTGGGAAGGGGTAGCCTAAGAGTAAGAGTCCTGCCTGTTTCGAGCACAGAAGAGAGAATTTTATCAATTTTTATAGAATTGAATCCCTCATAAGACTTCATTTGGGTGGAAAAGAAAAAGGTTATGTTGCCTTTATTTCTATTTTTAAAAAAGGCTTAAAAACCAACCAGGGGATGAAAAAAAACATATTTGTATCCGTCCAAATTTCCCAGCACCATTGTATGCTCTTGCCACCTTTGTCAAATATTATTTGAGCATAATGGCTTGGGTTGATTTCTGGATTATCTGTTCTGTTCCATTGATCTATATGTCTGTTCCTGTGCCAATACTAGACAGTTTTGAGAATTGTGGCTTGATAATATAGCTTAATATCTAGTAATGTGATACTCCAACTTTGTTCTTCTTTCTCAGGATTGGTTTGGCTATTCAGGGTCTTTTCTTATTCCAGATGCATTTTTGGAGAGTTCTAGATCTTTGAAATATGCTGTTGGTATTTTAGTGGGAATTGCATTGAATCTGTAGATTGCTTGGATGGTATGGACATTTTAATGATGTTGATTCTATAATCCATGAACATGGTATGTTCTTCCATTTGTTTATGTCTTCTATCTCTTTTTTAAATGTGCTAAAGTTTTCTGAGTACAGGTCTTTTACATCCTTAGTTAAGTTTATTCCTAGGCATCTTAATTTTTTTTTTTGTGCTATGGTAAATGGGATTTTTATTTGTTTGTTTCTCTTTCTATGGGTTCATTATTTATGTATAAAAAGGCCATAGATTTCTGGTTGTGAATTTTGTATCCTGCTACATTTCCAGCTTCATTTATTAGGTCTAGTAGTTTTTTGATTGAGTCTTTGGGGTTTTCTATCATGTCATCTGCGAATAAGGACAGTTTTACTTCTTTTCCAATTTGGGTGCCTTTTATATCTTCTTCTTGTCTGATTGCTATGGCTGGTACTTCCAGTACTATATTGAACAGGAGTAGCGAAAGTGGGCATCCTTGTCTTGTTCCTGTTCTTAGGGGAAATGAGTTTTGTTTTTAGCCATTGAATATGATGTTTGCTGTAAACTAGACCACCAAGTTACACCATACACAAAAACAAACTCAAAATGGTTAAAGGACTTGAATGTAAGATGGGAAACCATAAAAATCCTACAAGAATTCATAGGCAGCAAAAATAGTGGACATATGTTATAGCCATATCTGTACAGACACAGCCTGTAGAACAATGGAGACTAAGGAGAAAAACAAACAAACAAACAAATGGGACTACATCAAAATAAAAAGCTTCTGCACAGCAAAAGAAACCATCAACAAAACAACAAGAAAGCCCACTGCATTGGAGAGCATATTTGTCAAAGATATTTCCAATAAGGGTTTAATCTCCAAAATTTACAGAGAACTCATACAACTTAACAAAAGGAAAATAAATGATCCAATCAAAAAAATGGTCAAAAGACCTAAATAGATACTTTTTGAAAGAGGCCAAGAGACATATGAAAACATGCTCAAAGTCGCTAATCATCAGAGAGTTGCAAATCTAAATGACAATGAGGTACCCTCTCACACATGTTAGAATGTTTATCATCAACAAATCAACAAAAGACAAGTGCTGGCAAGGATGCGGAGAAAAAGAAATCCTCGTGCACTGCTGGTGGGAATGCAGACTGGTGCAGCCCATGTGGAGAACAGTATGGAGTTTCCTCAAAAAGTTAAAAATGCACCCCTATGTTCATAACAGCACAGTTTATAATAGCTAAATTTTTGAAACAGCCTAAGTGCCCATCAGCAGATGACTGGATTAAAAACTGTGGTACATCTACACAATGGAATACTATGCTGCTATTAAAAAAAAGAAGGAAGTTTTACCATTTGCAAAAGCATAGGTGGACCTGGAGAGCAGTATGCTAAGTGAAATAAGCCAGTGGGAGAAAGATAAGTATCACATGATCTCACTCACATGTGGGATATAATGATCAACATAATTTGATGAACAAGAATAGATTGAACTAGAGACAAATGCTAGATGAGGGGAGTTAGCAACCAAAGGACTTAGAAGCATTCATATTAGCATAACCAATGGACACAGACACTCGGGCGGTGAGGGCTTGCCTGGGCTGGGAAGGGATGGGAGAGGGGGTCAATTGGGGAAAAAGGAGACATATGTAAAACTTTAGACAACAAAATAAAAATAAAAAATGAAAGGTTTAACATAAAAATAAAATAGCTTCCTTTAGACCAAAAACAATAACACCAACAACATGTATATGTTTTGTGTTGAAAGTGATAGTTAAGTGGAGGGCAGTTTGCAGGGCAGGTAGGTGTCAATCTTGCTTAAGCATTTAAGAGGTTTATGGAGGGAACACAGGCTCCGAGGTTATCAGCTCCCATCTGCGCCGTGGGCCTCACCTCACTTTTCTGGGCTGCTCAGCAGTGGCTGCTTCTGTTCTTGCACATTGAGAGGCTGGATTGAATTGAGTGCTTTCCCAGGCTTCTTCTTGCTGTAAAATGCTATCAGGTAAGACTTCTCTCCAGGCCTCCCCACAGTCCCAGGAGGGTGGTGGCCGGAGGAAAATGAATCTCATGGCCCGGCATTGTGCAGGGTGACTGAGGGCACGGGAGAGGGGCCAAGGCGGCTGCTGACACCCAGTGGGAAGGGGTGGGAAGGGGACGAGGGTGGATGCAGCAGAGGCAAGAGCTTGGGGGTGGTCAGCAAACTCACAGACATAGCGTTTGCTGTAAAGGAGGCGATGCAATACATATCTTCTCTTATTAGAGGGGGAAAGTTCCCCAAACTGCATGACCTCCTTTCTAACCCATTATTTTTCCTTTGAGGCATATTTTTAAAACTTATTCTTAAAAAAATAAAAAAGCACACACATGGAGAGGTCTTTATAGCACCATGCAGAGATGTTCCAAAGATCTATCACGGATTTTTAAACATTCTTTTAAAGCTGGGCTTGCTTCTAAAGGAGCTGCCTTTTCAGTGAGTGCTGGAAAAGGAAAACGTGTGAGCTTCTTGGACTGGCCCGGGAAGCACATGTCAGGGGCTGACGTTGCTCTTTGCGTGGTTCTCTCTGTTGCCCGAGGTTTCTTTGCCGATTATGTCTCATCATGATTCCAGGAGCGGGGCCCGCTCAGCTGGAGAAGGAACTGTGTGTCTGTGCGGCATCTAGTCAGGAATGATTTAGACACTTAGTTCTCCCACAGAACACCAGCGGGACCCTAGGTTTGGTGTTTGTGCTGCACTGACGCCTGGGGTGCGCTCCGGCCTACAGGCTGATGGGGCGCAGTGTGAGGTCACCCTTCGAGAGCGAGAGAGGTGCACCTGAGGTGCAGCCGTCACCAGCCAGGCGTGACCAGCCATCCCTTCCCTCTTCCTCTCTTCTTTCTCCTCCTCTCTCCCCTTGCTTGAGCAGAACTTTGACGTGAAACCAGGGAGAAGTTGGAGACAGAGAGGCGGGTGAGGGAGGGGCCTTGCCGGATGGAAGAGTTTGGATTCCCCAGGGAGAGCACTGGCCTTGGGCAGTAGCCACTGGCAGAGCGTGGGACTGTCAACCCGAACGCCCGCTGACTGCTGGGAGGGTTTCCGAAGGCCTCACAGAGGAGGGTCCTCTGCCCTGAGCAGCCTTTCTCTGGGCCTGTGGCTGGGCAGCCACTGGGCTCCCTCATGGCGGAGAAAGCTCCGAAGAAGACTGTGAGGATCTGTGAGTAGACTCAGAACCTCTGCAGACACGTGGGTTATGCTTGAACTGATGTCTTAATGAAGCTCTTCTGAAAAGCGGCTAACTGATTTGGATGGGCGTCTCCCAGAGGGCCTCCAGGAAACAATACCACTCTGCTCTCCGCGGCCTGGGAGAAGCTGATGGAAGCAGCTGCAGAAACAGACCATTCTATAGAGCAGCAGTTCTCAACCTGTGGGTCATGTGAGTCGCGACCCACAGGTTGAGAACCGCTAGCAGGGTCACCTGAGACCATCGGAAAACACAGATATATACATTACGATTCATTAAGAGTAGCAAAGTTACAGTTATAAAGTAGCAATGAAAGTAATTTTATGGTTGGGGGTCACCACAACATGAGGAACTGTATTAAAGGGTCACGGCATTAGGAAGGTTGAGAACCGCTGCTTACGGATCATCGTATAGAAGCCGGGCTGCAGGACATGACCCAGTGCATGTGCTAAGTGTAAGGGCTAGGCTTACCCACCGTTTCCCACGCGGTGCTGGCCAGAGCAGGCTTCCTCTCTTCAGAAAGGAAGCTGAGGAAGAGCCAATCACACACTCCTGCGGGCAGGCACCTCCCAGGAGGGAAGGCTTGCAGCTGAGCATGCCCAATTGGTTCTTCTCAAATTTACCAACTAAATGAGCTTGTTCTTCCACTTGCCCGTAGGCAACCTTAGTAAAAGGACAGTGAAAGGCCAGTCGTGGACTTAGGGAAAATTCTTCCTCATAAAAACCAGGATCGAGGAAATGGGGTTGTCCTCTAGAAGTTTCCAAGCTTTTATACAGTGTGAGGGTCAGGTGTTCAGGTCTTGCGGGAAAGAAGCCAAAGACCAGACCAGGTCTGGTTGGGATCCCCCTTGACCATGAAGCTGGTTAATGACCTGAGATAACCTGATACACGAGAAATCGGGGTTAATAAATATAGCACAGATGTTTGCCCACCTTTACTTACGTCACTCCACTCATCCCCCAAACACTGTAATATTCATGTTAGCACCTTCGTTAAACCAAGGAAGGAAGAGTCTGAAACAAGAGACCGTGATTAGCCCAGAGGGTAACTAGGTAAGGGCAGAGTCTGGACTCCACAGACAGGGCTGTCTCCAGTTCTCCGGGAGGTGGTATCAATTACAGTTACTTGTTTGATTCTATTTTGTTTCAGACCTCCTTTGTAGTTGTTGCGGGCATGTTCAGGAGCGTAGAGAGGATAGCATCATTAATTATTTGTCTCCGTGTTATTCTCTTTGTCCATCTGTTTTCACCTCAGCAGATTGAAAAGCTCCAAGGTAGATGGTTGTCTTTTCTCTCCTGGGAGTTTCTGGGGATGCAGCCTTCACCCTCCAGCCAGATAACTAATCGGAAAGTTATTCCTGTTATCTGAACATGGAGACCCCTGCTGAGTCATAACCTGAGGTATTGCATTAAACATAAAGCATTTTAAAGTTTAAAACAAGAACTTTTATACTTCACTCGAAAAAGCGTTTGCCCTGGCATATCAAAATTCATGAGATAATATTGCAGTGGGTTTTATTACTTGAAAAAAATGTTGGCATGCCGTCACAATGTTAAGCTAAGTGGGTTGTAAATGTAGAGGAACACTGACTCACCACCACATTACTTGGATCCATACTATTTCCTTTTGCCTGAGAGTGAGAAGTCCATCCAAATGAAGCAAGAAGGACGTGCCGATTTTCCTCTTTTCTTCTATCCAGGGCTTCCCTTCCCTATCCCTTGCCTATAAGCACACATTTGCATTGAATTATTTTTCATTACTCATATCACTTCTTGGTGTCATGTCAGAAGTTGGTTTCATTTTTTTACTCATCACCCCGTTCATAACTAGGTAGTGGTTTCCCAATAATGAAGTGTTTTCCCCGGCAATGTCTCTTTCAATTTTCACAATAACCTTGAGAAGTAAGTACCATTACCTTTAAAGAAGTTAAAACTGAGGTTCATGAAGGGTTTCTTATCCAAAGACATATCCAGTTAGAGTTATTGCCAGAACCTGAATCCAGGTCTTCTGACTAGATCACAAAGGTTCAAGAAACACGTGTTTTTGGGAGTGGCATGTGACTGTGTGCTAGGTCTGTGCTTCTCCCACCCCCTTCGCAGCCCTCTCAGATGTGCCCTATAAGTTCCCCTGGTGTGTGTGTGTGTGTGTGTGTGTGTGTGTGTACAGTCTAAAGAGGTAGTCTTAATTTGGGGTTAAGAGTTTTTGAGTCAACTTGACTACTTACTGGTTTTATTACCTGAGACAAAGTTTTAATCATGCTGCATCTCAAGTTTCCCTAAAATGGGGACAATAATAATGCCTACTCATGTGGTTGTGAAAATTAAAATAAGTAGCAAAATAAAGGTGAGTTAATGTCACTGTTAGGTAATTAAGTTGAATAGAATTTTAAGCATTCTAAGATTCTCGGTGGCTGTTTGGTCTCTCAATAATCTGACTATTAAAACGTGCCTCCTAATATGATTGTAATAATGATGAGGGTGATGGCAGCAACCACATTACTCAGTATCCTCTGCGTTCCGGACATTTTGCAGATACCCTCTTGAATGTGCACAGCAGCCCCGCCGATGCTGTGTGCTCAGCTGCGTGGCTGTATTGCTTCCAAATCCTGCCTGCAGTTGGTGCCAATTTTACCCACCACTCCCAAGCTTCACACAGTACCCTTTTGAAAATTAGAACTATATTTTCAGTCTTCTAGCCCATTCTGTACTCTCTTGCAGTGGTTCCAGATGTCATGCATACGTTGCCATAGTGCCAGGGGTAAAATTTTCCAGACCCCAAGACTCAAATTCACTTCGAATGGCTAAGATTAAATAAGTATGTTGACAGTTACAGGAACTAACTTCCTTGAATTTGAATATTTTTCCTTTAAAGCAAGATTTTTCCGAGAAAGGATTGGCATACCCTGTCTCAAAAGAGAAAGAAGGAAATGGTGATTGACAATGACCTTACTTCCACTATCAAAAAGAGGTTCTGAGTGATAGTACATTAGTGATAGTACCTATGCTTGAAAAACTAAAAACACCTTTTTTTCCCCTGCTTTATTTTTTTTTTAATTTAAGCTATTACATTATCTTTATCTATAGTGTCCTCCCCACCCTCCATTCTCCCGCCTGCCTTAGGTATTGTGTACTCAAATCATGCATCTTTTTTTAAAACACAAAAGTATTTTCTAGCCAGTCCAAATATCTGGAAATAATAGGGTGAGTGGTAACTGACATGGAGTTTTCTATTCTTTAAAAAAATTATTAAAATAATTAGTATGTCTTTCATAAATTATAAGTAGGTTAACTTATAGCATTTATCTTATAATGATTCTTCCTTCACTATTTATTTTTAAAACTGTGGTAACATTGGATCCATCCTCTCCAAGCGTGGATCAAAGGTTTGCCATCTTCCTTATTACTGGGAATCCAAGCCAGTCTCTCGGCCTCAGGAAGGCCTTTATTTAAGAGAACTTTATGTTCTTTAAGAAAACATTTTTTTTAAACCTATGTTTTCTTCAGTAGAACACAAGTAGGTAGTGAATTAAACCACATCAAATAAATCACACCCTTTTCTATCCTTCCACTTTTTGTCACCACGGTGTCTTCTTCCGAATGGCAGTGTTGAGTTTGTGAAAGGGCAAATCCTGTGGGTCTGTGATGTAGACACCTGTGCACTGAGCACTCCCTTCTGTTGCTGCTGCTGCACTGTGCAAGGTTGAGCACCATGTTTTTATCTTTGGAATATTTACTCATATTTTTAATGCTAAAATATCCTACTAAATAAATGTGCAAATGAAACAGTGAGAATACAGCTCAAATGGACATTGAAGAGCTAGAAGATGATGGGGGAGTGAAGGTCATGTGACAGACTTCTTAGGGCCTCACCTATCTGTCCTGAACCCATCTGTGTTAAGAAATAACAGCAATGGAAGGGGGGGGATGAGGAACATTTGTAATAATATGAACAATAAAGATTTATTTAAAAAAAAAGAAATAACATGAACTCTTTAAAGCTCTTAAATCATGGCTGTCTTTTAAAGTGAGGCCATAATATTTCTGCTAACTAATCTAGAATATGACCAAGTTGAGGAGGTAGGTTAGTTGGACACACACAAAAAAAATTGCAAGGCTGTTTCTTAGGTAGGAATCTCCAATTTGGAGATTGTCTTGTGAGCAAAGATATGCCTAATAAGTAGGCAGGAGTAAAATGGTACATAAATGTTAATAGAATCACATTTTAGGCATATCCTTTTTTAAAGTATTCTTTATTGTTTAAAGTATTACATATAGTATTATATATGTCTCCTTTTCCCCCCATTGACCTCTCCCCAGCCTCCCCATCCCCCTACCCTTCCTCCTCCCCCTGCCCCCTGCTTTCCTCTGAAGTTTGATAGGCTCTTCCATGCTTCTCTGGCTCTGGCTCTATTTTTGTTCATCAGTTTATATTGCTCATTATATTCCACAAATGAGTGAAATCATGTGATATTCATTTTCTCTGACTGGCTTGTTTCGCTTAGCATAATGCTCTCCATGTCCGTTCATGTTTTGCGAATGGTAAGAGTGCTTTCTTTCTTACAGCAGCATTAGTATTCCATCGTAGGCAAATCCCTTATTGGATCCTGAGAAAGTCAGATGTTCATTTTATTCACCCACACATACTTTAAAATATAAACCTATTTTTATTCAATATTTGGGGAATGAGAAGAAGGTTCTACAGACTGTTCCAGCCATAAAGAGAAAAATATAGTGGGAAATCAGACTAGTGATTCTTCAATTTTGAAGAGATGGAAATTTTAGGTAACAGTGGAGAAGAATGACCCATTTGAAAGAGATGTTGGAGATGTCTAGGCCTTTCAGGAAGGGACACTTCAGAGTAGCCCAGCAGCTCGGCTTACAGGTTGAGATAGAGCCATTCATTGGGCATCCATTCAGTGAGGGTGACTCAGTACCCAGCACCACCACCGTAGCCCCTGGAACTCCAGCAATGACCATGACAAGGTAGCTCCCTCAGGTGGGGCACTTCTGGGGCATTTCTCTTATGGCCTTCCTGTAGGGAGTTAGTTGCCTTGCCAGCTGGTCCTGCCAGGAGGAATCCTTCATCCGACAGACGGAATATTGATCCGCTTTCTTCCCAGTAACTATCAGCGTCAGTCCCTTTCCTCCCTGTCCTGCCCACCCTTCTGTGCCATCAAGGTCTCTTGAGAGAAGATGGATCTCTCAGGACTGAATGGGAGATTTGTTTTATTTCTCCCTTATCCTTGGCAAGGACTCTCATTTTTTTTTTTTATAAATAAGGCAGAACACATCAATAGGAAAAGAAAAATAAGAATTTTCCTTGCCAATGTTGCTTAGTTACCTTGTCAACATTCCCTTACTGCCCAGCTAAATTCTCCCTGCATATTTTTATAGTGTACATCATGCTTTATTGCTATAATTGATCTATTAAGCAGAAAATATGGAGAACATATGGAGCTCCTGTCCATTTTATGCTATTTATTTGGATTTCCATGTTTCTCTTTCCACAAGACCTCATTCCTTATCATCTTATTTCATTCTAACCTGGGTAGCAATGGGAAGGAATGGCATCGCTATCTGTATTGGTGCTTTTCACTTTGTAGCTTAAAAAGCAAAACCCAATAGGCTAACCTCAAAACTAGACATCACACTGTGGATTTTTCAAGGGAAGGGACCAAGTGTTTAGTTGCTGTGTTCTTTCTGCCTTAGCCCCATGTCTGCCACATAAAAGGCCTTCAGTAAATGTTTATTGGTTAAAAGAACAATTGGTTTTACATATTTATTGAGAATTAGCATTGTAGTGGGTGCTATTCATAATACAGAATGTGCTTATAGTTTCTACCCAGGGAGCAAAACTTATGACTTGTTCTTTTCTTCTTGGAGACAATAAGGACAGAGAATAATGACTGTTACTGCCAACGCTACATTTTATTTAGTGCAAGAAGCCTTTCTGCACGAGGCTGTAGCAGCAGCAGTATCAGCAGCCACTTTCCATCTGGTATTTATGAAAAGGTATTCACTGGGAATCTCCTCTCTTCAGGGCGCTGTGCTGTCCAAATCAATCAAGATCAAAATACCCCGGTCATTGTCACCATCTGTCTAGGCCATTGTATTCAAAACAGTGAGTCTCTGGGTCATTCTCTTTCTCACACACACATAAGCAAACTCAACCGAAAACTATGTTTATGATGCCAAGAAAACACCAGATGAAAGTTTATTTAATCATCTCTTTCCCCAGCCAGCCAGGCACCCCTTCAACCCAGTGGGCCTCAAAGCGTATACTTCTTAGATTTTATTAAAATGCAGACTTAGATCTACTAAGTCTGGGAGGAGGCCCAAGAGTCTGCATTTCTAATAAGATCCCTTAGTCAGATCAGGCCTTGATAATTAAAGCATCATGGACCAGGACCGTGATCGGCAAGCTACAGCTCTCGAGCCACATGCGGCTCTTTGGCCCCTTGAGTGTGGCTCTTCCACAAAATACCATGGCCTAGGTGAGTCTATTTTGAAGAAGTGGTGTTAGAAGAAGTTTAAGTTTAAAAAATTTGTCTCTCAAAAGAAATTTCAATCGTACTGTTGATATTTGGCTCTGTTGGCTAATGAGTTTGCTGACCACTGGACCAGTAGATTTGGCACCACCAGGGAGCTTGTTAGAAACGCAGATTCTACACTGGCTGGTGTACTCGGTGGTTAGAATGCCTGCCTGTGCACCGAAGGGTCTCGGGTTTGATTCTGAGTCAAGGCATGGACATGGTTGCAGGTTTGATCCCTGGCCCTGGTTGGGGCATGTGCCAGAGATAACCAATTGATGTGTCTCTCTCATATCAATGTTTCTTTCTTTATTTCTCTCACTTTCTCTCTCTCTCTCTCTCCTCTCTCTCTCCCCCCCCCCTTCCTCTCACTCTCTCTAAAAATCAGGAAAAAATATCCTCAGGTGAAGGGGTGAGGATTAACAAAACAACAAAAAGAAAGAAATGAAGATTCTTAGGTGCCATATCAGACCACCTGGGTCAGAACCTGGGTTTTAACAAGATCTCACATTAACATTTGAGAAGCATTGCTCTAACCATTTAATATGCCTAAAATGTTAAGTTATAGGCAGGAGTCCTGATGGAGCTCTGGGTTGGAAAATAAGGCAGGTAGACTTCCTGTTCCCGTTTCAAAACTCTTGTGTACCCCTTCCGCAATGGCACCAGATAAAAGTTCAGACATATGTCTCTTTGTTTAGCCGTTCAGTGGCATGATGAATTTGTTATCTATCTTGACTACCATATTCATCCGTAACACCTTGGAGAGGTCCACCAGGCCTATGATCACACAAGGAGGAGTAACCAGAGATGTGACCAAGATCACAAATACGGATTCCCAGGTTTTTGGCTTAACCTCCACATCCTCAGGCCTGGATGGAAGTGGGCACAGCGAAATGCAAAATGGAAATCTGGTCTAAGCCTTTGTCATTTCTTAAATGGATTTTGGGCACTTATGAGACTCTTTTCTCTCCTCTAGGAAGAAACATGAGCTTCCCCTGGAAATCACTCTAGAGGAAGATGGAAGGGGCCATTTAAAATAGATAGAAGCTGCAGGCCGCAAGACTGGGGCCAGAGGGCTGGCAGTGGAAAACTCTGTTGGGTTGTGATCTCTCACTGGGAAGTTCCAGGTGCTTTTTTGCTTCCTGCAAAACAAAGGAAGAGAAGGAGAAGACCATGTCCATAGCTCTGAAGCAGGTGTTCAACAAGGACAAGACCTTCCGGCCCAAGAGGAAATTCGAACCCGGCACACAGAGGTTTGAGCTCCACAAACGGGCTCAGGCGTCCCTCAACTCAGGCGTGGACCTGAAGGCGGCGGTGCAGCTGCCCAGTGGGGAGGACCAGAACGACTGGGTGGCCGTGCACGTGGTGGACTTCTTCAATCGGATCAACCTCATCTACGGCACCATCTGCGAGTTCTGCACCGAGAGGACCTGCCCTGTGATGTCAGGGGGCCCCAAATATGAGTATCGGTGGCAGGATGACCTCAAGTACAAGAAGCCGACCGCACTGCCCGCTCCCCAGTACATGAACCTCCTTATGGATTGGATCGAGGTCCAGATCAACAACGAAGACATCTTTCCAACATGTGTGGGTAAGTCCATGGCCAGCTTCTTGGTTATTTTGTCACTTCCCACCTGAGCTCAGAAGGTGTGCTGAGCTCCTTCCAGCACTGCCTTTGAACACTGGATACCACACGTCATCAATCAATGTTTCCCCAGATTCCGTCTCTTGCACACCTGCAGTTTCTTTTTCTATATCTAAGAACCTCAGTGAAATTTTGAAAAAAACCATTTGTAGAGCACTTACAATAATTTCATGGACCTCAATCATGAGATTACACCTGTCACATGCTGGGGAGTATTGCCTTGGTGAAATGTTAGATTTGATCTTGCTGGCTTCTTTAGGACTAGACCCTAACCCAGGGGTGGGCAAACTTTTTGACTCGAGGGCCACAGTGGGTTCTTAAACTGGACCGGAGGGCCAGAACAAAAGCAACCTGACCATGCTGGCACTCTCATCTTGGGCTGCTGGTGAAGGAGTGGAGGGGAGAGCAAGAGAACCTTCCGCTCTTTCGGCTCCGCGGGCCGGATAGAACAGCCGAACGAGCCAGATCCGGCCCGCGGGCCGTAGTTTGCCCACGGCTGTCCTAACCCCACCCAGTCATCCTGGTAAGGTTCTTATTATTTACTAATTAACTAGTTAAAGTTACATGATCTCTGATGCAGTTACTGGTATTTACCTCTTGGGTTAAGAAATCCTAATGGGAGGATCCATGGATTTGTGTGGGGACCAAACAAGGGTTTAGCATTCTGGGAAAATAAAGATCCTGCCATCCTGTTTGTCCCGCTCCTGATCACAGGCTATTTATATCCCAGGTTATGCTGTCCATTTCGGACCCTTGTGCATTTGCTAGACTCACCAGGACGCTTGAAATACAAATGCTTTTGTTTCCCTTGTGCTCTGAGCCATAAAACTCTTCAAGGGGAAGAGCCAAACCTTTTCTACCCCTGGAATTTATTTCTTTATGCTGCTGATCATTGGTGTTTCCATTGCACTGACAGGCTGGATTTGAAATTCCGGTTTTTTAGGCCCTCCTTGCTTCCATTGTCCTATCTCCAGTGTCCAGCTAGCCCGGTGCCTGGAAGCCCTTGCAGGCACTCAGGAAATATTTGTGGAATGACTGAAAAAATACTTGTGTGCTGTTAGAAAGTATTATTTAAAAGCTCTGAAATGGTTGGCGGGCAAAAGAAGCGTTTGAAATGCATTGCTGAAATCACTTCTCGTTGGGATGTGTGTGTCCCCATGTGGTATATGGAAACTTGAGGTGGGGCGTATGGAAGTAATTAAGTTAATATTACAAGAAAGTGCATAAATTGATTAAGGCAGTGTGCACATCTTGAAATATTCACCACACAAATCGGTTTGCTCAGAATCATGCTGTTGTTGCCTTGACTTGTCCAGTCCCTTCATGCTCTTTCTGTCCGCTAAGGAGGTTGGGGGCGGGGGTGCAAACCCCTCCTACCAGAGGAGGAGGAAGAGGGCGGATTCCAACCCCTCTGGCCAGCCATCTACTAGGCACTCCAGTGGGCGGGAATCTCTTAGGCTCATGTCTTTTTGCAGTTTCTTTGACAGTCAGAGGCTCCTTTTGTTGCTGGGAAGAATTTTTCTTTTCCAAAAGCATCACCAGCCACTCCAATGCTCTGTGCAGAGCACATGCTAGCAATAAAGGTAAATGAATGTGGGCCAGGAGACCTCCTCTTTGTCCTTTCCCTTCTGTTCCTGCTCCCTGATGCTTTGAACTCCGGGCATTTCTGCTCTTGCTGGCAGCTGTGGCTCCCACGTGGAGTGGGTGACCAGAAACCACATCAGGGCCAAGGTGTGTTTCTTGAGGGTGAGGAAATTCCCGGAGGTGGTTTTAGACTTTGCTTGGAGGAAATGGGGGGGGGGGGTCCCCCTAGAGTAATTGACTTTGCTATCTTTTTCTTATCTTTTCTTTTTTCTTTCTTTCTTTCTTTCTTTCTTTTCTTTTCTTTTCTTTTTTTTTTTTTGCCATTCACTTGGTTTGGGGGGCATACTCTCCTCATCAGATTCCTTCTCAATTTATGCTTCATAGTCCACCAATATTCTGGGATTTTAATAGGTGCACCATGATTTTCCCCCCCATGAAAGATAAGTTTGGGAAGTGCTGAGTGAAATTGATTTCTTTATTGCAGGACATTTAATATGCTAATATGAATTATAAATCTCCAAGAAAGGAATAATACTTTAGTATGTAGTATTTCCTAATTTGAACCTGCTAGCTTTTTTTTTTTTTTTTAATGGAACATCATTATCATCTTTTGGGAAATGCTGATCTATATAAATTAAAGTTGTCAAACTTTTGTTTGTATCAGAATTACTTGGGGCTTCTGTAAAAAATATAAATTCCTCATCTCCCCTCCCCCTTAAAAACGAAATTAGAATCTCTTAGGTAAGACCTAAGAATTTGCACTTTTAATAAGAATCCAGCACTCTATTCTCTGTTTATTGTGACCACCCAGAATGCTTTTCATTCCCCAGAAACAGTGTGTTTCTTACCTCTCTGGTTTTATCCACACCGTTCTCTCCTCTGGATTCATCTTCTCTTGCATCCTTGATACCATGTCTTCTTCCACCAATTGAGTGTAAGCCCCTTACAGTTATGGAAATGTCTTATTCATTTGACTGTCCCAGCACTAATCCAGTCTTGGTGCCTTATAAATTGTAGAATGGGTGGACAGGAGGATGGAATGATGGATAGACAGACAAAAGGAAGGGAGGAAAAATCATTTTTATAAAGTCCCACTATGTCTACATATGTTGCTGGTGATCAAAGTGAAGTTAAACAAATGTCTCTGATTCTCTTTGGTATCATCCTGGGTATTTTGTGTACCTAGCCTCCACAAAGTTTAATTTTTCCTGTTTAACTTTCCCAAGGTGAATGTTAGGGCTCAGTAAAAACAACCACCATCCACCATCACCCTGAGGTTTTTCATGAGCCTCCTGCTCACCTCTGTGATTAGCCCTCAGACCATATTTTGCTATTTTTTGAAATAACTTATCTTCAGAAGCCACTTTCTTTGTGGGAATTCACTTCCTTCTCTTCTTCCTCCCCCCTATTCCAGCCTACTTTTCTTCTTTTTGATCTTTGTGCTGCTATGAGTCATCATTATCATGAAATTGATGGAGACACCTGTCAGGATAGAGTAAAAGAAGAATTCTCAGCCAACAGCAGACCCTGGGTGGATGAGAAATGGGGACTTCTGCTTAGCATTACCGCTTTGAATCCGAGCCTACTTCTGGGGCGAGGGAGGGGCTCCAACTTCGCCTCCTCCCCACTGTGATCCAAGGAAATAGAACCGGAAAATACTGACAGATGTGAAGGCTTCGCCCTTCATTAGGTATTAAAGGATATAAACAGCTGTTGATCAGTACCATTGAAATACGGAGGAAAGAAACGCTTTCATCTGCTCCTAGATTCCAGGGTAACCAGGAGACCCGGGCTGTTTCAGAAGTTGAGCCTTCTCAGTTGGGGAAATACCAAGCAGATGTGGCTCCCTCGTGAACCATAGTCTCCTGCACTTTCCTTGATCCTCTCCAGCTTCCTTTGTTGAAAAGCCAACAGATGGCCCCATTAAGGTAGCAGTAACTTCAGAAGCAAGGCCATCCCCTCTTCGATTGTATCTCTATCCACTTTTAGAGATAATGACAGAAAATAGGAAGCCCACGGAGCCACAACCTTTTGTTCCTGTTATCTGTCTACTTATAATAATTTTTATGTCCTAGCCCTCAGCTTCCCGTTTTTTTTCTATTATGTAATAGGATTTACTACCTTAGATCTGACACACACACACACACACACACACACACACACACACACACACACAAAATGAGTAGAAAACTTAGAGCTCCTCCAACTCATGTTTTAAAAAAGTCTTTGAACGTGGAGCAATAAGAACATTTTTAAAAATAATTACATGATCTCACCTACCTCTGTGGTTTTAGGATAAATGGGTGTCAGAAAAGGAAAGATCAGGGAGAGGAAGGGAAGGAGCGAGGAAGGGAATTCATATTTATTGAGTCTGCTAAGTGCCAGGCACTATTAATCTTTCTTAATTCTTATAATAACTCAATGAACTAAATATCTCAGTTTACCAATGAGCCCGCTGATATTTAAACAAGCTAACGGGCTTTCTGGTTTTACAGCTGATAAGTCATTCACAAGTCAGCATTGTAGCTCCGGAGTGTCTGGCCAAAAATCGATGCCTTTGTCCACTACCATTCACAGTGTGTATCATTAGTTTGTAAAATTTCCTGCACATAACTGAAGACGCCAGTGGTTTTAGGAGGTTGTCTAAGATGGAGACAATGTCAGAAAACCCAGTTTTTGCTACAATTTTTAAAGAAACGACTTGGTTTTGTTTTTACTTTGTTTTGTTTTTGTTCACGCCTGTTTAACTAGTTACCTCCGGCTTGCTTGCCTGAGGAGTTTATGGCCACTAGAGCTATTCCCACGTCACATCCCAAGATTGGACAGAGGATGACATAGCCCATGAAAGGTTTTGTGAGCTCATGACTACCGTTACTGCCATTTGGTCCTTCATTCATTTGGTAACTGTTGGTCGAGCACCTGCTTGGAAGCCGGTTCTGTTTAGGCACCAAGAGAGCAAAGCTGAGATTGTGTCCTTGAGCAGCCTCTGTAATGTCCAGAAAGTCTAGTTGCTCCAAATTGCTCTGCACGTTTTCTAACATGAGTTGTTTGTTCCGTGGCCAAGTGCATAGTGGAAAGAGTTGCATCCCTCTGGCAACTTTTCTCATGAGCCTACAGCTGAGTTTCATCTTCTCTCAAAATATTATGGCAGGAAACACGAGACCAGAAAACTGTCCATAGCGATGAGCGTTTCAGTCATGGGCTGTTGGAGAACTGAGTTTATAATGGGCTTTTCGATTTTAACTTAGCATTTTCTATTACATGTTTCCCTCATAGTATTTTAATTTTGATAGAAATGTATATAATACTGGTAAGACAGAATGTACATCAACAAAATAGACTTCCAGTGTGGTAGACCCAGCACTAGGCTTGTGCACAGAGACTTGGAGAAAGTCAGCTAGCTCTGCATTGCAGATGCTTGAGACACTGGTACAGCCTCTGAGCCAACATTTCTCTCTTAGCCAACTACAGATTATAATTCTGATCTCACAGGGCTGTTGTAAAGATTAAATGAGGCAGTATGAGTAAACACTCATGGCTCAAAGCCATCAGCACCCAGAAGAGGTGCTGAAAAACAAATGTGTTAGTCACCTCTCCGCATACGTTTCTACATAACTATTAACCAGAACTCATGTAGATCACTAAATGATTTCTGAACAGTACCCCAGAAGAACAAAATGGTTGTAAAAGACTCAATGTGATTTTTTAAAAATTAGCCGTCTTCATTGCTGAATCATCACGATGAGGTTATAAATACTTCAGGTTTTCATCACTCAGAGACTTGGGGAAATTTTAATGTTACTTTAGGAGCTAGACCAACTCCTGGTTTCAGAGATGAGCACCTAAGTCTTAAGAGAGAAAGCCTGGATGAATCTTCTTGCTTGGTTTTCAGAAGACTGAGTATTAAATCTGCTCATGTCCAGTGTCAAACCAGCAGGTCAGCTGGAGAAGCGGGGAGAGGGCCCATTAGTCACTTCTAGGGCAGGTCACTCATTAAAATCAGTGCTGGGCAAGGTGACCTGGATTTGATCTCTCAAGAGGACGGGAAACATTTCTCAGACAACTCCAGGCATGGAGTCCCAAGGTAGCCCTGTGAACTGGCGAGTTTTCCCAAGGCTTTGCAAATGTGGTCCGCCTTTGGGATCCAATACGCTGACTCCCTAAGAATCTACTAGTTGGGAGGGTTTAACCATAACACTGCCATTTTCTGAACATGCACCCCCTAAACACTTTAGCTGCTTGATGCCATTTAATCTGTAAAACAACACCGTTGAGGCAGGTAGTCTGATTTCCATTTCACAGATGGAAAAGAGTAGGTACCATGCCCAGGGTCACACAGGCCCAGCTAGGACTCAGACCCAAGGCCACCCAGCTCCATAGCCCCTGCCCGCCCCTCCTCCAGCATCTCCTGCCTGTGATGGTCTCGCCCCAGAATCAACAATTCTTACTCCGGCCTGTTGCCTCCAATGGTAAGCCCTCTCTAAGCAATGTGGTCAGACAAACCCATCAGTCACAGCAAGGGACGTGGAAAGGGACAGGCCCTGCATCTGAGGCAAACTGTATCGGGTCCTTACTGACAGCAACCCTGAGGTTCTGTTATTTTTTTCACATCTTGCCTCTCTGGAGCCTGATGCTAGTCACATTTGTCCAGTTGTCTGTTCATAGAAAACATGCGAGACAGCTGAATCCGCTCCTCACCCCCGACACCAGCTGCTGGAGATGGTCTACTGGGATGACCACTGTTCCCCGCCCCCACCCTGTTACCCCAATGCTGCGGTGACTTGGTGGCTGAGTTAACGAGGACAGTGTCAAATAACCACCCCACTCAACAGATCCCAAGAGATACCTCTGAGCAATGGTGAGGGCGTCTACGTGCTAAGAAGCAGAGAGGAAGGGGAGTGGAGACAGGGAGCCCAGAGGGCCTGGACGAGGCCGCCCTGCACGCTAAGGCTGATTACCTGCTGTCGGACCTGCACTGCGTTCTCCATTACCTGCGCCATGTAATTTTAATGGGCCACATCTCAGGTGGCAGGCTGTTACATCTCAGCATTAGCTGGGCCAGGACACGGGATATGTGATATTCCTTGGAGAGCAGAGATAAAAACAGAGGCTGGGATGGGTGGGGGAAGGGCACCTGCTGCTCTTACTCAGTTGGTGGCTGTAGGTGCCGGGCCCATCCTTAGCCCAGGGAGGCAGCAGTGTGGGCGCCAGTGCTGCGTGGAGAGGCATCGCCACATGGGAGGGAGGTGGAAATGTATCCAGAAGCCTGGAAGTGCAACAGGAGGAAGAAAGAGGACCAAACCAGAACTCTTGCCCAGACCAGAATGTGGAGTTGGACAGACCGTTGTGTCAGCCACTTGAAGTAGGGGTGGTGTCCCCAAGAGCACACGGGAGTTGTTACCAATGTCCCGACCAAGTTCTAAAGAGAGCACAGGTTTTTGCTTTCCGAGCAGAGCCTATCAGCAGGGCCCTGATACCGTAGCCTTTTCACCCTGCCTTCCTGCTGGATGGAGCATCTAGATACTGAAATAACTTTTGGAAAGAGGCCGCATGGTTCACCTGCCCTCGACTTCCATGTGTAGAAAGTGGTTCACAAGCGTTTCCTTTAAAGCACCTGCAAGGCCTCTGAAAGATGCTTTCCTGATGCTTTATCTTTGAAAATTAATGTTAAATTCATATTCTAAATGATAATTCTGTCCATGTTTTCTGTCACATAATTATTCTCTCCCCAAGTCTTTGCCTAGTAAAGTGGGTGTTCTGGGAGACGAGCCAGTTTGGGATGGAAGGGGTGGTAACAAGAAACTGAGTTTGATTCCCAGTTACCAACTTCTAATAGCAAGTTTTTGGTCTCTCTAACCCGGTTGCTTGTCTATAAAATGCATGTCAAAGTATTTATTTCACAGCATTGTCACTACTCCTATATAATAAAGAGCTAACATGCTAATTAGACCGAATAGCAGAACGGTGTCCAGACGACCTTCCTAATGAAGGCAGGGCTGCAAGGGACTGTGAGGGCAAAGCCCCTTGCACAATTTTCATGTATCAGGCCTCTAGTCTATAATAATAAAAGTGTAATATGCTAATTAGACAGGACATTCTTCTGGATGACCTTCTAGGGAAAGCTGGGGCTGCGAGTGAAGCCTGGGTCCCAGGTGTCGGCTGCTGGGGGAAGGAAGGCCTACTCTTGCACGAATTTCATGCATTGGGCCTCTGGTATAAAATAACATGCATTTGCCGAAACCGGTTTGGCTCAGTGGTAGAGCGTTGGTCTGTGGACTGAAGGGTCCCGGGTTCGATTCCGGTCAAGGGCATATACCTTGGTTGCAGGCACATCCCCGGTAGGGAGTGTGCAAGAGGTAGCTGGTCGATGTTTCTCTCTCATTGACATTTCTAGCTCTCTATCTCTCTCCCTTCCTCTCTGTAAAATATCAATAAAATATATATTTAAAAAAAATAATATGCATTTAGCACAAGTTGGGTATGCATCCATGTTAGCTCCCTCAATACTTCACAGTGCCATGAAGAAATAGACTAGTCAGGTGAGAAAGGAAAGAACCTGGGATGAAATTCCATCATTACATCAAACATTTGGCTATGGAGTCGATAATTCATGTTCCTTCATCTTTGCTACCTTTTGTGGAGCCAGCTGATAAAAAGGTAAACGTTCTTGGGATGAGATTAACTGTGTGGCCTTGACCGCCAGAACCAGGAACGGGTCCACAAGAGACCTGCAGATGTTTCGCAGGCAAAGCCCGAGGCCCGCATGTGGCCCGCATGAAGCGTTCCACCTTCTTGTTTCTGCCACGGGACGTAGCACCCAGCCTAACACTGCGCTGAGAGGACACGTGGCGAGTGGCTCACCACCATGCGTGTGTGAATTGATCCTCTGGTTCCAAAGGTTCCATCAGGTGCAGAACAGGGATGCTCCTGAAAACTGGAGGCCGTTCAATTTTTTTGTCACTTGGCTACGATTTTCATTTCTCAGAGATAGTTCAGTAAAGCAAGATTGGCAGAGGATCCCTTCCTATGTGAATACCTCTTTAATGAAATGATGTGGAGTACAAGCTGAAGTTGTTAGCTGTGGCTCAGGAAAAGGAAAAAAAATCTTTCTTCAAAGGAAGCAATAGGTTTTCGGTGTCTTGACATCATCCAGCCCAGGATCCCAGGGCGGGAGAGCAGGGATGCTGCAGGGAGGAAACTCCAGCCAGTAGTTAGGGGTTTATTTTGTTGCCCAGCAGGGACAGGCTCCTTGGCTTCCAGTGCGGCTGCAGTGAGGGAGCCCCTCGCCCGTGGGCTGCACAGTGGAGGGTCAGCATCTGGGGACCACCAGCATCACCTGATGGCATCACCCAGCCAGGGCCTCCTCCCATGGCCAGCAGGAACAGAGGGAAGAAAACTGTTGGAGATTGAGGACTTCCCTGCCATGGCCCTCAGATAAATCGTTTCTATGTGACCATCCCAAGTGGGAAAGAAAAAGCCTGCGGCGCAGATCGTCTGTCTTCCTGTGCCACGGAAGAGAAATATGAGCAAGTATGTTAATTACAGGCACCAAGTCCCGTGGGAAACAATCCATAGGCATTAACTATTGGATGGCTTTGTTTGTGTTTTCCAAAAATAGGTTGCAGGTAAGGGCTCGTCTTCAGTGCAGGTTCAAATCTGTTCCTCTCCTGCCGGCTGCGTGATCTCGGCCACGCCGGAGCCTCTCTGAGCCCGTCTCCTGCTCTGGGAAGTGGGGGGAATAAGGATAATGTCCACTTTGAAAGGCTATGAGAATTAAGTGTCATAATGCATAGAAAGCTCTTAGCGAGTTCCCGGCAGAGGATTCAGTCTGAATACATTTGAGCTTTATGTCCTTTCCGTGGCGATGAGGAAGGGAAGACCTCTGATTATTGCAGCTTGTGGTGCTCAATTACATAGAATTTCTCCTGCAGTATCCTCTGCACATTTCCCCCCCCAACTGAAGTAAAAATTGAGAAAAGCGATTGACTGTGTCATAGTTACAGTAGCTATCCTGGAAAAAATAACTTCCACATCCATTAGAATCTCAGCCAATAATGAAAACTTTAACACCAGCTGAAAGCAGTAGATTTACTTTTTCTGTAAGGAAGGCAGCAGTTACAAAGTTTAAAATACACTAATAATAATGTTAACTACGTTTTACTATTCCGGCTGAGCAGTGTGCTAGGTTCTTTATGTGTGTGTATGCTAATCCTCATAGCAGCACTGGTTGGCCATTCTTATCCCTGTTTTCACATGAGGAAGCTGAGATAAGTTTCTCCCTGCAAAGGGTGGGGAGAGCCGAAAGGGAAACTAGGATGGTGAAGCAATCAGGTGGAACCCAGAGCACAAACCACTGCACCCCAGGAATAGACACACAGAGGAGGAGAGGGCTCCCCGGAGCCTGGGAGCCAGGGCGCTCAGCAGCTGGGAGCACAGAGGAGAGGCTGAGTCCGAAGGAGAGCGAGGCGGGGAAACTAGGCTCTGCTCTGCTCTCCTCTAAGCTCCTGCCAGTGCTTCCCATTGCTTTGGGCAAAGGATCCTGGGAAATGCATGTTGCAGAGGAAGGGTAGGGAATGGACCTGAGATCTGGTAGGTAAACAACTAGCATATGAAGAACACAGATGAATAAAAATGTATAGTTTTTGGTAGTGATAAACTCTACGAAGACAATTAAAATTGGGAAAGGGAATCACGATACTGTAAGATTTATTTTAAATCCTTATCTGAGGATATGGTCATTGATTTGAGAAAGAAAAACATTGATGTGAGGAACATCAGTTGGCCGCCTTCCATACCTTCTCTGACCTGGGATCGAGCCTGCAACCCGGGGAATGGAATGGGAGAATGCTCCAGCCAACTGAGCCACCCGGCCAGGTGGGATGCTGTAAGATTTAAATGGGATTGATGTAGAACAGAGTTTCTCATTTTATTTTTACTCCTCGATCTCCTTCATACTAAAAATAATACTGAAAATCTCAAACCTTTTTTTAAAAAACATGGGTGATATTTATTAACAGTTACCATATTAGAAATTAAAACTATAATTATTTTAAGTATTACTAATTTATTCACTGAAAAAATATTAATAAAGTCATCACAAAGTAACATAAACTTATTTTTTTAAATAAAAAATTACTATATTTCCCAAAGCAAACAAAAAACTGAGGATAGGAGTGGTATTGTTTTGGTTTCTGCAAATCTTTTTAATGTCTGGTTTACTAGAAAACACCTGGACTCTCTTATGTGCTCCTGAATTTCCATCTATTGTGATATGTGTTTTAAGTTCAAGTCTGGGTTCATATAGACATGTAGTTGGAAAAGGGAGGACTTTGTGTGCCCAAGGCCCCCTAAAATACTTTTGAGATCTACTGAAGATAAAGCAATGGAAGGCCATTCCTGGGCAACTAGTAGTCAGGTGGCACTTTTGGTTGAATAAACACAAATTAAGATCGCATTGAGAGTTTCAGTGTCCCTTGTATAAATGGAGGCATTGGTGAGCCCGGGGTAGTAGAAAGCAGTGAGACAGCACTGTTGTTAGGGCCCCATTGATCAGTTGGACACATGCTTTGTGGTGTTTACCCAGCGGTACTGATGGCTTTTAACCTCGGTGTTCATAGTCATGCAGTTTCCTTATCACAGACTTTTGTAGGGCCACCAAAAGATGTTAATTAGTGTTTGAAAAAAATTCACTCTCTCATTTCCTTAGCACTATGTTCACTCTAACCTAGTGGTCGGCAAACCTCGGCTCGAGAGCCACATGCGGCTCTTTGGCCCCTTGAGTTTGGCTCTTCCACAAAATACCACAGCCTGGGCGAGTCTATTTTGAAGTGATGTTATAAGAAGTTTAAGTTTAAAAAATTGGCTCTCAAAATAAATTTTAATCATTGTACTGTTGATATTTGGCTCTGTGGACTAATGAGTTTTTGGACCACTGAACTAACCCAATGAGCTCATTCAGAATACGTGCTTAACTAATAGTCCTTGATGTGCACATAAGAAGTATTTTAAAATTTGGATGGGATTGCTGTAATATAATTGTTATGCCGTACACTACAGTAGAGAGTGGTAGACCACCACCAGTTGTTTAACTTGCAAATGATATGCAACAGTATTCAAGTTTAGGACAGCCTTCTATCTGGGTCAGAAAGGTTATGCGTTTCTTTTCACCCTCAATTGATACATATTCCTATAGGATTTCATAGCCAAGACCTAAGTCATGTTGTAAGGTCAAAAGAAATTGAATGAATAATTTAGAAAGTATCAGCCCATTTGGATTATCTGTGTCCCTGCTCTTTATATCAGCATAGGTAGTTGAATTCAGCATTTACTGAGCCTCATGACAAGGCCCACTATGATGGAGACAACCACCAGTCAGCTTCCGATGGGATTGCCCACATGACTGCAACCTACAAATGGGCAGATAGGTGCTACTGTCTGTGAACAGACTAGTTTTTGAATGGGGTTTATAAAACATCTCTGCTAAAGGACATGTGTCTTCACTGTGGTTGTTAGGGGCAAACCTCACACCTACTTTTTGTCATATCTAGCTTTGCCTTTATGCAATTGATGTAAAAACATGGTTTATCGTTCATTGTCTACAATAGCTGAGGTGCTTTACAAAGCTCAGTTACTTTTCACAACCTTTTTAGAAAGGTGTTTTGTTTTTACCTCTTTTCCAAAGGCAGAAACTGCATCTCGGAAAGCCATAGGTCTTTTGGACATCCTTGGCTTCTGAAGGCCTAGCTCTTTCAGACATTCTTGTGTGTTTCACTATGCAGCAAACCCCTGTGATACATGCATCCATACCTTCTCATAAACTCATAGACAAACAGATGAAAAGACTGAGAGAGGCAAAATCAAAAGGATAATTAGAAGCAGAAAGGCTGTCTGAGGCCTTTGCAGAAGAATCCTGCCTGGATGAAATAAGATATTTCAAGCCATACCTTGTTACTTCCTCATTGTGCCTTCAATCCTCTACATAGATTTTGACTTGTGGTCTGTAGAAACTGGGAAGACTGGTATCAGTGGGACTAACCTCCCTTGATAAGATGAGACAGATGGCTCAATGGCATTTTTATGTGTGAGGGCTGATGGTGTGTGTGTGTGTGTGTGTGTGTGTGTGTGTGTCTTTTAAAGATAACAATATCACTGGTTAGGAAGAAAAGGAGGGAAAAATAAACAAAAGTGTAGGAGAGGATGCCAACTAGCCATGTCTAGCACTCCGTAGATTCACATTGAACAGATGAGCAGACCCATGTTACTCAGCCCTTCCCTGTAACCTTCAGACCCTGCGACCCTGTTGCCTTCCCTTCTCACTCTCTGATCTCTTAACCCTTTTCTCCTGGGGTTATTTTCTTCCCAGGAGACATGGGTCAGAAGGTTGCTGTGAATTCTTAGTATGATAAGACAGAGAGTGTGATATGTGTAAAGTGTTTGGTAAATATCAGCTACCATGATTACTAACAATATCTTCAATACTGTGTTATTTCTGTAAAGTAGTTGCTATGTTTTCTCCCATATGGAAAGCTGCACATGCCAATAAGTTATTGATGTCCCCAAATAAAGACCTTGGAGGCCCCAAGCCCCTCGACAGATGGGCAGAGGCAGGTTTCTGGGCTTCAGCCATGATTTCTCAGTCACCCCTCAGACAACTGACACTGTGGGGCCCATAAAATATTTTTAGTCTTAAACATGTTGACTCTTATAATAGCCATGGACCGTGGCGGCCCTTATCAGTCTGCGGTGACTCACCAGGGGGCTGATTGGACTCTGTTGTTTCAGGTGCCACAGGTGAACATTTCACTGCCTGCAGTCCCTGGCCTCCGGCTGTGCTACCCAGCAGCTGCCCCTTGAGGGGGTCCACTCTGTCAGCTAGGAGAACAATTCAAAGTGGGGCTCAAGGTTTCAAATAAAATAGTGGAGCCTTTTCCAGGACAATTTGAAAAAGGGATGTTATCAAAATGGACCTTTTATTTATTATACACTGAGTGGCCATATTATCATGATCTCTGAATGCATAACAATCTGGCCACTCAGTGTATATCCTATATAATAAAGGACTAATATGCAAATTGTCCCCTCAACCAGGAGTTCGACCAGCAGGCAGGCTGGCCAACCGCCCTTGTCCCCTCCCCTAGGCCAGGCTGGCTAGACCCCACCCAAACACTAATTCATGCACCGGACCTCTTAAACACACACACACACACACACACACACACACACACACACACACACACTGAGTAGCCAAATTATTATTTGTTCAGAGATCATAATAATCTGGCCACTCAGTGTGTGTGTGTGTGTGTGTGTGTGTGTGTGTGTGTGTATTTCAGAGAGGAAGAGAAAGGTGAGAGAGGTAGTAACATCAATGAGAGTCATTGATTGGCTGCCTCCTGCACGCCTCTATTAGGGATCGAGCCCGAAATCCAGGTATGTGTCCTGACCAGGAATTAAACTGTGACCTCCTAGTTCATAGGTTGACACTCACCCACAGAGCCATGCTGGCCTGGCAAAGTGAACCTTTCAAATTACCCAATAAGTAGATCCATAAGGATAGGTTTCTTTAAAAAGCTAGGTTTCAGAACTAAGTGTTATTAAACCAGGGTTATTAATTCAATAACTATTTATTAAGCACCTACATATTCCAAGGACTGCATTAGGCTCTAGGATGCAAAAAAAGGGTCCTTGTGGGGGCTCCTCCTCAGCCCGAGAGCCCTGTGTAACCTGGTCATAGGCTCAGACCAGAGGCTCTGAACTTCACAGGTCTTAGTGGCAGGATGGACTCTCCTCCTATTACTGGGCCAACCTCAGACCCCAAATTCTAATTCCAGGAAGCGGATTCTTGTTTGGGATTCTACTTGGTACTACAGTCCCTTAAGATTGCTATCCCACTTTGTCTGCCCATTGTGCCATATTGGCGTCACACTTCTGGTGTCCTGACCAACAACAGAGTCCCACTCTTTGGTGCCAGCCCCTTCCACGCTGACGACTGGCCAGTCCCACATGCTCTTGCCTAGCACACTGTTAGTTCAGGACTCCCTCCATCATGTCCTACTGAGTTTGCCTCTGGACCTGCCTCATCTTCATGGATCTATGGAGGTTCAGCACCTCTTGTCACTGATGAGGACCTCCTGCCACCAACCCAGCAGCAGAAGTTCTGAAGCCAGACTCAACCTCAGGCGGGCACAATGCTTTCAGCGGGGAGCAAGTGAGGTTTCCAGACTCGGACAGGAATGGGCTCCAGCTCAAGTTCCTTCCAGCCACCAGTGCGCTAATATACTGCTCAGTTTTTTTCTAAGGCTAATGCTTGTCTCCTTTGCCCAAGCTGAAGCGGTGGTGAAAGGCTGAGTGACTGAGTGTGGTGCAGCCCCTTCCTTAAAAGAATTCTTACCCTGGCCCATTGCTCAGTTGGTTAGTGTCATCCAAATATACCAAGGTTGGGGGTTTGATCCCTGGTGAGGGTACACACAAGACTAAACTAATGAATACATAGATGGGTAGAACAACAAACTACTGTTTCTCTCTCTTCCCCTTCCTCTCTTTCTCTGATATATGTGCATAAGAATTCTCAGTGCTCTTGACTTTACTGAGGTCTGGGAATGTGATTTCTAAAAGGTGAACAGTGGCTGGCTTGCATCACAATGTCTTAATGCTATAGCAACTAAATAAGAAAAGAAAAAATGCACCTGGCATATTCTAGGAGAGGCCCCTCCAGGAGGCCTTCACTTAAAAAACAGCCAAAAGAAAGAAAGAGCAACATAGCTTCTAGATGTGTTTTTGTTTTCAGTAGGATTTAGCGAAGTTGTTATCTCATGCTTTCAGAAGAAGGCTCCAGACTAAAAATACAGCAATACACTTTTTAAAATGACACAATAAAAAACTGAAGGTCTCCCTTTTGCTTTGGAGATGTGCAGTTTAAGATACAAGACAGACAGCTGTGTCCATAAGGATGGCTCTCGTTTCTATGGCACAGCTCACTGCTCATAAATAATGCGCTTGACACATGTAAGATGCACCAGGGAATCATGAAAGGAAGAGCTCTACAGATAGTGTCATGCTGTTGCAGGAAGATGCTTATCAGAAATGACTGGGTGTTCTTTCAAATGCACAGCAAATGGATCATTCTCATCGATAATCAGTAAATAAAGAGATCTCATGTAAATAAACACATTTGTAACAGAGCCATGGCCCCTTTCACTGACTAATGTCCAGCGAGCTGGGGTCTATGTCTCCCTGCTGTCAATAAGGATCAGAATTCATCAAAAAACTAAGGTCATATAATACCTTAACAATTATATAATAGCCCCCAATGAAGTCAGACTTTTGATATCCAAACAATCTCATCTTTTCATAGTGTAGTCTTCAATATTCTAAGAGGTTCTGAATGCCAGGAGGCACAGACCTTTCCCCCATTCTTCACAGAGCAGAGAGTCATTTCCTTAAAAAGTATAAATCAGATCTGTTCATTCTCTGCTGAAAAAATCCAAGATCTTCTCTCTACAGAAAAACATCCTAAACTCTTCCCTTGGCCGGCTGCCCCCTTGGTGAGCAGGCCCCTGGCTACTTCTCTGACCTCCAAGGGCACCATTGCCCTTGGCCCTGGGCTCCAGCCACCTAAGCCTTCTTGATGCTTCTCAAACAACCCTCCCCACACACATCCCGGCTAGTTCTCCCTCTATTCCCCTCCTCCAGACCTTTGCACTGCTGTTCCTCATGTCCGTAGCCCTCCATATGGGTTTTTGCATATCTGGCTCCTTCTTGTTATCCAGGTCTCAGCTCACAGTTGCCCTCCTTGGAGAGGACTTTTCTGTCCACTTGCTGTAATGTGACATAGATCCCTTTGGTTTATCTCAGGTCATCCTGTTCAGTTTCCTTAATGTTATCTCCATTCAGAAATTGTGGTCTTGTTCCTTTACTCATTTATGTTAGTTAACAGGGTTAAGAGACCCAGAAATTCCTAATAAAAAAAATTTTTTAAACCAAAAACTATCATCATAAATTTGAAAGAATACCTTTTTCCATGGGCATGATTGCCTGAAAGAAGTTGCCTAATTCAATTCATATGTGCTTACTATGTGCCCAGTATAAGAGGAACTTTGGGAGGCCAATCAGACAGTTGGCAAATATTTACTGACTAGTTCACATGCCAGACAGTGTGCCAGCTTGCAGTGGGACACAGTGCTAAACAAAACAAGCGTGACTTCTGCCCACAAATTTACAATCAAATAACGAGTGAGATGTTACAAAGAATGGGAATCCCTGAGTGCAGGGACCGCTCCAAATCTGTGCTGCAGCCCATGCCTAGAGCAGTGCCTGGCACAGCAGCCTGTGCGAGCTGGTGAGTGAACAAGTGGAATAAATCATTGCAAGTGTGAAATGTTTGGCGAGAAAAATGCAGTGCACCAAATATACAAAATACAAACAAACACGCACAAATACTCCCAAACACATACACACTCTCTCTCTCTCTCTCTCTCTCTCTCTCTCTCTCTCTCTCTTTCTCTCACCGAGGGCACTCAGAAGTGATCTTCCAGTGGAGACCAGAAGGGTGAGTGAGATTCAGCAAAAAGGAAAGGGTAGGGTAGAGAGGTCATCTGTGCAGAAGACAGAGCAACCTGTGCAAAGGCTCTGAGGTGAGACAATTGGGCATCCCTGAAGCGCTGAAGGCCAATGTGAGTGCTGCGCCGTGAGTGAGGCAGGAGGGACACACAGGTTCACAGGGGCAGCAGGTCTGGGACGCCAGGCCATGGGTGTCCATAGAAGAACTCTGGACCTTATTCTATGGTCACAAGGAGCCTCTAAAAGCAGCTTAGTGGCATGGCAAGACTTGAATGTTTAAAGTGTTCCTCTGGCTACAATTGGGAAGGGGTAGGGATGGAGGCCAGCTGGAAGCCCATTGCTGTGGCCCGGGTAAGAGGTGGGGAGAGCTTAAATCAAGTGTGGAGAGATTTAGGTGGGTAGAGAGGGAGAATGAGTGATGGGATATATGGGGGTAGAGCAGGGAACAGAGAATGTAAAGAATAACACCTTGGCTTCCAGTTTGAGCATCTGAGTTAGAGCCTTGACCAAGGTTGGGGAAGTGGAAGTTCAGATGAATTGATTTTGAGGTGCCTCGGAACCTTCCCAGTAGGATTATGGGCCTGGCAAGTAGGTATACAGGTCTCTGACTTAGAACATAGGTGGGTCACATGAAGGACACTGAAGCCATAGGTGTGGCTGGAATCACTTAAAGAGGGACTTAAAGTATAAAGAGGAAGGCTAGGCCAAAACCCTGAGGGACACCATATTTAGTAGACCGGCAGAGCAGGGGTCTGTTGGTGAAGGAGTTTGAGAAGTCAGTCTGGAAGAAAGGCAGGTGTCCAGGAGCAGAGGGGAGAGAGTGCTACAGAGAGTAGGGTGTTCAAAGGCTAAGTAACAGGAGCCCAGAAATGACAAGCACATCAGAGGTCACCCTACCGAGGGGCAGGGAGAGGTCCAGGAGTGGCAACACTTCCCAGCAGCTCTGTCCTCCCAAAGAGTCCCTATTCTGTCTACATCAGTGCCTATCCGAACCCACCCAGCTCTCGAGACCTCATTCCAAAGCAGAGCGTGTCAGTGTGTAGCTGGAAGCTGCCCTGCCTCTTCCGAGAGGGTGAGTGAGGGCTTCGGGTCTGGACCTCTCAGCTGCATGTCCATCCCCTCAGGTAGTTGGATCACGTTTCCTGCTCTTGTTTTCTTCCACCAAAGTGCCCATGTTGGCTTATGCTCACTCAAGTAGTTTTCTCTTTGTTCAACCCAAACAAACGCCTTGGGTAGGCCAAGAGCTCTGTGACTGGCAGGTGAGACGTTGCTTGACCTCTGCAGGCTCGGTTAGAGGTCGCCTTGGCGGTGATTCAGTAGCTTAGCGGGCTTACTGCTGTAGTCTGCAACTCCTAAACCATAAATTAAGAACCCCCTGCCCCTTCCACGTGCACTGAAAGGCTTCTTTCCCCTCTATAAATCACGGGAATTCCAAAGGCCCTGACAATGCACAGGGCAACCTCCCGCAGCTGTTCCGCTTCCAGGAATTCATTCAGACTTGATTAACTGGAAGGGCGGGGATGGGCTCTGCAGGCTCGTTTTTGGGGTCCTTGGCAAGAAGTGAGAAATAATACTTCTCTCTTTTTTAAAAATTTGTTTTTAGAATACATTTTTATTGATTTCAGAGAGGAAGGGAGAGAGAGAGATAGAAACAATCAATGGTGAGAATCATTGATGGGATGCCTCCTGCATGCCTCGCATTGGGGATCAAGCCCACAACTTATACCCTGACCAGGAATCGAACTCTGACCTCCTGGTTCATAGGTCGACGCTCAACCACTGAGCCACTCCCAGCCAAGTGGCATACTTCTCTGTTTAAGGCAGAAGTCATGAGGTT
This sequence comes from Vespertilio murinus, assembly GCA_963924515.1. Classification (NCBI taxonomy): domain Eukaryota; kingdom Metazoa; phylum Chordata; class Mammalia; order Chiroptera; family Vespertilionidae; genus Vespertilio; species Vespertilio murinus. The sequence goes on from OZ004708.1 coordinate 119,966,298, forward strand.
GGTTTATCTCAGAGACATTTTGTATCTCTGAGTTTTGTGACAACAAATGAGGTCTGTGCTCCCATTTTCACTGAACACCTCTGACACTGATTTCACCTCTGAGTGGCTTACGTCATGGCTGCCTCTCAGGTTGGAATCTTCTTGCTGCCCACCATGGGTGAAGGTGACAGCTATAGCAAGAGACAGACACAGGTGGACAGTGAGTGTGGAGCCAGAAAAGAGGGCACATGGGAACTGGAGCAATTTCTAATTTAAAATTTGGGAAATGCCTGGTTGAAAACCAGCAAGTCTGCTTTAGAAAACAATTTCCTGAAAGGGAAATGTTGATCTTTATTAAGGTCCAAGAGAAGGAAAAAGGGTGTTTCTGAATCCATTCCCTGGCATCCCTCTCCATCTTCCAGGTGAACCAAGAGTCCAGGGTCATTGAGAAATGGTCTGTGTTTTTAGCAAAGGTTTGTAACAGCTTTCTCTCCCCTCTTCCTACTTCATCCAATCCAGATGCCTTCCTGTGACAGCCACCCTCCTCCCCCCCTTTTCCTGCACTATACGGGGTGGAATTGAGAGAGCAGAAGATCCTCCAGGAACACTGGGTAATGCACAGTGTCTCTGGGAATCAAACCCCACCCTCATTTAAAAGTTGGAAACTCTGTCTTGGTTGGAGTTTCTCAGTGGTTAGATCATTAGCCCATGCACTTAAGGGTCACGGGTTCAATTCCTGGTCAAGAGCACATACCTGGGTTGCAGGTTCGATTGCTGGCCCTGGTTGGGGCATGTGCGGGAGGCAAACAATTAATGTGTCTCTCTCACATCTCTCTCTCTCTCTCCTGTGTGTGTGTGTGTGTGTGTGTGTGTGTGTGTGTGTTTGTGTGTCTTACCTCTCTTCACCCCCCCATATCTCTCCCTTCTACTTTGTCTGGAAAATATATCCTCCAGTGAGTATTAATAAAACAAACAGGAGGCTTGGGAACTCTGCATTTTCAATATTGTTTTGGGGTAGGAGGAGATGAAATTAGAAGACTTTGGGATCTTCTCAGTTGCTAATATTCTGTTAACAAAAAGACTATCAATGGCACTACAGCTGGCCCTCTCTGTATCTGGGTTCCACTTCAACCAACATTCAGGAAAATATGGAAAACTTCAGGAAAAAATGTTACATTGCTGCTGATGTGTGCTGTGCAGTTAGGCCTCTGATGGCAGTGTCTGTACTGAACACACACAGAAGCTTTTCTCCTTGTCATTACTTCCTTAACAACACAGTACAACAGCTACCTACATAGCATTTACATTGTATTGGGTATTATAAATAATCTAGAGGTTATTTAAAGTTTACAGTACGACACACATAGGTTACATGCAAATACAGTGCCATTTTACATAAAGGATTCGAGCATCCTTATATTTTAGTATCCCCATGGGGACCCAGAACCGATCCTCTGTGGATACTGAGGGACGGACGACTGTGCCTGCTCTGAGGGTATGCCAGTCAGGAGTTCAGTTCCGTTCAAACGAGACCTACTGCTGACTGCCATGCGCTGGGCCTGGGACAAGTCACAGCAGCCACAGAGTCCCCTGTCCTTGGCTTACCTTCTCACAGGGACGACACAAGCTTTACCATGGTACCCAAAGTTCTAGTAAACAGAGCCTTCTTAGTATACAGACTATTCTAATATGGTGTGTGGGAGGGCAATAATTGTGCGGTGGAGTTACTATGCAGTAGAGAAAATTCAGTTCCCAGAAAAAGAGTAATCTCACAGAATTGCAGCAGGAGGGGAGTCCTATCTGGCTGGGTGATCAAAACGAGCCTCATAGAAATGACTCCAAGTAAAACCTCGGATCCCCTGCTCTTTCCTGCCGCCACTGTAGTAACAGGCTGCCTCCCTCGAATTCAGTGGTCGCCAACGGGTGGCCCGGGGACCACTGGTGGTCGCTGAGGTCCAGAAGGTTGGCGACCCCTGTGTCTACTCATTTCTCTCTCAGGCGTGCAAGGCGGTTCTTCCCCTGCAAGTGGCGGCTGCCTGCCTGATGTGTTCTGCTCTCAGGCAGCGCATGCCCAATGGCTGCCGGCCTGTTTGGAACGTTACCTCTTTTTTCCAGGCTGGTGCTCATCTATTCCAGCCCTGATCGGTTTATTCCCCTCAGCTCTCAGCTGCCCGGCGCTGGGATGCCCAAACACTCAGCTCATCAGTTCTGAGTGTGACACCTCAGCCTTGTTCCCGAGAGAGCTGGGGGGGATTTGGGCGTGTGTCAGGCCTCGGTGCACGGAGCTGAGTTGCTCCCTCATGCTGCTCTGCTGTGTACAGTTTTAAATGGGAAAAGCATGGCTTCACTGACCTTCTCTGAACAAATAATGGTATGTAAGGCTGCTTGGTGTCGTTTGGAAAAGAACGTTCTTTCTCTTCTTCCTCCGGGGCTGCCTCGAGAGTTTTCCATTTCACACTCACACCTCCCCAGTCACGGGACTCCTCCACTCAAAACGCAGGCAAGGAAGGGCTGGGGCAGCAGACGAGGGGACACCCCAGAATCTGCGGCTGTCATTTATCTGGGTTTCACTTATTCGCGAGAAAGACTGACATCAGAAGTGCTCAGGCTCCCTAATGGGAGTCAGCTCTGGTGGCCCCTGGAGGGCAAGCTCCCCTTCCCAAGGGAAGGCTTGTCTTTCTGGAAAGTGCATGAGGCTCCCCTTTCTCTGGGGCTGGAGCCCCCTCTGGATTCTGTGATGACGGGGAGGGGACAGCCGAGAAGATGAATCTGTCCCCGTCCCGGCTCCATTTCATCCTTGGATAGCCTCTCACGTGCGGCTGTTAAATCACTTACGTCTCAGGGCGCTCGGGGGTTAGATGAATGACCGGAATAAAACCACACGTCTCTAGTCATGTGAGGGAAATGCTGTGGCTTGTTAACTTTTGATTCTTTGGATGTGATTCATGGAATTTGTTTGTTTGTTTTTTTAATCATGAGGTGCCCTCCCCCCACAGCCTCCTCTCCTTGGGGGAATATAGAGAATGTCCTTTCCACAGGGCAAAAAAAAAAAAAAAATCATTTTGAAAAAAAATTAAAATTTTTCCCTTTAAAAGAATGTCGAGTTTCCCCACAAATCACAGAAGTCCGTTTTCCTAGCTATGAACAAAATCCCCGGCCTTTGTAAGCCGAGGAACCTGTTTCAGGAATGGCTAAATTAGCAGGGGCCAAATTCTTGGGGCTTAAGCGTCTGAAATCTGATCCTGGACGGGGAAATGTTTTTCTGGTTAAGCAGGATCGCAGCTTAACCAATGGAGGACATGGTCCCTGTGGTTCGTGTTCGGAAGGGGGTTCAGGAGGTTAACGCGGTGGCAGGAGCCAGGAGCTGTGGTGCCTGCTCTTACAGACAATACTTCTGAAACGACAGACACCACAGAAGCCCTCGCCTCAGAGACACAGCCATTGGCCCGGTGAGCTTTTCTGTGTTTCCTGGTGACCTCTTAGGAATTTTCCATCTCCTTTGAATTCCACCTGGACACACTCTGCTTTTTTCATCTTGGCTTCAGCCCTTCAGTTGTTTCCACTACAAAATATCTGGTATGATGCTACTGACATAGACACATCATTTGGCTGGTCTTGAACCTGCTGATACTTTTTCAAGCAAACAAAGACATGGAACCTCAAATAATATGAGGAACCTTGTATCTGTGGTGGCTATCATGGTGGACGAACAGCAAAAGTTCTACCCTCCCCCCAACTCTCCCACTCCCGTCAGAACATGGAACTCTAAAGCTTCAAAGAGCACAATTTGGAAACCTTTGTTCCCTAAGCATTTGTCACTTATAATTTCCCTTGGGAGCCTGCTTTCCTTCTTCTTCGTCTTCTTTTTTCCTATAGAATATAATTTATTTAATCTTATTGTTGAAAGTATTGATAGTACTATCATGCTGAAAGTACATGATAGATTAATTAAAGAAGGTAGCTGAGACTGGGATGCCAGGACACAGGCTTTTATTGGAGAGAGGGTACCTCCGCCGGCTGCTTCCAGAGAGAAAGAGAGGAAGAGGCCGGAAGACACCTGGGGGTCTACTTTTATGGGGAGGATAGGGAACGGGGCTTAGGGTATTTGGCAGGAGCTGATTGGTGGTTCAGAGCTCAGGTATGTCTGGCCACAGGTGGGGTTTACACCTGTCCATCAATTGGAGAAAGGGAGGATCTATCATTACATATGTCCCACCCTACCCCCCATTGACCTCTCCCCTCCACCCTCTCCCCAGGCCTTCACTACCTTATTGTCTGTGTCTATGGGTTATGCATATGTATGAGTTCATTGATTGATTCCCCTACACACACACACACACACACACACACACACACACACACACACACACAGACACACCCCTCCCTGCCACCCCAGCCACCTTCCCCCTGAGGTTTGACAGTTTGTTCGGTGTTTCTATGTCTCTGGGTCTATTTTCATTCATCACTTTATGTTGTTCATTAGATTCCACATATGACTGAGATCATGTGATACTTATCTTTCTCTGACTGGGTTCTTTTTGAAAAATATATCTCAATTGATTTCATAGAGGAAGGGAGAGGGAGAGAGTGATAGAAACATTAATGATGAGAGAGAATCATCGATTGGCTGCCTTCGGAATGCTCCACACTGGGAATTGAGCCTGCAACCTGAGCATGTGCCCTGACCAGGAATCAAACCATGATCTCCTTGAGCTGACTGGCTTATTTCGCTTAGCAGAATGCTTTCCTTCTTGTTGTTGGGGTCAGGAAGGAGTCACAGACCAAGAGAGGCTGCTTAAGTTGGAAGGAAGAGGCCAGGGGCTCAGGTGATCTCAGCAACTCCTCCGAGCTTCCCCATCCACCCTGAGAAGGTGTGCCTGGCCACGGTTGTGGATGGTGAAAGTAACTGGTGAGGGAGAAGCGGTGACTCCTTAAATCCGGAAAGGTTCATCAGGCAGGTGGGTTAAAGGATCACACTGGGCATGTCCTGCAAGACAGTCAACACCCGCAGGCCCAGCAGGCAGCTCTGTTTGAGCAGAGGACTCCAGAGGTCTGAGCAAGCACTGATCTTGCTGTGCCAGCCAGGATCTTAGACCTAATCCTCAACACACCCTTCTCCTCCCCGGCACCTGGTTTCACAGTAACTGGGAGAGATGCCATCTTTTACCTGGCGACGGTGCTTATTCCTCCGATGGCAACCTGAAACTCATCATAATGACACTCAGCCTCATGACCTTGAATGGTAACCTTGAAAACTGGGAGCCCTCCTCCACACGTGGGCTGACTCCAGCTTTCCATCCAGGCATCAGCCGCTGCCTCCATCTGCAGACTCCTCTTTCCAGGTCTCTAACTCCCAGTGCTCCGCCCAGCTTCCAACTCCTGCCACAGCAAACCAGAAAACGAATCATGTGCTAGCTTCCAAGAGTATTTCCTCTGTTTATTTTAATGGTTTTCAGATATATTTTTCTCTTAACTGTTTCCGATCTTCTGAAAAAAAAACTGCTCTGAGTGGGATTAGAATGTTGTAGGAGCACGTTTCCCCCTCTTATTCTCTTTTCCAGTGACCTCAGCCATCAGGTTTTGGCTGGTGTGTCTACTGTGAGATACTACTGGTCATTCTGCACGTACCATCTCCTCCCATGAGGGCACTTCCTAACAGCACACATGTCACGTGGGGCTCTGCGATTCGCTGGTGTGCTGGCCGCTGTAACTCACTGTGCTTTCCAAGTAATTCAACTTACATTATTCTGGAGCCGAAAGCTCACTAACAACGTATTAGTGGAAGTGAGTGTGACTGAGTGCTCCTAGGGCTGGTGAGAAACGCTGGAAGTGTTACTCTTGGCCTTTCCCTGTGCCCTGGCATCCTCAGCTCAGACCTAAGGGCAGAGTGTCTCCTTGCATCATCTGCAGACGAAACCATTTGGAATCCCTTAAGCTTCTGAAGTGTGTGTGGATCAGGAACACAAATGTGCTAAAACTGGTGTGGCTCAGTGGATAGAGCATCGGACTGAAGTGTCCCAGGTTCGATTCCGGTTGGGGGTATGTACATTGGTTGTGGGCACATCCCCGGTGCCGGGTGTGCAGGAGGCAGCTGGTTGATGTCTTTCTCTCATAATGTTTCTAGCTCTCTGTCTCTCTCCCTTCCTCTCTGTAAAAAATCAATAATATATATATATATATATATATATATATATATACACATATAATTTTAAAGAACACAAATGTGAGCGTGAATAGAATGTCATGTTTATTTTTCTTAATCTTTTAACTTACATCTGAGTACAGTCCCCTTCCCCCCTTGTGGTGGGAACACCCCTTTGACACTGCTGACTCTGTCCTTCCTCGGAGTGTGACAGAGCTTCGAGGGCTCGACTCAGTGCCAGCCAGTCCTTTATCTACACTGGCTACCACTGAGATGCCCACTGTCCCAGTCCACCCGGTCCTCTTGAGTGTGCTGCTTTTGTGCCAGTCTCGGGGCACAGGAATCCTGGGCAGAGCTGGGAGTCCTGGCACCTGCCATTCAGCCATTTTAGTTGCACCCTGAAGCCATCACCTTTGATGGGTTGCCATCTCCCCTGGCAATAAGTCATCAATAAATGAAGTACTTCCTTCTGTTCAGGCTTTTGGACTTCAGTGAATAGCAATTCAACATCTTTATTTTACCTTTGCCTCTGCCACTCCTCATTTCCCCTCACAGACCTACCAGACTATCTCTGGCCAACGCTCTGTCATCCTCTGGGTCTCATCTGCAATATCACTGGCCACGTTAGAGGTACCCACATTGGCACCCTCTCTACCTGCTCATCAATGTCCCCACTACCTTATGCTCAAAGAATGATTTGTACCGCGATCACCTGGGAAATGGTTTAAATGCAGAATCTCGGGACCCAAACCGAGATTCTGGCTGGTGTCTACTGTGAGATGCTATTGGCCATTCTGCATCCATCAGATTAATGGAACTGAATCTTTATTTCAGTAATATCCCCTGGTGGCCCGTATACATGTCAAAGTGTAGGAAGCACAGACCCAGCAGATCATGAGCTCCTTGATCAGAGGGACAATTCCCCTTTCCCAATGCTTACTCCACAATAAATAAATAGCTGCTAAATGCGTGGATAGCCTATAGCAATACTATAGACCAAACATTCAGTGTGCAGTAGCTGTTATTAGAGGAGAGATTATGCCTAAGGTGTGACTTTGGAGCTCTTAAGCTAGATCCCGCTGGAGACGGATGTGGGTTGAAACATCACTTGGTGGAGCCAGAATGGTGGGCGAGGCTCAGGTTAGATAGCCAGCCCCCCAGATGAAATAGCCACTGCAACAGGCATGGTGGGGCCAGGCGGACTTGGTTGGAGAATCTACTGGAGAGCCTGACCCAGGAGGGAGGGGAGCAAAGGCTGAACCAAAGAAATGGAAGAATGGGTAAGGCAGCCTCTGTAAGGGTTCCTGAGGGGCATGATGGGAAGTAAGTTTGGACAGGTACACTGAAATCCCAATGGCATTCATTCCCCACCCGATATTGAAACACAGATTCCAACTAGATCAAAGACAAGAGCAAAATATGAACAGAATCTTTATTGTTCTGTGCATTTTTTTAATGCATTTGAACTTGAGGTTGGGAGAAGAGCCAAAAATTGGATGAAATCTCCTTACAAGTTAGCTAGGAAATAAAAGGTTTTAGTGGTGGCTTTCACACACCTACTTCTCACGCAGGCATGAGCACCTGCCCTGACAATAAGGCACCAGTGGAGTAACTGGGCAGACGGGCAGCGGGCTGTGGAAAGACGTGCCTGTCTGTGCAGACAGTTCTCTCAGACTGCTCACCCTGAAGGAATGTTTGATGTCGGCCACGTGGGAATTGGCTGGCAGGTGAAGTGGTTTGCTCTTACTGGCATTTCCTTTTCCCCAGGAGATAAGCAGATGCTCTTTTGGGATGCTTGCACGTGGGTGCCACATCAGTTATTGAAATTTCTCCTTTTGCAGAACATAAACTCTGTGGGTTGAACCAAGGAGGCTGAGCACTGGATCCAGGCTGGGGAAATGGAAGCAGCGCTGTCTTAGGGCTGCATCTGGGCCCCGAGCTCCACTGCAGATGGGCGTGCAGTCAGGCCTTGGAGGCTTCCTACACACCCTGCCCAGGAGTGCCGGCATCTGCTTTTAGGGGAGCACGTAGCACCCACCCTCCCTTTGCTTGGGGCCAACTTGGATGCCCTCTGCTGAAGTTGGCACCTAGGATAATCCATGCATGTTTGCAAATTCCATCTTGCCTACACAAGCATGGGGTTCTGCAAGAAAAATCAAGTGTCTTTGCCCATCCCATTCTCTGTGCCTCTGATGAACTCTGAGTTTTCTTCCAAAGCATTCATGGGGAAGGGGAGGCGATCCTGCCTGAAGCCAGGCCTCCCTGTTGAGGCAAAGGAAGTAGAGCAAGCTGGGGAGCTGAATCCCGGGGAACCTGGGGCGGCTCATTTCCCCTTGGACTTCTGCGATGGGAGGGGGACGTGGCACGTGCTGTCTTGAGATCAGCATTCAGCTGAGCTGGGACTTCTTTTGAAGAAGCGGCAGCTGTTGCCCGAACATGAACTGGAGCTCCGTGGCAGGCACGGCACCGGCATTCCCAGGGCAGCTTCACAAGTCCCCGCAGGAATGGAATTAGGTGCCCAGATGAGAGATTCGCTTCTCAGCGGCCTGGTCATCTGCCTGGTGCGCTGAGAAGGGGTTGAAAAACTGTATTTCTCCCCAGGACTCCTCCCAGCTCTCAGCACACACACCTTCCTGCCCTGTCCCTGACAGGCAAAATGAAAATGGCAACAACAACAAAACATATGGCCCGTGTGTCCTCCCTAAAGATGCTTGTAACTGAGGCTACTGGGTTGGAGCACCACTCAGTGTAGATGACTCTGTTGACACCAAATTACACAGGTGAAATGTGGGCTCTGGTATAAACCCAGTCTAGATAGCATTCCAATCTTGCCCATTAGTGGCAAGTTGCTTAATCAGATTGAGTCTCAATGTCTTTAGATAAAATGGGGATAATAATAGCATCTGCCCCCTAAAATTTACTGAGAGAGTGCCATAAGATCTTATATTTAAAGGCTTAGCACACAGTCCTTTGAGAGGCGCTATTTTTTTCTCTTTTCATAGAAGAGCAGACCCTCCTTCTGCTCAGTGAATCAGCCCAGTGACCAGGTCAGCTTGCAGTCAGTCTTCCTTACTTATTCTTTGCCTTTTCTGGTCTACATTTTGAGCTCTCTGAGGTTTGATTGATGAGCAGATAGAAAAATGCATGCTTGAAATGCATTAAGTTTGAAAATGCCTTGCGGACAGGGGTGCTAGGAAAAGAAAAATGAAGTGAGGAGAGGGCTGGTGAAAAGGCTGCAGGCTTTCTGATGGTCACACTGGACACTGTCTCCCACCCCACCCTGACCACATCCAGGTTGGCAAAGTCCCCTGTATTGGGCTTCAGGTTGTAAATATGGGCCTCAATCCATTATCAGCCATGCTGGAGTCCACACGTGTTTTCTTCTGACATGATTTAACTTAGTCTGACCATTGTTATGTTTCGCTACAAAGATATTAATCTATTCAATTCCAAGATACTGTCACTGGTGCTGCTGGGGGTGTTATGTAATGGGCAGTATATGTTCATATTACCATTTTTATTTCTGTAAAATCCCAAATTCTAGATTAAATCTGCCCCCAATGACTTTAAATAGGATTTTTCTCTGACAAAACTAACTTGAATTCATCTGAGCAAATAAACACTAAATTGGAGTGGTAGAAAAGACTTTTATTTCAAGGATTACAGGCATATCTCCCAGAGCTGAAATACAAGTGCCTTCAGAAGGGGATGGACACAGGCCTGGGAGATGTAGCAAGGCCTGTCTAGAATTCGCTGCTATGGGCAGAAGCATGGATGGCTGCCATTGATGCATAGTTATAACCCTGGGGCCCTTTCTGTAGCAAGTGGGAGGAACCTAATTTGTGCATGTAAATTAATAGATTGGCTTTCCAGTCGGATATATTCCTTCCTGCTGGCCAACACAAATTGTACTTCCCCAGGAAGACCATCATCACAACTGGCCTTTTGTAGATTCTTGATGGTGGTCCTCCGAGGCTCTCCTGAGCGCCAGCAGCCCTGTTAATGGAGCAGCCAGGGTTTCTGTGCAGATTGTGGCTGGCCCCGGTGGTTTCTTCATTGGGTTTGACGATAGCAGGAATCACTGGGAGTTGAATCATGCCCACAGTCGTGGGGTTTGATTCACACGAGAAGAGATGGAAATAAAGTAAAATGAGAAAAAGATGGCAAAAAGCATTTGAGTTGACTTGAGGCTGCCTACCCTGATTCTCAGTATTTCCGTGGGCCTTCATTCTGACTCCCCACATTATCTCTCCTTCCCAGGCCTGTAGGACTTGAGGCCGCCTTCACTTGGTCATGACTATTTGGTATGTTTGGGATGAACCTCTGAGTCAGCCTAATTATTTTTCTTCTAAGTGTTTAGTCTTAGTGTCTTTCAGAAGCCACAGAAACCTCTCTAAATGCCCCTTTTCCATTTTCCTTCTCTTATCTAACAGCACCCTACATAGGCATGGGGATGGCGGGGCTCCATCAATTTGGGTGATGGTCACCTGTCAGGAAGCTGGAGCTTTGAGAGGTGCCTGGACAGGGTGCATAGACATTAGTAATGAGAGGGTGCAGACGCTGGAGCCAGCCTTCCTGATTTACATCTTCATTCTTCCACTTATTAGCTATATGACCTTCGAAGAGTCACGAAACCTCTCTGTGAGTTACCGTGTTATTTATGCATTTCTTGAAGCGTGTTGTCATGAGGTTTAAATGAGTTCATATATATGAAAGCACTTAGAAAGTACCTGGCATATAAATTTTAGTTAAATATTTGCTTCTTTCCTCCTATAAAGTGTAGATGCTCTTATTCATTCGTTAAACAAATATTTGGTGTCTACTATGTGAAGGCATTGTGAATGGGTGAACAATTCATCTATCATCTAGTCTTCTGGTGAACACAGGTGCTAGACAAGTGATTACACATTTTATGAGTTCTATGACAAGCATTATGCTCACTAAAGTGATTAACAGAAATCAAATAATAATAAATCCTACTTTATTGTCTTTTCTCTTTAAATGTTTCATACATTCTCCAGGGATTAGGGTGTAAGTAGAGGTGAGCATGTCTTAGAACAACAGTGATATCAATAGTTGCTTGCTAGGGATAAGGAGTAATTTAAATCTTGGATAAGTTTTGCATGTGTGTGTGTGTGTGTGTGTGTGTGTGTGTGTGCGTGCGCGCGCACGTGTTTAAAATATTTCGGAGAGGGAGAGAGAAATAGGAACATCAATGATGAGAGGGGATCATTGATTGGCTACATCCTGCACACCCTCTACATGGGATCGAGCCTACAACCTGGGCATGGCATGTGCCCTGACCAGGAATTGAACCATGACCTTCTAGTTCATAGGTCGATGTTCAACCATTGAGCCATGCAAGCTAGACGATAATTATTTTTAAAGAGTTACTATCCTGCCTTATGTATGGGACTAAAGGGACATACAGAACAGGTGAAATTATTGTATTTACTTGCAATGATAATAATAATAATAATAATAATAATAATAATAATAATGGAAGACTTGTAATGCTTAGTGGCTCATGTTTTTACTCTTCATTGTCCCAACTGTGATGTAAAGTCAGCAGGGCAGAGTTTATGCCCAATTTACAGACAAGGAAACTAAAGCCCAAAGTAGTAAAATGAGTGACCCCAAGTCACAGGCAGGGTGAGTGCCTGACACAAAATCAGCGCCAGGACTGTTTATTGTAGAGAATGGCATCGGCCATCCTGCGTTTCCATGGAGCGCTCCCTTTGCTCTCTATGAGAACATAACCCAAACTTACACCCTATAGTAGCTTTACAGTTCATGCTGATTTAATTTTTTAATTATTTTTTTCCCTTTTCAATCACAGTTGAAATACAATATTAGTTTCAGGCGTATTAGTGATTATCCCAAAAACCTCATACCTACCTGACACCATCCATAGTTATTGGGATATTGTTGACTATACAAGAGGCCCAGTGGCTGGGCAGGCCAATCAGGGGATGCCCACCCATCACCCCTCTTCCACTGATGGCCTCGACCCCCTGTCTTTCCACCGTTTGATCGATTTGCATATTATGCTTTTATTATATAGGATTCTCTATGTTATACTTTACACCCCCATAAATACATGCGTATTTAATTATATTACGATGATGACTGCTTCTTTGAACAGCACTTTTTTCATGACCTTATCAAGTCCCAACATTTATATACCCTTATTTTTTTCCTTCTATACATTCAAGATATAGAAAACTAATTTTCAAAACACATCTTTAAAATTTTTAAAGTACATTTAATAACTTTATACTGTTTTCTGGTCATTTTTTTTTTTTTTACTTTAACTGCAATTTAAGGCAAAGAACAATGAGTGATGTACATGCTTCAACCGGTGCTAGAATTATCTCTTCCAGATGCTGTCTTTTCAGAGCCATTAATATTCACCAGAGGCTCATCTCACAGATTGCCGTACAGAAAGCTTAGGAACTGCATCCCTCCCTTGACTTGTTGGCAAGATATAAAACCACATATTATGAAGGAGTGAAAGCAGAAAGATAAAATCCATCCGCAGCTGTCTTGCTTATAAATGATGGCTTGGTCACGGTGCACCAGTACCTTTAACCTCCTCAGGATGCCCCAACTTAACCTAGGTCAGACTACAGCAGCAGAATCAGAGAAATGACACCCAGATGGGTGTTCCGCATATTTCACCTTCACCAAACGCCTCTGTTGTAAGTCTCTGAAAGTAAGTAGTAACTTCAGACTTAATTTATGCATGAAGTGGTGGTTACTTGGTTTATTCTAATGCAGATAAGGTGCAGTGAATGAACTCAGGAAATTCTGGGTAATGAAAATTCAAGTATAAATTGCTTAGCTAGCCATCTGTTCAAGAAGCAGGATGGGCCCTAGATTTGTAAACTGAATTGAATATTCAGTCCTTACCATTTTCTATTTATAATTTATTGATCTGAGGAGAGGTAGCATCCAATCACCCACTCCTGCATTTATTCATTCTTTCCCTCAGCAATGTCCAGGCACTGTCTTGACTTTTCTCTCCCTCTCCCTCCCTCTTCTCTTCCCCTCCTCTTCCCTCTATCTTTTCCCCCCTCCCCCCTCCTTTTCCTCAACTTTCCCCTCCCCTTCCTCCTCCTTTCATATCTCTTTCTCATTTCAGGATTTTGTGTTTCAAAGCAGTGCATCCTAGTGCTAATAATATAAGCAATACCAAAAGTCTCAAGTCTCAAAAAAGTTGTTTCTTTTACCCCTCAACCCTCCCCCCACCCCAGTTTAAAACCCCAGATGTCACTAAAGATAAAAATTTGGTGTGTATCTTTCTTTACTTTTCCTTTGCTTATTCTAACAGTCATAAACACATTTTCAGATTTATGGTGGTGCTTGTCTTTTGTTTTTACTTTACAAAAATGGAGGGAAAAACGACTCCATGGCCTCTGCACGACCCTTCAGATTATATCTAAAGTGTGTAAGAATGCAGTTTATAGGTTGAGCATCTATAGCTTTACCAGATTGCCAGAGGTAACCCCACCACAACCCCAAATTAGGTAACAGCCATTTAAACTTCTCAAAATCCCAAAACATGGGGATTATACCAGGCATTCTCTGAAGTCCCTCTATATTTCACCAATTTTGCTCATATTCAAAGCCAAGAAAAGCTTCTTTGCCCGAGATGCCACTTACAAGATTTCTCTTTTTAATTGATCCTTACGCACACCTATAATAAACTTTTAGGCCCTTCGAGGTTAATGAAAGAAATCTTAATGCTTAATAGAAATACTTGATTTCCCCCCCATGAGTGTATTTTATTACATTATAATCATTCATAATTCAGTAATACTTGTGCATTGAAAACTATTATGTATAATTGTTTTATCAGTCAGAATAATGTATCAACCCAAAATATATTTATGGTCACACACACCATAAGGAGATGAAAACATATTGCAAGAGTTTAGCAACTATACATAGCTCAGAGGCGACCACAGATGAAAAGCAAATCTAATCCCAGGTCTGTATGAGTTAGCTAAAAAAGCGCAAAAGTTCCCCAATTAAAGCCTCTATAAGTGATGATAGAATCCACTCATCATGCAAAGTAGAACAAAGCGGGATGAAGCCGTGTTTTCCTCCGCAAGGCAGCCCTTCAGTGAAGCGGATGTATGTCTGTTCGCGGTGCACTGGCTTTCAGAGCGAGCCCCAGGCCACGTGAGTCAGCCAGGACTTCATCCATCTGGAAGTGACAGTGAGGACCTTTCTCCCTCCGCTAGCTTGTAGGGCCAACCACTGCAGCATGGAGGCTGATATAAGCTATAATGCCCACCTCATTCAATTTTTAGTGACCCCACCCTAAGTGGATCAGAGACTTTTTTCATCAGTGGGCAAGAGCACTCTTAGGGAGAGAAGTCATGGATGGGAAAATGCGGAGACCAGCGAACCAAATCCTCCTCTCTCCATTTTTTTTTAATAATTTGACATAATCTTAGACTTACAGGTGAGTTACAGGAACAGCCCACAGAGTTTCCATATACCACTCAGCAGACTGCCCCTAATGTTAATATTCTAAAGAGCTCTAGAGCAATGTTCAAGCCCAGGAAATGGACACCGATTAAATCATAATTTTAAATGTTGTTTTTTTCTGTAAGAAAATGGTAAAATTTTGCTTTTAGCTTATGTTTGAGGGGAAAAAATGGTATTTGTCTTCACAGATTGTGTGCACACAGAAAGCCATTTTATAGAATTCCTTCGTTCTAGAGGATTTTAAAAGCCACAGTTAGAGGACAGTTGCGCCCAGCTCTCCTGCAGAATGTTTTCATGTTGGCTAAGAGTTTTGAAGATCTGAGCAGCAAGCCCTACACACAGCTGCCAGGAAGGCCGACACGCGTTTGATTTACTGGGGAGAAAAACCCCTGTGACCTGTGGCCGAGCCATCTCATGCTGATGCTGCTGGTTTAAGCGTGAGGCAGCACTTTGAAAATGACACCATGTGTAACCGCTCCTTCACCACCAGACCCAGGGCCAGGGGGAGTATACCCTGAGTTGCAGGAGCCAAGAAAAACTGCCTTGCGTTCAAAATTCTGACATTTCAAACCTAATCCCTTGTATTAGCTTTGCTGAGGCAGGAGGCGGGTCTTGCCTCATGGGGGTTTGAGGGGGAGGGGCGGGGGGACCCTCGGGGTCACCCCCTGTCCAGCCCAAGTTGAACGGAGGCCATGGGTTTCCGAATGGGTTCCCGGCGGCTGCAAACATCTGTGACAATCTGGCGTGCAGATGAATGAGCCCCGCGGGTTCGAGGCTGCCTGCCTCCACCCAGGCCTGTGGCTTTGGATGGATGTTTGTGCTCTGCACACTGGGAAGTGAACGTGCAGCTTCACGGCCCGATGTCAGAGATGCTGGTGACGCACAGTATTGCTCTGAGGTCCTCTGAAGCTGGTGAGTGCTGCCTGCACTGGTTGGCATCTACTGGCAAGAGTGGGCACATCAGAACCCACTCACGTGTATAGGGCGTGGTCGGGAGGGCAGACGTCACAGGGTACTTTGCTGCTCCCATGCTAACAGAAAGCTTGACTCTGGCCAACGCCAAAGTCAGTTTTTAAAATGCATCTCAGAGGCCAGCACTTACCTTCTCTTCGGTGACATACCTCGAAGAATCCAGGGCTCTGTGGAAGGCTGTTCTAAAAGAGCCTCAGCAACTTGCCGAGCCTGGAATGTGTTAGGGGTCCCCCTCTCCACCCTGCACCAAACGTGCTTCTGCAAGATTCTCCAGCTCACAGTTCCGCCGTGACCTTCTGCCAGGGGCTCAGGCCAGAAACCTGCAAAAGTCCGAGATTCCTTCCTCTCCCTCACCCCACCCTTAGTCTCTCCTATTGCTTGTACCATCTAATGCTCGTCTCTTCATGGCCATTTCTGAGATTATCTCATAAGTAATAAAATGTACTCATAAGTACACTGCTGCAGCACCCTCCGATTTTGTTTTTCAAACCTCACCCGTGAACCCTTCTCTTCAAAATAGCCAAGAGCAAGCTTCTAGAACAAACCTCGCCATGTACGTAACTAGTCCACTAGTGCCCGCAACCAAGGTACATGCTCTTGACCAGAATCGAACCTGGGACCCTTCAGTCCGCAGGCTGATGCTCTATCCGTTGAGCCAAACCGGTCAGGGCCAGAGGGCCAGAGGGCCAGAGTTGGGTGTTTTGCACTCTTGCATGGCTAGGTGGCCTTGTGCTTTCTGGCCCAAGGCATGGCAAAGGCTAACTCTGCAAAGGGAACCTTTCAGAGCAGAATCCATCCGAATGGACAGTCCTGCTTGCTCCACTCATGGTCCAGTCCGCTGTGGCCGCGGACGATGGGGACGTCTCTGTAGGTAGGGCTGCCGTGGGTGCATACACCACAGGTCTGTGTGCGGGTCCTCGGAATGTAACTGAGAAATAGGCCGCAGCGATCCAGTGGCTCTGGGATGAGCTGTAACAAGCTGAGTGAACCCGTCAGTCACCGTGTCTGCATAAAGCCGGATGGAGCGGCCCTGGCCTCCATCCTGAGAGGATGCCCTGAGCCTGGCCTTCCTCTCCCGGCACAGAAAGGGAAGGTCTCTTTGGGTTTATAGCTGTGAATCCAGAAGACCACTTTGGGGAAAGTGAAACTTAGTACTTCACTTTCAGGAAGAAAGGAAGGAAAGGGAAAGGGGGAGGTGGGGCAAGGGGAGGCGGGGCACGAGAAGAGGAAGGAAAAGGGAGAGAAAAAAAAACCCTAAAAACTGCAGAAACAAAAGGAATTGATGTGTGGTGCTGGATGTGTCCTCCTGGCCTAGAGTATAAAGTGTCAGGAATGGCTTGTTGGATGACAGAGAAGCGTTTGAATCTGGAAAGATGGGGGCTCTGTGGTGGAGCCCACTCCCTCCCCTGGTAGAGTCAGCAGGAGGTTTTATTTTATTTTATTTTATTTTTAAAATATATTTTATTAAATTTTTTATAGAGAGGAAGAGAGAGGGATAGAGAGTTAGAAACATCGATAAGAAAGAATTATCAATCAGCTTCCTCTTGCACATCCCCAACTGGGGATGTGCCTGCAACCGAGGTACATGCCCTTGACCGGAATCGAACCCGGAACCCTTCAGTCCGCAGGCTGACGCTCTATCCACTGAACCAAACCGGTTTCGGCAGCCAGTAGGTTTTTAAGGTATTTCTCTGGAAAAGGACCTCCAGTGAGGAAGCAAACCTGGCCAGCCATGTCTCCGTCCCCGGAATCTGAGTCCCCCTGAGACCCCCGCCCTGGACGGGGGAGGCATGCTGCTCCTCCTTGTTTTCGTTTTACTTTATTTATGTAACATAGGGCAGATTTCAAGACCAGCATTTGTTATGTCCTTTGCCCCACATAATCCTGCCACACACTACCTGAGAGTTTCACTTCGCTTTGACTGCAATGCACACACCAATAATAAATGGTTTGGGGCTAGCAAGCACCCTCTATTTTTCTTAATTAAAAGACTTTCTTCAGAGCGGTTTTAGGTTTACAGCAAATTAAGCAGATAATACACAGTTCCATTATGCCTCTCAGCCTGCACAGTTTCGCCTATTGTTTATATCTTTAAAGAAATATATATATATATATATATATATATATATATATATATATATATTATTGTTTTTTTTATAGAAAGGAAGGGAAAGGGATAGAAAGTCAGAAACATCGGTGAGAGAGAATCATCTATCAGCCGCCTCTTGCACACCCCCTACCGGGGATGTGCCTGCAACCAAGGTACATGCCCTTGACCGGAATCGAACTCGGGACCCTTGAGTCCCGGGATAGGCTGACGCTCTATCCACTGAGCCAAACCGGTTTCCGCTATTGTTTACATCTTACATCAGTGTGTATGTTTGTTGCAAGGGAAGGACCAGTGGACTCATTATTGTTAACTGAAGCCCGCAGTTTGCAGTAGGCTTCCCTCTGTTGCTCCGTCTATGCGTTTTGACATGGGGATAAGGTCATGGATCCACCGTCACAGCGTCGGGCAGAACACTTTCCCTGCCCTGAACTCCCTGGGCTCTGCCTTCACATCCCGCTTACTTACTTGTTTGTTTATATTTGTCATGCTCAAGCTCGAGCCAGGCCCTTCCTGTTGGCTCACTTAGGACAGCTGGCACTGCCTCGGATTTTCAAAAGACTCTGCCAAATCCTGAGGGAGATCAACAAGACAGTTTTAGGCAGTCATTAGAAATCATGTTTTCAAAGAATTTTTATGCAGTGTAATGTTAAAGAGAAATAGGATACAAGCTTATATATAGTACATGATTCATGTATGGTAGTATAATTGATGCATGCATAATATAATTTATATGTATCTAGTACAATTCACATATAGACATACACACACACTAGAGTCCCAGTGCATAAAATTGTGCAGTCAGTGGGGGAGGGGGAAAAAGGGGGGTCGCTCAGCCTAGACTGTGCCCTCTTGCAGCTTGGGAGCCCTTGAGGGATGTACAACTGACAGCTTAGGCCTGGGCTTAAGCCGGCAGCTGGGCCTAAGCCAGCAGTCGGACATCCTTAGCACTGCCACGGAGGTGGGAGAAGCTCCTACCACCGCCAATGCACTCTCCAGCTGTGAGCCCAGCTTCTGGCTGAGTGGCACTCCCCCATGGGAGCGCACTGACCTCCTATATTGAGCTTCTTCCCCCTGGTGGTCAGTGCTCATCATAGCTACCATTCTTTCCACCATTCAGTCAATTTGTGTATTAGCCTTTTATTATATACTAGAGGCCTCGTGCATGAAATTCGTGCATGGGGGTGGGGGATCCCCCAGCCCAGCCTACACCCTCTCCAATCTGGCACCCTTTGGGGCAAGTCTGACTGCTGTATTAGGCTCGATCTTGGGGATCAGGCCTAAACCGGAAGTTGGACATTTCTCTCACAATCTGAGACTGCTGGTTCCTAACTTAACGTAATCATCATTACGTTATCATCATTACGTAATCATCATTATTTCTCTCCAACTCTGGGATCAAACAGCTTTGAGTTTGAACCCAGAAGGAAATCAGCTCCATGAGGGAAGGAATGTTAGGCTGTCTCGTTTTCTAATGGATCCCCAGTCCCTAGAAGAGAGGCTGGCATATAGTAAGAGCTCAATAATATCTGTCAAATGATGAATTCCAGCTCCATCACTTACCAGCAAGGTGACCTGACTTGTTATTAACCTAAGTCTCTGTTTCCTTGGCCAGATGCAGGGAGAAAGATAGTGCCCTTTGCCGGGGTTGCGTGAGGCCTAATGACCACAGTGCCCACAGAGTGCTTGCCTGCCTCCTCACACACGGCGAGCACTCTGTGAATGGTAGCTGGAATGCTTGCTGTGACTAAGCAGGGGGCTTGTCACACAGGCCAGTGCTGAGCCCGGCCTGCAGCACTGCGATGAGTTTCCAGAGGCAGGCAGGGTGCCATGGGTTTAGGGATCCGGGCCGCTTTCATGCTAAGCCAGAGCTTTATAGCAGGAAGGAAAGGGAAGTGCTGCAAAATCCATTAAGCCCAGAGCTCCCCAGAGCAGTGGCACTCCCCAGCAATGATGCTGGGGAGCCGGAGGCAGAGGGAGGAGAACCAGAGGCGTGCTCCCCTGGGCCCGGCCAGCAGGACCTTGAGCCAGAACTGTGAGGCTACAACGGGAGGAGCACTCAATGGGGTTAATGGCCAGTGATGGATAGGGGGTCTTGTAGGGACAGTGACCATGTTTTTTCAAGATGCAGAATAATGCACTGGGGAAATGTAGCTTCTTGTAACCAAATGTTATGGAGTGCTGTGTCCAGGAGGAAGTAGACTGAAGGAGCGGAAAGTTGGGGATTTGCCCCTTTGCTCAAGTGTTGATAGAAAAATGCATCTCCCCTCCGGGTGCCGAAGTGTAGGTTCTTGGGAATGCAGCAGGCTGAAGGCTGAGCCCCAGCTTGGCCCGTTACAGGTCCAGTGAACTGATGCTGGAGGGTGTCGAGCAGATTTCTCTTAGGAGGAGGGTACTGTCCGCTTTCAACCCGTGTGGTTTGTCTGTCTTATCAACTCTACAGAGCCTGCTGGTATATTTCAGATGTGGTATATGCATTGTTTCAGCAGCTAAGTCACCTACATATTAATCTTTATGGTTTTCATGGCACAGAAGGTCAACAGATCCTACTCTGTGCTTTACCACAGTCTCTCAGAGGCGCAGACTCAAGCCTGAGAGTGTGCCCCCTCGGGCACTGCTGAGCTGCTGGTGCTCTGGGCACCAGACTGGGTGCCTAGAAACAGGCTCTAACGATGGAGAGGCCTGCAAGAACTCGGGGAGGGTAGCAATGGGGACCGGCAGGACCAGGGCTTGGGTCCCTGGAGCTACTGGTGAGATGCACAGTCAAAGATTATGCAGCCCAAGTTTCAGGATTAGGGCCAAAAATGGGAGAAAAGCCAATGAAAGAAGTTAAGAGGAAGCAATCTTGGGAGCAAATGGGTATTGCGGGGATTCCTGTCTTGCCAGAGTCAGCCCTGAGGCCTTCGAGTGACCAGTTTCCCTGGAGCAGAAGGAAGTTCCATAGATGGGGGCACTGGCTTGGGGCAGCACAGGACTCCTTTGCCTTTGCCTCCTCCTCCTCCTCCTCCTCCTCCTCCTCCTCCTCCTCCTCCTCCTCCTCTTCCTCCTCCTCCAGCACTTCTCTAAGAAGAGGGAGAGGCAGGGCAGAACTCTGGGCCCTGCTGCCCACCCCGAGTTTGGAGCTGTCCAGGCCTCAAGGCCCAGGCGCTGGCCTGAACCCAAGCAGCCCCCTGGACTCCCAGCCAGCAGCGAGTGTGAGAGAGTCACTCCACACCTCAGAGTGAGTTGTTTCCTCCTCCTTTGATGAAGGATTCAGCCTGTCTTTATGGTGAGGCAAAGCCCATAATTATAATCCTGCAGCAATGCTTCTGTAAACAGGAGCTTGAGTTGAAAAGACCAGCTCCAGAATCCGTGAGAAACGGAGGCCATCAGCAGCCTCCTCTGGGGATGGTTCCCTGACTTCTGCTCGGAGCTTCTTTTCTCAACTCAGATGGTGACCCACAGCCCACTTCAGCCTCTCCCCGACCCGCCAGATTACACAAGGAGGGGGGTGAGCCGTGGTGGGGATCCTCAGAGATAACGTGGTGTGTTGGTCTTTGTGGACCTCAGCCATTTTTTCCCTTTTCCCTTCTCCCCATGCGTATTTGTGGTTTGCTGCAGCTTAAACAATTGAAAGTCACTGATTTTCTTCTAAATGTTTTACCTTTTATACTTTATTCCTTCTCTATTTGTTAATCAAAATCAGAAAGAACACTCCACTCCTCTAAAAGTGAGTTCATACTAAAATCTAGAGACATAATCTGGCCATTGCTTGACATTTTAAAGACTTCCTTTTTCACTCTAGCTTCCCCTGCTCCACCCCCCACCCCTCTACTCGTTGGTCTTTTTGATCAATCCAGACCCTGTTCTGGTTGTCTCCAGGACCAGATACCAGATTCCTGCCTGCACCCCCTTCTTTTTCTCCAGGGCTCTTTTCCCTTCTAATCTATTTTTCTCAGGGGGAGATTGAATGTTTGATGAGAGATGCAGGAAACCAATTAAGTAGGCTCTTTGGACAAAAAGTACATTAAGTAGCACGAGCCACACACAGTGCCTGGGAACGGTCTTCCTCTACCCAAAGGCTTATCGCAGGATTGCAAGCTGTTGGCTGTCTCTGGGCCGCACTTTGCCTCTCTCATCTGCCCACGAGGCCCACAGGGCCAAGTGAATGCTGATGGTGTCCACAGAGCACCAGAGAGCTAGCAGGAAGCGACCGGGTTGACTGTAGCTAGAGCAGGCACCTCCTCTGGGAAAGCCCAGTTGGCCCTTTGTGATTGGTTGTCCTTAGGTTCTGAGTTCCTAACCTTGAGGCATTTCCGGCTCAGGGTTTGGCTTGTTTATATGGGGAGTTCAGGCATAAAGCCACCTCACTCTAATGGCCTCCTTTTTAAATTAATTTGAAAGTGCTTAGGCCCTGAGAGAAGTTTTTAGTCAGAGCCCTTGAGCCGAAAAGTCGGGAGAGCCACGCTGAGGGTGCCATCGGGGGCTCCTGTGCATGTCACATGAAGAGCGAGCAAAGTCTCCCAGGGACTAGAGTGAGGCAGGGAAGTGAAGCCACGTGGCTCCTGAGAGAAAGGAGTATCCATCCCACCCTTCCCTGCCTCCCTCCAGTCCATCTCTGTGCCTCGTTGTCTGCTCTCGGGTGCTATGTTATATCACTCAGTCAATCCCTCACTTGCTCATGTCGATCCCTCACTTGCACGGGTTTCTTTCCCTTGTAATGGAGAGATTAAAACACAGTTCTCAAAGCAGGTAAAGTAATTTATACCATACCATGGAGGAACAGAGGAATTCCATGAGGTCCTCCTTCTAGGTCTCGGTGCTTCTGCCCTCTTCACAGAAGGTTAAGCTAATTTTCCATGTTATTCTCTCGTTAGGGTAACCCAAAAAGAGGGAGTAGAATGTGTATTAGGAAAACTGCCTTCCTGAAGTAATTGCCTTTATGCATTTGATGTATAAACCTAGAAGGACCATCAGGCACTCGGGCACTGGCCAATCCTTTCACTACCAATACACAGACCTTCTCTGACTTGGGCTCCATGCTAGATAAGGGGAAGAAGGCAATAAGTGAAGTGAAGACTTATCTGCCCTGATTGGGAGTGGAGCGGGGTGAAGAGGGGATACATTTCAGGACACACATCCTATGCGGGTCTCACTGTATGACATTGGATTCTATTTCTGAACCATGAATTGACAATAACCACATGAGCTCTTCCAAGGGATGCTGTGATTAAAGGTAAAATCACCTTAATGTTTACTCGGATAACTCAGAAGAGTGATATTTTGAAAAGGGAGGAGGTGTGTCATAAAATTTGTTTTGGATCAGCTATCAGAAAAAAGGGAGAGGTTGGTGTGGAATAGATGAATGTCCTAGATGGGGGTTCTCAACTGGGAATGACTCTGTACCCCAGGAGATGTTTGGCAATGTCTAGAGATATTTCTGGTTGTCACACTTGGGAGGGTACTCCTGGCATCTAGTGGGCACATACTACTCTACTCCCCACCCGACCCCCACTGCACAGCACAGCCTCTTTCTATAATTACCCAGCCCCAAAGGTGATGGTGAGGAGGCTGAGAGACTCTGGTCCCAGGTGCGCCTGCTGGGAGAACAGTTCAGCTGCTCTAGAAGAGCAAGTGAATTACATGAACTATCAAGTATTTTGTAAGCACTTATTTGCACCTAAAAAATTACTGTAATTAGAAATTATAAAACATCTAGTCATAAAAGCAATTCTCAGGAGGGAGCTTCTATTATTATCATTATTACTATACTACCATTAATATTAGATTCTTCTGAGGTGGGGTGTTCTATGAACTTTAAAGAAAAGTATATTTTAATAGGAAAGAGATGTAGTCAAATTTCAGAGACTTCACACATTGGAGCAAGGAGAGGAGCTAATCACTCAGAATTAGTGAAAACTTCAAAATATTGAGGCACTATTGGTGTATTCCCTTGTAATGCATAGATCTGCATAATAACCAATGGAGACCCTATTGATTTGTATTTATTTGGCTGTTGTTGTTTTTTTAATGTATGTGATAATCCTAAATATGTTGTAATTCAGTGGAGAAAAAAGCCTGGAATTCAATGAGAATGTTTATGTATCAAACTTGACCCTTTTCAGGGGGCACTTCTGTGAGACCCAGAGTCACAGTGTCCAATCCTAGGCCTGTCATATGGATTTTATTTCTACTTTGACTTGGAGGAGGATATAAAATTGAAGAGACCAGGGTCTATGTCTTGAACTGAGGGAGGAAAAAAAAATCCAATTTTGGATCTGGATTTATGAAAAAATACTTCTACCTCCAACCCCAACTTGATGACATTTTTACTTCAATTAGAGAGGTGTAGAGTGACACGTTATGGAAAGTGCCGAGGTAGGTTACTGACGTGCATGGGCATCCTTAGGGCCCAGCTATACATTCTTTTTTAAAAATATATATTTTATTGATTTTCCACAGAGAGGAAGGGAGAGAGATAGAGAGCTAGAAATGTCAATGAGAGAGAAACATCAACCAGTTGCCTCTTGCACACCCCCTACTGGGGATGTGCCTGCAACCAATGTACATGCCCTTGACCGGAATCGAACCTGGGACCCTTCAGTCCGCAGACCAGACCAACGCTCTCTCCACTGAGCCAAACTGGTTTTGGCCCAGCTATACATTCTTGAGAACCAGGGGAAACTAATAACCCAGGCATTCTGTACATTTTTAGAACCATTTGTAACTGATGCACGTGGCTCTGCATTGTGAACATAGTAAGTTCATAATCAATGAATTTACCAAATAACAGAACTAGGGAAACTCTAGTGAGTGAATAAGCAGATATGAGTACCAGGGTCGTTTAATAGAGAAATGGTAAGTGGTGTGTGTGTGTGTGTGTGTGTGTGTGTGTGTGTGTGTTTGCCTGTAGGTTACAGCTGTTTGTTGCACCATGTTGAGAAGGTTCTGAGACCATTTTGTGGAAAAGAGTGCAGTAGTCAACTGGTGACATCTGCTTTGGAAGTGTAGTGGGGCACCTGGCACATGTAAGCCATATATGTGACAATATAGTTGACTACGGCTTATGTGTTTAACAGTTAAGTACTATCCAAAGCCCTAAATTTAAAAGTTTTCTGAGCTAGATCCTGTAAAAAGCAAGCAAGCAAACAAGCAAACTCAGAAAGCTGCCTGTGCTCTACAGTAAAGCAGAGTTTAGATCAGAGGAATGTGAAGATGTGTGTCATTGCCGTGTGCCTTTGGTGCCCCTTGGGGAGCACAGTGTTGCAATACTGTATCTAAAAAACATGTGGGGAACCAGACATGTATTACACAGGGCATCGCTAAGTCTCTCCCTTCCATTTCCTTCACTCAACCACTCAAGGAGTTTTAAAAGACTATGATTTTTTGTTCCTTGGGGATAAAGGAAAACTAAATATTTTTACATATGAATTTAAAATAAAGAACTCTTTTACTGGTTCGTTGCTTTGGGTTAATTACCCAATGCTCTTCGGGGAGAGGGAGACCCTCCCTGCACATAATACATAATTCACTATATGTCGACTTGGAGTTATTTTGCTGTGGAGGATTCCTGCACCTTCCTGTAGAAGAAATAACATCAGACATTTTTCCTTATCCCCTTCTTCTTTGATTCCTTTTCTAACTTCTTTTTAAAAAAAAATAAAATATTTTTTATTGATTTCAGAGAGGAAGGAAGAGGGAGAAAGAGATAGAAACATCAATGATAAAAGAGAATCATTGATGGGCTGCTTCCTGCACGCCCCCTGCTGGGGATCCAGCCCGCAATCCGGGCATGCGCCCTTCATCTGAATAGAACCCAGGAGACCCTTCAGTCCACAGGCTGACGTTCTGTCCACTGAGCAAACCCAGCTAGGGCTCTAACTTCTTTTTGATTTGAACAAATCTTAGATGTCTTTATTATGAGTCTGTCTTGTCGTTGTTCCTGTCCTATGACAAAGGCTTTATTTTTATTTTTTCTACCTCTCAAAGAAAATGTGCTTGGATTTGGTCCAAAATAGCATTTTCTCATAAGTTGCTCAATAAGATGATGTGAGCATTTCACCAAGTATCAGGAGACTGCATTCTAATCTGCCCTCGATCCGGCAGTTTGGCCTTACGCTAGTCATTAAAAGTCCTCCTTTCTCCACACTGTAAAATAAATAAGAGTTAAAGCAGATGGCAGCTCTTTCTCTTCATAAAAACCATTTTAAACTGTGATAGCTCAGTCTTAGGGCACTTAGGATGCTAACATTAACATTTTACTCAGCAGAAAGATCAGGTTGTGTTTAAAGGTAACTGAATTTCATGGAGCCTCTGTGCCAGCCACGAGGAGAACTAAGCTTATTAGAAACGAGGTGCCGTCAGCCTTACCCACAGGGTGGGGTGAATTCTGTCGTGCTCAGTGAAGAAGGAGATTACATGTGGTGGTAGATGGCCTAGGAGGCAGATGGAAGACCATCCATGAAGTTGAAAAGAAACATGACTAGAGAGGAAGAAAATAAACAAGACAGGTATCAGGTAGGGCCCTGTGGCTGTAAGCAACAGAAACTGACTGACTAGCCTGAGTGGGAAAAGGGATTTATTAGAACGTAGGTAACCTCAGAGTCTGATAAGTGAGGATGATTCTGGGTATATATGCATTGGGGTAAGTAGCGTTGGGGGAGGGATAACAGATTGGCAAACTCACCAGAACCTCAATAACTGAAAGAAAGGTTGTTTTCCCAGGGCAGAAAGCTATGACAAGAGGAAGTGGGAAAGGAATGCTGAATATCAAAAATAATACAGGAAAGATAAATATATCTAGAACAAGTTAAAAAAAATAGCAAAAGAATTGGACAGACTCGACCAGCTGTTGGTAATACATCTGTTTCAAAGCAAGAGAAAACATGGTTTACTATTTTAGAGAAGAAAAAAATGGGGAGGGGAGGGTAACCAGGAAAGGAAAGTGAAATAAATCAAACCAAATTACCTTATTCTCGAGCATAGTTAAAGCTGCCTTTCTCCCTTGGGTGCCCGGGCACCTTGTGCTGGGAATCTGAAAGAGGAGAGACATGACCCCTGCCCTCAGAGAGCTGCCAGGCCAGGAGCACAGTGTAGTGAATTCCTTCACTTATTGAGTGCCCACTAGGTGCCAAGCTTCTTTCTGAGGGCTTTAAAAACATATGCAGCTGCCCTAGCTGGTTTGACCCAGTGGATAGAGTGTTGGCCTGCGGACTGAAGGGTCCCGGGTCAGAGGACACATGCCCGGGGTTGGGGACTCGATTTCCAGTGGGGGGGGGGGGATAAATGATGTTTCTCTCTCATCGATGTTTCTGACTCTCTATCCTTCTCCCTTCCTCTCTGTAAAAATCAGTAATATCCATATATATATATATATATATATATATATATATATATATATACAGCTATAAAAAAGAGGGATCTCTTGCCTTTGAGATAATATAGATGGACCTGGAAAATATGATGCTAAGAGAAATAAGCCAATCTGAGAAAGCCAAATATTACATGATCTTACTTATTTGTGGAATCTAATGAATAAAATTAATTGGCCAACAAAATAAGACCCAATGCATGGAGATATGGAACAGACTGACATATCTCGGTGTGGGTTCAGGGAGATGAGAAAAGATAAACCAAAGAATTTATATGCTTACTAGAGGCCCAATGCACAAAATCTGTGCGAGAATAGGCCTTCGAAGCCCCTGCTTCATCCGGAAGATCAATCCGGAAGGTCATTTCGCTGTTCAGCCATTTGGTCGATTTGCATATTATGCTTCTATTATCATAGATGGGCATAGCCCAAGGGCGCGGGCAATAGGGTAGTGAAGAAATGGAGGGGGGGTATGGGCTGGAAGGATGGGGGGAAATGGGCTGGAAAGGAGGAGAAAAAGGGAGATATCTGTAATACTGTCAACAATAAAAAGTGTGTTTTTGAAAAAGCGTATCTCAAGTGAGGCTAGTCCTGTTGTTATTTCTATCAGTAGAAGCCCCAGAGGGGAGCAGAGAAGTAGCCTGTAGCTAGGAGGCAGGCAAGGCAAGGCAGCGGCTCGGCCCCCAGCGGCTTCCAGGTCTGGGCCCTGTTTGCTGCTGTGCTGCCTGTCTTAGGAAGCAGAAGAGGAGAAATAAAACAGTCTAAGAAAGAGGGAAGGAGCAGCTCAGCCCCGTGGTATCTCCGGTTATTGCTGTTCACCGAGCACTGTCATGTTTAGGCAACTGACTCACATGCGCTCCCCGTTGGAGCTGCAGTGAGTTATTCAGGACAGCCCGGACAGGCTGGGCGCCAGAGCAGCCCGCGGCCGCTGCAAAGCGGAACAGAACTTGCCGCCCTCCATCTGGGGCAGACCAACTTATCACGCTGAGCTTCTCCAAGATGACATTCTGGCTGGCTGACT
Source organism: Vespertilio murinus (assembly GCA_963924515.1). Lineage (NCBI taxonomy): Eukaryota > Metazoa > Chordata > Mammalia > Chiroptera > Vespertilionidae > Vespertilio > Vespertilio murinus. Next base: position 119,994,367 of record OZ004708.1, read on the forward strand.
CTGCAGACGCCCCTCCCCCCTCCCCCCCCCCCACCTTCAGCCCTGCATCCCACCCCCCACCCCCACCCCAACCCCAAACTTCAGCTTTCATGTCTAAAATTTTTATCCGACACCAGGATAAAAATGTGTTGTCTCTTCTGGGCCTGGGCCTATCAGCTGTGAGTGGAAATCTCCCAAGATTATGATTTCCAGTCTAGCAGAACCCCTGGCTCTCCGACACTTTGTATTGAAACATCCCAAATGTCAACGCCTGGCTCTGGAAACATGAAACTGCTCTCCCAGCTTTTAAGGTGACATGATCATTCCTCCCCCTTTTAAAATATATCTTATTACTGTTTATTAAGAAGTATGTGGCTCGGTTGCTTGAGCATTGGTCCATGCACCAAGAGGCCCATCCGGGCACATGCCCAGCTTGTGGGCTCCATCCCCAGCGTGGGGCATGCGGGAGGCAGCTGATTGGTGATTCTCTCTTATCATTGACGTTTCTATCTCTGTCTCCCTCCCTCTCTCTGAACTCAATAAAAACACATTTTTTAAAAAGTATTCTTACTTGTATAATAGAAGAAAAAACACACACTCTTGTATTAAGAGGGATGCCCGATGTGCTATGGTTAATCTGAAATGAATCCTTCCCTGCTAGCAGTGCCATTGCTTAGAAGGAGTCTATTGCAGGTGTGACTGGCTGCCCCCACACCAAACCTCAAACCTAAAGAGCCAAGGGAGAGAACCGCCTGTGAGCCCAGGCCCGAGTCCTGCTTTCCTTCCTTGTCACCTCCCCACCGCCCTTTCGTGGCCGTGGGCCTTTCCGTCACCCTCCGGGCACAAGTTATCTCGTGGCCGCCGGTGCGGTGTGGGGCATCAGCCTTTCCCGCCCATCGGCGGCCACAGCTTTGGGAACGCTGGGCCTCTGCCTCTGTTTGCTTTTCCTTTAAAAAGTCATTGAAGTCCGGAGTGCCGGCAGTGACCTTTGGAAATGTTTTTACAGCTTACAGAGACTTCCTGACATGTTTTATTAGCTCTTGGTGCTAGCTAATAAAGTGAGTCTTAGCGAGCCGCCCATCGTGACAGATTTAGAGCTGTTTCCAAAGGAACATTCCCCGCGCTGTCTTGGAGGAGGAGGGATGGATGACAGACCCTTGGCCACCGCTCTCTGTGCAGTCACTGGGGCCGGAGTGACTACTTCTGGGAGAAAGGGGGCATCCAATGACCAACTGGTGCTGAGGCCCTGCCCCAGGAAGCCATACATTGATGCTCTAGGGCAGTGTTTCCCAAACTTTTGACATATGTGTACCCATTCTATAATTTTTGTAACGCTGAGTACCCCTTATTAAAAAATGGATGTATTTTAATAACAATCAAAATATATTTATTTATTTTTTTGGTACATACACAAAATAATAATAAACAAAAAAATGAAATTATTCATAATAAAATAAATAAAAGGTATATTATAAATAACATTTATTTGCACACCGGACCATCTCACGCCTCACAAGACTGTCTTGACTTGACTCAAGAGAACGTAGAATTAGGCGCAGCTAAGCACGGTGCAGTGCATACCCCCACCAAACTCCGGTGCAACACGAACCCCCACCAAACTCTTGGGGGTATGCGTACCACACTTTGGGAAACACTGCTCTAGGGGTTGATGAATGAGTTATTCCAAAAGCTCTTTTTTTTTCCTACCTTCACAAAGGTAAACATAAGCCAAAGTGGCCAACTGCCTTCTAAGAAGAAAGGAAGGGAAAACAGCTCTTCTTTCTGGTTTATAAACATTAAACATGCTCTCTGTTTTCTGTATTTTTTCACTTAGGAGGTTTAGTGAGGTGGTCTGGAGTTTAGGTCCTGCATTTCCAGACCTAGACTCACATTCTGTCTCTGCCATTCGCCAGCTGGTGACACTGGGCAGGTGTCCACGTAAGGCTTGGTCACCTCATAAGAAAGTGGGGATGATAACCTTAGGGGATTGTGGGTGCTAAAATGTGATGATGCATGTAGCATGCTTAGCGGAATACTGACACATAAGCAAGCACTCCAAAAAATGTTAGCTCTGAAGTTATTTTATTCAGTTCTCTGTATGAAAAAATTTGTTTGCGGAACAGAATTTATCTGTGAGCCTTTCTCTGTCATTTTACACAACTCCACCCTCCCTTTCTCCACACATACACATTTCTGCACCATTTACAAATAATCACCTGGACCATTCTTACTTTGGAGAAATCATTTACTCATAAATAAGTGCAACAGAAAAAAGCAAAAAGGAGTTTTAAACACACGTGGCAGGCATGTACTTGTACCCCTAGCTTTTTGTGACAAACGAGGCAGAGGACACATTTCAGATAGTTGGTAACAAGTCAGGTTCCAAAGGTTTCCGATGTGAAACTCCATCAGCACCCAAAGCAAGAAAAGCTTTAAAAAACCACCTGGGAACAGTTGGTTAACCAGCCCTTTCCCCCTCCTTTTAATCTCTAGTCTTTATCTCACATCCAACCGGAGTCCCAGTAGATGGCACAGCCGTTGGAAAGAGGACACCGGGGCAGGAGGACATCTGTCAGCCCCTCCCCCTGTGTGACAGTTGGTCAATTCGTGTTAGATCATTGATGGCCGCAATGACAATTATCCTTACTTTATCGATAAGCAAACGGGGGTGAACCTGTCATGTTAGCGATGGACAAATCACACGGCTCACAGCGACAGAGCTTATAATGGGCTTCTGTCTTCCTGAAACCCTGGTCTCTCTACTGCCCGAGGGCTCCCGGATGTCAGTGTGGGAGTGCTGCCTGCGACAGAATGAGGGAAATAGGACAGGGCAACACAGGCCTCATACTTATCCTCAGTTTGTTCCATGTGAAGGGCTGTCCTTTATTCTGAGCTTAATTTTTTCCTTCTTACTTCTTTCTTTTGGTATTTTAAATGCCCTTTCTTTTCTGAAATGACCTGAGGCCCCGCTGGGGGAAGGAACCTCTGGTGGTGGCGGGCCAGCCTCGCCCCGGTCTGGGGTGGGGGGTGATCGGGAGTGGGGCCCGCTGGGGCCGGTGGTTGGCCAGTCAATCCCTTCCCCTGGTCCAACTCCCAGTTGAGGGCACAATTTGCATATTAGCCTTTTATTATATAGGATAGTGAGAGGTGATGAGGCGTTTCTAATTGTCCTTATTGGCAACATAAAGGAGACAACGTAGGGTCATCTGCCTGATTCTTAAAATCTTGCTGGATTTTGAAATACAGAAGTTCGGTCCTACTACATGACACTTGTTTGCTTCCCTCAGAGTACATGCGCATATCTTACATGCCCTTGTTTGCTCTCTGGGATACTCCTTGGGGCTGAGTATGGGATTGCGGCTAGTATTTCCCATGGAGATGTAATGACATTCAAGATTTACCTGCTCCCAGACAGGATGAAGCAATGTTGCCTAAGTTGTCCACATTCTACCAAAAATGATCCTAGTTAAGATTTCTCTGGGAAACATTAAAATTTCAGAGTCTACCCCGGGGGAGACATGTACCCCGGGAGAGCCGTGTGCCCTGGGGAAGCAGTGGGACCCGGGGTCAGGGGTGGTATGAACTAGAGGAGGAGCAGATTCTATTCGTGTGGACCTGAGATAGACACCATAAAACAAGCAGACTGACAAATGAGGAGCGGATTCTATTCATGTGGTCCTGAGATAGTCACCATAAAACAAGCAGATTGTCAAATGACAGCGGGGAGGGGAGGGAGACCTGGGGGAGATAAGTGAACAACCGAAGGACTGGTATGCATGCATATAAGTACAACCAACGAACATAGAACTCTGGGGAGGGAGGGCATGAATAGTAGGTGGGGGGTGGGGGAAATGGTAAACTATGTACACAAATAATACCTTAATAAATTAAAATTTTAAAAAATTCAGATTCTAGAGTCCTGCCTTCGGAGACTGATTCAGTGTCTAGAGTCTTGCCTTCAGAGGGTAGCTCTGGGCGGTCCCCAAATCTGAGTTGTTAGGGCCTCTTTGGGAGGGTACTGATGCTGCTCCTCTGGGAGCCCTCACTCACTCGAAGATGGTGGGCCCCATATGAATGGTCTCTTCCCCGCATCAAGATTCTTCTTTCTTTCCGCAGAGTCATGGCAAAGTGTCAAGGTCAATTTGTGAATTATATGAGATTTCTGCATCCGTTTCTGGTTAGGACATTGGAAAGAATGGCCTGATTTGCTTTAATCACTTCCTTACAAAATCAAGTTAAGCAAAATTCATCTTTAAAATATTGCCTACTTTTGAAATCACTTTGGTTTCACTAAACATATCATACCTCCAAGCTGAACCCTGGGCCCACTGGGAGGGTGGCGTGACATCAGCCAGTTGCCATGGAAGCGAAGGCTGTGCTATCAATTCCACCAACACGCAGACTTCCCTCTGGTGCAAATCAACCGAGGATTCTTTCTTTTTTGGATCCTGCTCAGTGAGGATATTTAGTGTAAACACTGACTTTTATTAAAATACTTTAATGATTTATGGTTTCCAAACATTTTCTGCCATCACATTTTTCACATGAACAACATTCTTCCAACAATAACAGAACTCGTTGCATGGAAGGATTATTGGCTCAGTAGAGATGAATCCGCTTAGCTGGGGCACCCAGGCGACTTGAAAAGCTGTCTCCTTCCCAGGAGACCTTTTTAGCACTGCCCACACCCCAGGATTCACTTATACAGGTGACCTTTGCAGAGGTCAGATATGCTGCCCATATTCAAAAAGAAGACTTTCCTGGGGTGAGAGGAATAGAATGTGCTCAGCCAAACAGCCCGGGAATCAAGCACGTTTTACCAAAGTCCTCCTTCTCCCCACAGCGACCTCTTTTCATAAAGGAGTAGATATGGGTAAAGGGTTCATGCCTTTGCTTCCCACCCTTTGCTTCCCTCGCCTTTGCCTCGCTCCTGCCTCAGAACTCTGCTGGGATTCTCTGACTCCTTTGCCTGCGTGAGGCGCTCCACTGTCCGTCTCACGGATGGCCCGTGTTGCGTGTTATTCTGACCACAGTGAAAGGGTTCAGCAGTGAGTTCAGGTGCTGCAATCAGACCATCCTGGTTTTAGATCCTCTCTTTGGCACCTACTGTGGGAACCTGGGCAGATGACATCATCTTCCAGTTCCGTTTTTACTCTGTAAGTGGGAACAATGGTTATAGCTTCCCTATAGGGATCATAGGACTGTGAAGTAGGAGAATGCTTATGAAATGTTAGCATATTTCTGGTACACAAATGATATTATCAATTAAGTTATTCTTAAAATATTATTTAGAAAACTGATATACTTGTCTCACTTCCATTGCAAGTAACTAGTGCGTGTGTGTGTGTGTGTGTGTGAGAGAGAGAGAGGGGGGGGGAGAGAGATAGAGAATGCTTGGGGTAAATGGTCATGACATATTCAGAGGGCATATCTAGGCATCAGGGGAAACACTGGTGATCAACGAGTTATGTCTGCCTCATTCAAATGCTGAAGTGGGGAGCAGTATCCCACACATTTTCTCTTCCTGTACTCTACCCGAAGGACCCCGAGGGTGTTAATGCATTCATGCTCTTAATGTATTGATCATCTATGTACCACGCACTGTCGTAGCCATTGTATACACATCAACAAACAAAGCAGACGTGGCTCTGGCCTTGTGGAGGTAACAGACTAATAGAGGAACCCGATAATAGCAAGTAATCCTGGAAACAGAGAGAGAAAGCAACTAGTGATGGGGAGTTCTATGTATCAACAGATTGTAGCCACAGAGAATTAAAGACAGAGGCCGAAGCCTACATTAGAAAGAGTGGTCAGAGGCCAGGACGTGAGTCTGAGGACAGAGACAGGAGCCATGTCCTGGCAGCTGGGGCAGCCTGTGTAAGGCCTGAGTGGGAAAGCACTTGGCAGTTCAAGGAAGTGGAAAGAAGCCCCTCTGGCTGGAGTGTGATCGGAAAGGAGGGGAGCAGAGCAAGAGGAGGGAGCGGTAGGCAGGAGCCAGCTCACTAAAGCAGCGGCCGCCAAGCCCCTGCATCACACGGAGAGCTCTGAAAACGCAGGGCGCTGGGCCCCACTCCTGAGTTTCTGACCCGGTAGGTCTGGAGTAGGGTGGAGCCTGCATTTTTACACAAGTTCCATTTGGTCCTGATTGTGCTGGCCTGGGGACCACTCTTTGAGAACCCCTACTATAAGGCTCTGACAGGCCATGGTGAGGGGTTTGAATTTTACGTGAAGCATTAGTGGGAAGCCATCAAAGGATGTCAAGAGGCATAGCCTTTAATCACTGTTTTTGCCAGAATGACTCAGAGCCTTGTGCCCAGAATTAATTAGAAATTGTCAAGACTGGAGAGTCCATTACGGAAGCTATCCACAGTGGTCAGACAAGGCTGGGGGCAGGAGAGAGAAGCACTCAGGATGTATTTAAGGAGGTGGAAGCAACATCCCGTTCCTGAGGAAAGGAGAAGTGGAGGATGCTGCCGGGGCTTCTGGCTTGAGGAACAGAGAATATGGACAGGCATTCACTGAGAGCGGGAAGACCGGGGCAGGGGCATGTTTTGGAAGGAGAGGAAAAGAATTCACTGAGCATGTTTTAGACATGTGAAGTGTAAAGAACCACCTGGGAATGCTTGGAACCTCACAAGTACAATGCTTCAATGCATGAAACTAAAAATATTGAAAGCAACAGTCGCCTAAGGCATTGCTGAAAGGGAAACTTACCCGGGTGCTTGGGGACGAGGCCATCTCAGTCTCCTCTCTCTGAGAACCAGGAATCTCGCTAACAGATCCCCACTGCCCTGCAGGAGTGGCATGTGCTGTCAATCATTGCAAGTAGGCCGGCACCTTTGGAAGCTAGCCTAGCTCCTGGGTAGCTGGAGGTTAACACTGGATGCAGTCTCTGTGGATGCTCCTGTGGGGCCAGGGTGCTTTCTGCCCAAGGCCCTCCCTAACCAGGGTTTCTAAACCATACTGACATGTGGGTGGGATAATGCTTTGCTAGGGGGAGGCGGAGAAGGGACCTATCCTCAGCATCTCTGGGCTCCTCCTACCAGATGCCAGCAGCACCTGCTCCTCCCATGCATGCCAACCAAACGTGTCTCCAGACATTGCCAGATGTCCCCCCGGGGGAAAGTCACCTCCAGCTGAGAAGCACTGCCCTACACGTCAATCCCCTTGGCGGCCCCCTTGCCACAGACAAACTGCATTCCCCTTTTCATAGACCCGTGTTTCCTAGTGGTCCCAGCCTCTCGGAACTTCCTGTCTCTCAAGGTGCCTGTCAAGCAGTCTGGAATGTTAACACAGGCCAATGGAGAGGCCCTTAACACGCTCCTGTTGTGGCCAGACTAAAGGGCTGAGTTTGCCTGCGCACGTCAAAGCTCAGAAAGACACAACCAGCAAAGAACATTTATTTGCAGGAAGTGACCCACCCCAGAGTCACGGGTGAGCTAATACTCAAGACCTGGCCCCCCGACGGTTTCTAGGAGATAGGTTATATAGAGGACTGAGCTAGGGTCATGGTTAGGGTCGTGGTCTCTACTGATGGGTGGGCACTAGGGAAGTGGGGGCGGGTAGTTGAGCAGTAAGTGCATCGGGTCCTGGCGTCAGCTATGATGTCACTTTGTCTGGCTTCACCACTTTTCTGGGCCTGGAGCTGAAACACAGCTGAGGCCTAGAGGTTACCTTCAGTTTGATTGAAACTCTGTCTCTGTGGTCAGGGGGCCTAAGGCTTGGTTTCTAAGATTGTTTAATGCTGACCAGGCCTCACTGTCCTGAGGGCTCATTGATTAGGAGTGAGGCCATGCCAGGGAGAAAGAGACAGGTGAGTCAGGGGACTGAATGAGAAAACAGAGAGGGTCAGCGTAAAGAAATGAAGTTTCTGTGAGGTTACACAGTTGTTTTTGATGCACAGAACTTTTGGGCAGGAGGAACAATGGGAGAATCTGATGACAATCAGGATTCGTAATATTAATAACTAGAGGCCTGATGCACGAAATTCATGCATGGGTAGAGAGTCCCTAGGCCTGGCTGGCAATCAGGGCTGATCTGTGGGGCAATGGGCAGGGCGATCGGGCAGCCCTTACTGGTACCCACCTAGGCTGGCCTCGCCCCCTGCCGCCACCATGGTCACCTCTCTCTGTGGGCCGACCCATAGGGTAATCTGAGCTTCCCCTCTCCCTCTGCTGGCACCACTGGGGCCTGTGGGCTGGGGACAGCTCCTGCATTGAATATATGCCCCCTGGTGGTCAGTGTGAGTCATAGCAATTGGTCGTTCCACCATTTGTTTTGAGATTCAGTGGATTTGCATATTAGGCTTTTATTATGTAGGATAATAATTAATAATAAAATGTCAACTGCTAGCATTTATATAGAAATGTGCCATCTACACATCTAAGTATTTCAGAAATATGACAGCCACACTATGATGTTGGTAGTATTATTATCAGCCCCATTTTACAGGTGAGGAGACTGAGCTGTAGAGATTCACCCAAGCTCACACAAGATAGTTAAATAACAGCCGGGTTCAGACCCAGGCAATCTGCTCCCCTGCCCCTCCCCCCCCCCACCGCCCCACAGTCCATCCTCATAGCTTTATTGCTTCCAAAGGAGGGGGCATCTGATGGGAGAAAGGGGCAGGTGGGTATAAAATTATCTGCCTGCTACGATGCGTCACCTTCAATCCTTAATCGTGCTTCTAGATTTACAAAACCTCTACAGTAAGGAGATCCCCAAACGCATAAGTCTTTTAGAAATTTCGACTCCCACTGATGAGAAATATTTTATGCAATCCTTCATTCATCCACTCCTCCCTTTCCTTCTGTCTAAAGGAGGCATCTAGCTTCACTTTTTCTTTTTTCTTTTTTTTTTTTTTTGGCTAACACACACTTAGGTCACAGATTTTAAGCCTCAGGGATGCACTTTTACAGGCTTGTAACTTTATTTTTGGTGCCCAGAGCAGCGCAGCCACATTAACTGCCACTTCCAGATGGCACGGAGACGCCAACACAAACATCTACATGTGCATGGCTTTGCAGCTGCAGGCGGCCGTGAAGTCACAGGTGTGCGGAGTCGCGGGTTTAGGGGGTGAACACTCACACTCTTCCCCAAAGCCCCCTGCCGCCAGCAGGTTGCAGAGGGAAATGTGTGGGATGAGGGGTGTAACTCAAGTCCTGAGCTGATTCTCGGATTGCTGCCTGGGCCCCCGGAAAGATAAGCTCATGACATTTTTCTTCAGAACCTGTTTTGAAATGCAATTCCTGTAGCTAATAAAATCCGAGTGAAACTCAGTCTGGCTGGGCCTGAAGGGCCGTCACGAATGTGATGACAGCAGATAGAGGGCTACACCTGACCCCGTCTTTACATTGATAGATTCTGAAATTTCTTTTCAAAGAGCTTCTATCCAGGGGATTTCTCTAAGGAGAGACGTTTCTTGTAGTTACGCATGCTCACTTCTGAAAATCATTTTTTTCCCCATGATATTCTTGAGAAGATAGAAAATAGCCATCCACACGGCGGTTCCTTCTATCTGCTTTTGATTTTTGTCTTAATGAGCCTCACTCCCGGCTCCAGACCGTCGATGGGTTATTGCTGCCTTTGCTGAGTCGCTCCTCTCGGATAATGTGTCAACGATGATAGTGCTAAAAATGGCTAAGACATACCAGGTACTTGTCTACTGTGCTTATCACTGTGCGTTCACAATGTAACCCCTTCACTGCCCTCTGATGTATAGATGAGAACATACAGGCTTTGAGAGACGTGTCGACTTCCCAGGCCACAAGTGTGGGGCCAGGACTTGAACTTCCCACTCCTCGGGCACCGGGCTGCCTCCACCTGTGAGCTGCACACACCAAAGCAAAGGCAGCGGCAGGCTGGGCTGACCCTGGCTCTTGGGCATGTCTGTACCGCGTTCCCGGTGGCCAGAGTTGGCGAGGTGAGAGCCACCCGAGACCCAGACATGTCTGTGGGGAAAATGTCTGAGAACCTGCTTCGTTCCCGTGCCCGGAGGCACCCGTCACCGTAATGGTTGGCACCAGAAGCATCCCAAGCCCCAGGCGCTCCCGGGCCTGTCCCGGCAGCTGCCACCCAGACTGTCAGAGGGAGCACGTGACGCCCGCGGCGGTGCCAGGCCGGGCCAGCGCTCCGCTCTGTGCGCAGAGGCTGTCAGCAAACAATTAGGTGTAAGTGTGTGTCCGCCGCCGCCGCAACCATTAGGGCAATCAATAGCGGCATCTGCTTCGCAGGCGCAGGAACAGCTGGGCTCCTCCACCGGGCCGTAGGAGGCACCCTCCACCATGCCCCTGGGATTTACAGACATCAAGCAATGAATCCTCCCAGCAGCCCTCACCACCAGGAAACAGGACAGATCAAAGCAGACCTGCTTGAGGAGGAGGGAAGGGGGTAAAGAGAGAGGGCAAGAGAGCACCCCTCTCAGCCTCTCACCAACCCCCCCCCCCCCCCCCCCCCCCCGCCCATCAGGGCCCAGCAGGCAGCCCTGTAACCTGCAGAAGCAGTTTTCAAACCTTCGCCCAGTCCTGCCCGCCTTCTTCATCACCTTGGCACTGTCTCGCTGCCCAGCAGGCCTGACACCAAAGTGCTGAGGGCACTTTCTACCCAGTGACATGAACTGGCAAAAAATGCATCTGTTCCTAAAACACAGTATGCTTTGTGAATTCAGGTGAATATGTGAACAGCATGGAGGAAACTCGGCTAGCAAGCACTTCAGGGAAGCATTCTCCCGCCTCTCCTTTCTCTCCAGCTCCCTCTTGCCGTCCTGCTTCCTGCCGTGCCGCGGGAGGAGGCAGCATAAACGGTTTGGGTTTGACGCTCATTTCTAGGCAGGACGCCTGCCTCTACCCCTTGGTGGTTGCTCATCCCCGTCCCCTGGCGTGATCTGGGCTCCTGGCGGGGAAGTGGAGGCTGGGCGCTGCTGGCTCATTCCCTCCCTCACCCAAGCTCCCCTTCCCAGGCACAGGCTGGCACCCTGTGGCCAGGAAGACAGATCAGCGGGGGGCAGGAGGCGGGGGGAGGCTGCTCAGGCCCTTGGCAGGCCTCAGGGAAACACTGGAGGGAGGTGTTGAGGGAGGGAGCTTGTGCAGGTGTGTCCAGCCCCGATGCACGTCCGCCTCCACCATTGTTTCCTTTGGAAGGGTAGGAGCTCCAATGAGCGTGTTAATGAGAATGAATTTATTTGCCAAATGACCAGGTTTGTTTTCATGGGTCCAATGAGGTGTGTGCCAACCAGCTGGCAAGATGAGTGGAAGCAACCTTAAATGCCATCGGAGGTCGGATCTTACCCTTTCTCCGATCAGGCAGGTGTGCACTCATACGGTTCATGATGGAGGGTCCCAGGTTGTTACAGACTTTAAAGTTAGTAAACTAGCTGAAACCGGTTTGGCTCAGTGGATAGAGCGTCGGTGTGTGGACTGAAAGGTCCCAGACTCGATTCCGGTTAAGGGCATGTACATTGGCTGCGGGCACATCCCCGGTAGGGGGTGTGCAGGAGGCAGCTGGTTGATGTTTCTCTCTCATTGACGTTTCTAGCTCTCTATCCCTCTCCCTCTCTGTGGAAAATCAATAAAATATATTTGAAAAATAAACAAACAAACAAACAAAGTTAGTAAACTTAGGCCCAGTGCCTGGCCCTCTGCTAAGCAGCTCTGTGATTTGGGCCAAGTCACTAAATTCTACTAATACTTTGTTTGGCCTATAAGTTTTAAAAATGGAAAGCAGCCCTCACCGGTTTGGCTCAGTGGGTAGAGTGTCCGCCTGCAGACTCAAGGGTCCCAGGTTCGATTCCCGTCAGGGGCATGTACCTTGGTTGTGGACACATCCCATCGGGGAACTTCAACATTCCCCTAAGTTTCTATTTATATAGAAAAGGCTCTGTGACTAAGTAGGTTTAGAAAACACTGCATTAAAAGTATATCGCTTTCTTTATTGTAGAATTCCTCGCCGCCTTTTTCATTATGCTCAGACACACTAGGACATTTCTTGGAGAGGGCTAGAATGAACAGCATTTTACTTGACTCTGATGCCCTTAATTTTTTTTTAAGTAACATCTAGCCACATGGGAGCCAACTCTAGGGCATACTAGACAGTACCTGTGACAGTAACCAGCACAGAGAGTGAGTAAAGGGGATCGCAGCGTGTGTGAGAGCCCCCGGTGCCCCGTGGAATACCAGACAAATCACAGAGGAGAAAGCAGCGCCTCGCACTGAGCAGGGCTGCATACCTGGCCGGTGTGCACATTTCCCAGGCCTTCTTTAAAGGCACAGGCTCACAGTTTCATAGAGTTGCTCTGTTCTAATTTGGAAGGAAAATACTCTGCTTCCACACTCACATCCACATTAAACAACCTGCTCGCCCTTCTAGATTCGAGTCAGGAGCCACCCACAGCCCCTCTGTCAGTCCCTTTGACAGGCACCTGGGCCTGTCTCCTGTGACCCTCACGGGTTCCTGCGGTCCTGGAATCATTTGAGCCTGAGGTTGAACTCCCAAACCTCCACTTACTGCCCTTGTGACCTGGTTCCTCCAACGAGAAAGCTTGGACCCTCCCCATCTCATAAAGATAAAAGCGAGATGGAGAGGTTAAACGAGAAACCCCGTGAATAGTGGCACGTTCCTCTGGCCACTTCCTGTGTACTGAGCTCTGCTGTGAGAGCCAGCGCATAGAAATTGTTTTATCCTCCTGACGTCCTGTGGGTGAGGTTCTGTTACGAGCTCAGATGGCGGCACAGAGCAGTCACATAACTCGTCCAAGTGACTGTGAACCAGGGTGTAAGCTCGGCAGGCTGGTCCCAGATCCACCCCCTTCTCCTTCACCTTCCTGCCTTTCTGGGAGGTACCTGAATAGTGCCTGGCACGCAGTTGGTGTATCTCGACGAACATTTTCTTCTCTCTCACCTCTGTTCCCTCTGTTTATTTGTTATTGCCTAGTATCTTGTTCACCGTACTAGACACCCAGTGCACAAAATTCGTGCATGGGCGGGGGGATCCCTAAGCCCTGCCTACACCCTCTCCAATCTGGGATCCCTCTCACAATCCAGGACTGCTGGTTCCCAATGGCTCACCTGCCTGATTGCCCCTAACCACTTCTGCCTGCCAGCCTGATCAATACCTAACTGCTTGCTTGCCAGCCCGATTGCCCTAATTGCTCTCCCCTACTGGACTGGTCACCCCTAACTGCCCTCCCCTGCTGGCCTGGTTGCCGCTACTGCCCTCCCCTGCCAGCCTGGTTCCCCCCAACTGCCTTCCCCTGCAGGTCTGGTTGTCCCCAACTACCCTTCCCTGCAGGCCTGGTCCCCTCCAACTGCCCTCCCCTTCAGGCCTGGGTCCCCCACAACTGTCCTCCCATGCAGGCCTGGTTGCCCCCAATTGCCCTCCTCTGCTGGCCTGGTCACCCCTAATTTCCCTCCCCTGCTGGTCTGGTCACCCCTAACTGCCCTCCCTGCCGGCCATCTTGTGTCCACATGGGGGTGGCCATATTTGACCACATGGGGGTGGCCATCTTATGTGTTAGAGTGATGGTCAATTTGCATATTATCTCTTTATTATATAGGATTCTTCTCTCTACCTCTACCTTCTTGCTTAATAAGTTTTTATTTAATTGTTTGCATGTTTAACACATAGAGACCATAGAGCACCAAACCCTGCAAGTCCATGATGTTGCTGTACAGCTTTGAATAGGGTTGTGGGGTGCTGGTGATTTCAGCCCCTGGAACTGCAGGAAGCAGTGCCTGCCAGCTCCGTTCTGGGTGAATAGCAATGGGACTGGCCCCTGAGCATCCAGTCTCCTGGCACCTGGAGAACCAGCTATCTCTGCAAATTCACACTTAATCACGTTGTTATTGTGTCTGGGAGGGCAAGGTCCAAAGAATTCTTGGTCTGATCGTTTCTCAGCCCAGGTAGGAGCCAAGGAGCCATTTGTGTGAGTCAGCATGAAGGCACACACAATGTACTTGACTTATTAGGTGGTTTTCTCTGCCCCAAGGCATGAGTGTGATGGAGGGGGGTTGGGGCGGTAGGCCTTGATCTTCTGAACAATGTACATACTTTCCAGCTTCTGGGTACAAAGAGGGAGTCAGGGCATGGGAATAACTGGTGAGAGGTCATGAGGTCATGAGCTGGCATCCCCAGGTGATTTTGGAGTCTACAGGAGACACTGGCTCTGCTTCTTCCCTCTCCCAGGTTACACTGAGCTTCCATAGGCAGCACAAAAACCCAGCCATCGCTAACTGCTCGATCCCATTCAGCTCTCTCTGTTTTAACCAGTTTCACAAGGGGCTAGCAAATTTGAGAGAGAGGGGACCACTAAATAGCAAGAATAGCTTAAAAGCCTTGGGTAGGAAGCAAGAACAAGGGGGTGGGACCTCCTCTGCTCTCCACCACTTTGCCCCCAACTTTATTATTTTAAAAAAATGTATTTTATTGATTTTGTTTGTTTACAGAGAGGAAGGGAGAGGGATAGAGAGGCAGAAACATTGATGAGAGAGAAACATCAATCAGCTGCCTCCTGCGTACCACTGGGGATGTGCCTGTAACCAAGGCACATGCCCTTGACTGGAATCGAACCTGGGACCCTTGAGTCTGCAGGCCAACGTGCTATCCACTGTGCCAAACCAGTTAGGGAGCCCTCCAACTTTAATGAGGTTAGCGCAGCAGGAAAAGTGCCCAGGGATTTCAGCACTCAGTACAGAGATCTCTTTTTCTGCACTGGGTCCTCCTAAGTCTTTGAGAGCTGCTCAGTAAGAACATGCTTGGCTGAGAAAGGCTGTGTGCTAAATTTGCCCTCCTCGTGGTAGCCTCCAGGCCACGTGGTGGGTGAAGGTTTGGACACACCTTACAAAGTACAGGGGTGGCCCAGCTTTTCCCAGAAAAGCATGGGCGGTTCTGTTGAATTAGCATATCAGGAGTTTCGCTGGGGTTAATGTTTTAACCATTGTGTCAACATAGTCCATGCCATTGTATTTGAACAGTCCATTTTTTAAGGAGCAAGTTTTGTGTGTTTTTTAAGTGAAGAAATGGCAGGAGGAATTCCCTGGGTGCACTTCATGCCATACTGAGAAGTTTGAATTTTAAAAACCCCAAATATTTTATTGGACCGAAGAGATGGCTTGACTTTTAGCTGAGAGCTCTATGACTACTCAGTTCTTACCCTCACTTCGAGGTCTGCCTGTTTCCCTCTCTTGGTGCTCCCGTGCTGTGCAGTTTGGGTTATTTGGGAGAGGAACTGCTGGTGGCTTTTATTCAGAACCTGCCTTGGGTCAGGTCTCACCTGGTGCCTTCACCTGCTTCATGGCTGGGAGTGAGGATCCACAGCCCGCGGCTTGGTCTCAGAGCCCGGTGCCTGGAAGTCCTTGTGGCGTGCCCGGGGGCAGGGAACCAATCCTCCTGTGTCCCATTCCTCATCTGTGAAATGGGCACCACAGTGGCAGCTGCCTCCGGAGGTGGTTGTGAGGTTTAGGGAGGTAGCAGCTGGTCCTGGCCCGGAGTAAAACCTCAACAGTTAGCTAGTGTTGTTGTTACTGTCAATACCACCAAACACAACCAAACCAGCAGTGACACCCCACTCTTGGCCCAGTCTCACACCAGAGTCCCTATAGTCATAGAACCTCGGACTTAAAGGAGACCCCAGGGATTCCCAAAGGCTGCTTTAGAATCAATCCCTGAAGTTGCTTTTATGCAAATATGCATAACCCCGTGTGGGTGGGGGAGGGTGGGGGGAACTGGGTGGGGGGTGGAGGTTTCACTGGGGGGAACAGGGACATCTGTAATACTTTCAACAATAAAGATATTATTGTTATTTTAAATTAGCTGTTCCCAAGCTCTAGGTACACTGGCTCTGGTGTCTATGGTGAACCTGGTGGGAGGTGCGGTTTCTAATGACCCCAGGGAATTAGAAGCAAGGCTGGGAATCTGTCCCGTTAACATAAAACGCAGGGGATTGTAATGTCAGCCAGCGGTGGAACCACTTCTCTTGCCTGGATGCCCTCTCCGACAACACTAGCAAGTGGCGTCTGCCCGGACACCTCATTGCGTGAGGAGCTCACTGCCACCTGAGGCAGTGCCCCCACCTTGGGCACTCTGACAACATGAGCCCGGGCCTGAGAAGGCAGGGGCTGCCTCTGGCTACAGGGAGGCGGAACAGAGAGAGGAAAGAGGACGAGCTCACGTCAGAGAGAAAAGGGCTCGGGTCCCATGGCAGCGCTTGTGAGCGCTGGGCCCTGGGCAGAAGCTTGCTGTCTTCATCCTCCAAATGACAGCCTTTCGGAACGGGAGCCCTGTCTTCCCAGGCCTCTCCTGGCCTCCCTCCATGAAGACCTCCTTTTCCCCTGGTCACGGGAGTCACATACCCAGGCTCCACCCCTGCTCTGGCATATAATACAAAGATGCATAGGGTCCCCAGTGGGGGTCTGGGTCAGGGAATGCATCGGGCTGCAAGGGCTGGGAGAGTGGACCAGAAAGCCAGAGAGTGAGCCAGCAGGTGGAGGGAGCAGGCCCTGGTACCCCTAAGCCCCTCCTCATTCAGCTAAGCTGGCCCGGTTCTGAGACTTCGGGGACCAGTCCCTGGCGGTGTTCCTCTGGGCCGGGACTAGGGGTAGATGTCATCGTCCTGGCCACATCCTTGAGGGTGGCAAGCAAAGACCTGGATGGAGTCAGGGCCACCTGCCCCTCCTGCTCAGTCTGCCCAGGTGCTAAGACCAGAGCTCGCCCGAGGATAGGCTGTGGAGGAACATGGGCTGTGGTCCTGTCACCCATGCCCACATGCTGAGCCCACCCCATTACCGCAGCCCACCCCGCTCAGGCTCAGGCACAGTCAGACCCCGATACCACCAGTGCCTATTTCGTACCCAACCATGCACATGGCTCTTTTAGTTCTGAACCGAGGACTCTTCTCCCACTGGTCAGAAAGGGAAACGCAGAGGTTTCAAGATCTGATTTCTGAAGGCCCTTATTACCATGTGTCTCCAGAGAACGTGTCTCTCTGAGTTTCAGTTCCTTCATCTGTAACACCCAGACACAAGCACAGTAAGTCCTCACCCAGTGCTGTGCATGGCTTCTTAGAAACCGCACCTCCCACCAGGGTCACCATAGACATTGATGTAAATGAGAGTTCTGTTCTCACAGCATATTTCCGTATATCCGTTATGCTATGGTAAGCCAGGGTATCCTGTGGTTTCCTTATATGTAAGTTCCTTTAAAGTTGCAGATTCCCAGAACCCATCCACAATGTTAAGTGAGGACTTTGCTGTAATAACTACCTCCTAGGGTTGCAGGAAGGATTCCATGACACTGTACACAAACAGCCTACACTAAGTGACTGATAGGGATCCGCTAGGAAAGAATTCAGAGCCGAGACCCAAACTATCAGTGAACATTCACTGGGTAAATCACAGAGGTAGAAAAAGTAATTCTAGGAGAAATGGGCTTAGGAAATGAGTTACAGAGGCGAAGGAAGGACCCTTGGGGCTTGGGAGTGAGGAAGGTAAAGGCAACTTGCCTGTAGGGGGCAAAGAAAAGGAGGAGGAAAAGGGACAGGTGTGGGCTGCTCCCGGGAAGGAGAGATTTTGGGATCCTTCATCCTAAGGGTTTTAAGGGTGAAGACTTTAGGGGTCCCAGGGGAAGATTTAATAGGATATTCCACAACTTTCCAGGTGTGCCCTTTCAGGGTCTAAGGTCTCCACTGATTGACTGGTCAGCACCAGGGCAGGGGGTCATTGTCCCATGCAGCCATGGGGTTGCTGATGTGGTTTTGTTGATTTGTGGGCTTGGAGCTAAAATACAACCAACCGAGGCCTAGTGTTATCTCTAGGAGGAAAGGGAAAGGTGTCTGCGCTTCATGACCAGTGATGTGCTAGAGGAGGAAAGTTCACCCTGGGGGCCAGTCCCACCCTGCAGTTGTGCTTTGCTAGGTTCCTGGCTGTCCACCTGGTGACCTGCGGCACCTGGCCCCGTTCCTGGCTCTGCTCACGTCTAACTGCCAGCCACCGAAGAAGGCGGTGCACCTGGGGGTGATGTCTCACCCGGCCACCGCCGCCTGGGAGAGCAGATAGAGGGCTGCAGTCCTGCCCATCCCCCCACACACACACACTCACCTCTGCACAGGCCCATGAAAAGGTGGCCATCAGCACATCTGTAAAGTTGGCCAGTCCTATTCTAAGGCAAATACAGAATTTAAATTTTACAGAGGAAATGTGTGCATCGGGGAGAACGTTGCTTCCTTTCTAGAACTTTTACAGGCCACAGTTCAGGGTTTCACGGAGTTTCGATTTAGCGTAGGAAGGGTGGCCGGGCCAGCTGCACCAGCATCACCCGTGCGCTTATTAGAAGTGCAAACCTCGGACCCCTCACCCCCAGACATGCAGCCCAGCAATCCGTGTTCCAACCAGCATCTGCTGCCCCTGTGGCTCCTGTTTGCAGTCTCAGGGTCGGCAGGGTCCTCCTCCCCGCTCCCCCGCCTCCTACCCCGGGCAGTGTCAGATTCAGATGACCAAGCCCCTGTCTCTAGTCCTGTTTGCAGCACTTCTGTAACCGGACAGCCAATGGGTCCAGGCTGCCTGTCACTACTTGAGCCGACTAACTAAGCAGAGACAGTTTATATCAATCATGCCTGCCCTCTGGGAGAGCCATGGGGTCAGACTGGACCTAGGCTCAGCAACCTCGGTACTTGGGTTCTGGCTAGCAGGTCATCCATGAAAATCTGCTCTGCAACCCCCCATAAACCAGCTGTTTATATTGGGCAGAAGGACAGGGATTGCATGGGGACGTAGGCGAAAGGGATGAGAATGGTATCATGGTTACAGATTACAGGCTGGGGCTCGAGGGGTGGGGGGTTGCAGTGGGCGGCAACGAGGTTGTTGATCTTTCCATGATAACAGTGGTTCTCGGATAAGGAGGATGGACCTCATTTCCAGGTTAACTCGCAGGCACAGCTCCCAGCCAGGTGAGAACGTGCCTTCTTTAATCAGAACAAAACAATCCTGGTTAACAGAGCCCGATTAGTATTTCTTGTAATGATAGCTAGTCTCCACTATTCTACTTCTGCCCCTAACACTTCCTCAGTTTGAAGACAGCTCCTGGGAGAAGGATTTGTTTTCCCATCCTGGGAGACGCGTCTGTTCATGCCAGCAGCAGGTGGAATCTACATCCAAGCCTGTACGATGGCAGAGGCAGGGAGCAAACATCTGTTCTGCATGTTCACGCCCCCGGCCCAGTTGGTTTTTTCCTCTTGTCCTGGCTTCCTGCCTGATCTGACCAATAATAACGGTACCCCTGTTGGAAAATGATAACAGCAAATATTTGTCAAGCTCTGCCTCCGTCGGTAAATACGTTTTGTTATTTTTTACCATTTAATCCTCATAACAACCCAATGAGGTTAGGTATTATTCATGTCACTCCCACGTCCTGCTGGCGAAACCGGCCTCAGAGAGGCTGATTCAGTGACAGACAAGAGTCTTAAACTTGACTCTGTCTGATGCCAGATTCTGCTTGGTTAAGCAGGCTAATCCTTGAGCCAGGATTATGCACAAAGGAGTATTTTAGGCTAGTGCTCTTCAAGTTAGCAGAGACCAGGATTATCTGGAGGGCAGGTAAAGCACAGACTTCGGGGTCCTCGTCCCAGAATCCACTGCTCTGAAGGTCAGTGCCGCTGGGCTGGGGGTTGGGGGCTTGCATTTCTACCAAGTTCCCAACAGGCAGGCACTGCTGGTCTGGGGACTGCACTATAGAGTCACTGCTTAGACCACTGCCCCCACCCAGGGCCGCACATTAGAATCATCTGGAGAATTTCAGATTCAGTTCCTCTAGTGTGGGACACGGCCGGCTCTTGTTTTCATGCTCCCCAGATAATTCTAATGTGCAGCCAGGGTTGAGAACTTCTGCTAAATGCAAAGGAAGACTCCTAATTGCTGTTTACAGCTTTAGTTTAAGTCCAATGTCTGCCTCCCCAGCCAAGGCGCTCCCACTGTGAGGCCGCAGTGGTGGGCCAGGAGGACCAACTGCACGGCGAGCAGGGCCACCCGTTTTATTTCAAGATTAAGGGAAATGTGAATATTCTCTAAAAGACAAAACAAAACAAACAAACAGAAAGAAAACACAAACCTACTGTGGGGTCAAGTGCAAACTGTGCATAACTGTTTGTGTTAACCATGGGATTCAACACACTCCTAAGAATCTAACCAAGGAAATTGTCAGAGGCTGACGTAACTGCCCAAGATATGCTCAAGGAGACTCATCCAAACGTTATTTCCTCTTGGTACTTCTCACACCTGGGTAATGGGTATATGACAATCTATTGTTCACAGAATATTTAATCCGCATGGTATTATGTTAAGTGCAAGGAGGAGGATACAAACTGAATGTATAATGTGATTGCAATCTGACTTTTGAAAGACCGTATACAACATATACTAGAATATGCAAAGTAAAGAAGGTAGCACGCCAAAAATATTGTTAGTGGTTATTTCTTGGTGGGATTGAGAGTGATGATGGTATGTATACTTAACAGCATTTTCTAATATTTTTGAACCATTTCTTTTATGATGAGATCAAAAGAATTTAGGCAGTCACCTAGTTTTATAATACATGTTCCCAATGACCTGTCTGAAATACAAACCATAGGTTTATAGGTTGGAAGCTTTTTCTGAGAACTAGAAAGCATTTAAAAATTGCTAATTACCACCCCAAAGTGTGTTCCTGTCTCTGGGCCCAGGAAGGGTGGGGACCTCTGTAAGAACCTAGGAGAGGTGGTGCTGGCAGGCACAGGAGCTCTGCAATTGGTCCCTGGATGCATGCAGTGGGCGGGCGGGCCTTCGGCTCTCTGCCCCGGGGCATACGGCGGGCCCACAGGCCTCTGTGGGACTTCAGCAAGGCACCATGTAGTGAGTTCATGTAGAACAGACTACCTGTGCCACGCTAACGTACACGGGGGTGTATGAGTAGCAGTGTCCAGATATACTGCACACATGCAGATGGTAAGGAAGTCTTGCTGGTGTAACTTAAAGACCGCCTGTGCACGTTAACAAAGAAGGACAGGGAGAAAGCTGCACAACACCGAGCCCATTGCCCCACCCCTCGCTTCTCTGGCACTCTCCCGGGGTTGCCTTCAGAAAACAAGCAGGCACCGCCTTCTGCACATTCTGCCGAGTGCAGCAATAGAAAGAGGGCTGTCCCACTACAGTGCTCACAGGGGCTTGGACGGAAGCAGGAATCTGAAAGCATTACATACTCAGGGGTAGCGCTACTAGCGTAATGGTCTTCCAACAGGTATTTTCTATGCAACCAAGCCTCACCTCATAATACAAAACCACCTGCCTCCACCACGGCTGGGACTGACGGCCAAATCCTGAGGAGCAGGGGCAGGGCCGTGGGCACCATTCTGCAGCGGCATCTTCTCCTTGAAGGGCACCTAGCCTTCTGTTACCGCAATCAAATTTATAACCTCCCGGAACGTTTTCTTTAAAGAGTCCAGGCTGGCAAAACAAATGAATGAAATGAGTGGGCTGCCCAGGAGAGTGTAGCTTCTCCCAGTTAAAGGGAGCAGGCATCACTTAGCTGTTGCCATGAGGGAATTTTGGTCCAGTTGTGCCAGGTCTTCCAAGTTTTTCCAAGAGAAGTCAGAATTCTTGATTTTTGAATTATAGTTCCCCATGTTTAAATGTTGGCAGCATTTCAAAAATACTCTGCAGTCCAAAGAAACTGTGCCTACTGGCAGAAGCCGGCCTGCAGCCCTCACCCCTGCTTTAGAATCTGAGTCCCTGAGAGGCAATTGCTTTAGCCACCGGTGTCTTCTCACTCCTCTTCCTCCCCCCCCCCCCCAGCCAAATTCCCAAAGAAAATGTCTTAAACTCTCAGACTCTTCTCCTCAGAAGTCATGCTTTATTGAAAACCTTAAAATCGGCTAATGGTCTCACAGTAATTATTTCAGTTGAGGATTTTTAAAAGTAGCTACAGGCACACCTCTTTATATTGTACTTGACTTTATTGCACTTTACAGGTGACATATATATTGGTGATATATATATATATATATATATATATATATATATATATATATATATATATATTTCAGAAAGGAAGGGAGAGGGAGAAAGAGATAGAAACATCAATGATGAGAGAGAATCATTGATTGGCTGCCCCCTGTACACCCCACATGGGAATCAAGTCTCCTACCCGGGCATGTGCGCTGACTGGGAATTGAACCATGACCTCTTGGTTCATAGGTCAACCACTGAGCCATGCCATCTGGGCCAGGTGTTGTTGTTTTTTTTTGTTTGTTTGTTTGTTTTTTTACAAACTGAAATTAAGACCCTCCACCAGCAATATATATATATATATATATATATATATATATATATATATATATATAAAACCCACTGTCATATAAAGTGAAAAAAATATATTCACTTTATTAGAGTGGTCTGGAACCGAATCTGCAACATCTCTGAGCTATGCCTGTGTTAAGAGCCACTTCCTTCAAAGGGAGGTTAATTTAAAAAATAATTTTAAAGGAACTGTCCTGATGTTTCATGGGTAGAGGGTAGAGAAAGGTTTGCCTTGAAGGGGAATGGATCTGGGTTGAAATTTCAGCTCACCATCTATCACTGTATCACTTGGGCACGTGACTCAGCCTCAGTTTGCTTCCCATTTCTCATCTGCAATCTAGAGGGGTTGTGGGTGTAATGGGGTTTCAGGAATGCACACACACTCACACAAACGCACACACAAGACAACTCCTGGGTTTGTTGGTTAAGGATAATGAAGAATATTTTATATGTGGTGCCCTTAGATGCTCAGGAAACGTGAAGTTTCTCTTAGAAGCCAATGTTATTGAAACTTACTTGCAAATGTTATAAAATGAGCCTCATAAAGCTTTCACACATTTAATATTAGAATTTTTTAAAATCTACTGTCTTCAGAAGTCCCATTGTGGTAAGTAGAGTTACAGTTGAGGTGGGAGGAAAGGAGAAAATAGAGAGGGTGAGGGGATGAACCTCAGGGATGTCAGTACCTGGTGGAGGTCCTAGGGCCAACTTTCATTGCCTGCGTTCACTTCCATTAAGGTGGCCAATGATGTATCAGGCCAGTTTAACTCCTTTGCTTATGGCTGAATCTCTCATGTCTAGCATGTTCCAAAATAAATATGTTTGCTAGTTACTTAAACTGGTGAGTGAACAAGTAAACAGCATGGTGGGAGCTTTATCCAGGGAGGGTCCTCCATGCTGGACAACTCTGACCAGACTGTGCCGCCTATCAGAGATTGTGGCTCCCCAGGTGTGGAGCCCGCAGGGTCACGGGGACCTGCCCTCAGAAGGCCCTGTGCCTGGTCCGTACTCCGCTGTCACCGTCGTGAGATTCTTAATAATTTTTGAACAAGGGGCTCTGCAAACGATGTAGCCAGTCCTGATCAGAGCGTTCCATCAGCAAACACAGAAATGTCAGTGCATAAGCCAAAGGGCACAAACCATGGCCTCTGGACCCGATCAAATAGTTTTGGCCCAGAGAGTGGTTATTTTTAATATAAATAAACTTTTTATTTAGAATAGTGGTAGATTTACCCAGAAGTTGAAAAGATAATACAGAGAGTTCCCATACTCAGTTCCCAACATCTTCTATCACATTCATACTTACATTTATAATACTAGAGGCCTGGTGCATGAAATTCATGCACAGGAGAGGGGTCCCCTCAGCTCAGCCTGCACCCGCTTCAATCCAGGACCCCTTGAGGGATATCTGACTGCCAGTTTGGGCCCAATCCTGGTAGTTGGATGTCCCTCTCACAATCCTGGGCCATTGACTTCTAATCACTCATCTGCCTGCATGCTTGATTGCTCCTAACTACCCCTCCTGCCAGCCTGGTCGCCCCTAACTGCCCCCTCCATGCCAGTCTGGTCGCTCCTAACTGTCCCCCACTGGCCTGTGCTCTTCAGAAGCAAGATCCCTAGCGAACCCCACAGCCAAGGACAGGCGGGAGCCTCTCCCTCTCTCTTCCCCCACTGCAGGGTGTCCCAGGCTATCCCAGGGCATATCCTGCCCCTGCCCCCACTATTCTCCCAGGAGCCCTGACTCCCGTGGTTGAAGAATGTGCTACAAACAAAGATCTGGGTGCTGCATGTGCTCATGGCTACCTGGGTGACTTTTTTTTTTTTTAATTGACATTGACATTTAAAAAAAATTAAGCAGTCATCTATGGAGCGTCAACTTTTCTAGGCTGAGTTAACTGTGCATGAAAATAAATAATGTTAATAAATAGAATGTTTCAAAATGTTTGCTTAATGTTTTTGAAATACCAACATTTTAACGAGGACGAGATTGCATATTAGAATCTAGATTTCTGGACTCTCTCGAGAGGCCAGAAGGCCCAGCAGTCCTGGGCCCATATCCCTGCTGAGGGCAACCGGCGAAGGCCGAGCGGCTCCTCTCCTTTCCTGCACGGAGCTCTCTCCAGGCCGCCGCAGTCCGCACCACTCCCCGTGTATCACACACCGCACCATTCCCCATGTATCACACCACTCACTGGACTGGTTTATGTTTCTTTGTGACCCTCAAAGGCTTTTGAATACGTGAGCCCATTCATTCAAGCAGGTAACTTACAGATACAGTAGTCCCCCTTTTGGCAGTTCCCTTTCCACCGTCTCAGTTACCTGTGGCCAACTAAGGCAGGAAAATATTAAAAGGAAGATCTCTTAATTCATAAGTTTTAATTTGTGCATCACTCTGGGTGGAATGATGGCATTCCATGTTTTCCACTCTGTCCCACCCTGATTCACCCAGCAAATCCACACTGTGTGCGCTCCTCACCTGGCAGTCACTTAGTAGGTGTCTCAGGTATCAGACCAATTGTCAGAGAGAGAGAGGCCACGTTTACAGAACTCTTACGGCAGTAGATGGTTCTATTGTTTGTGTTATTGGTGGCTATTTTTTGTTCATCTCTTCCTGTGCCTTATAAATTAAACTTTGTTATAGGTTTGTATGAATAGAGAAAAACTAGAATATTCAGGGTTTGGTGCCATTCGAGGCTTTAGGCATCCCCTGGGCACCTTGGAATGAATCCCGTGGATGAGCAGGGGCTACTATATACACAGTGTAGGCTGTGAAGTTAGCTCTACTTTGACCCAGAAGTGAGCAAGCAAGAGGAGCTTAGCTCTAGGAGCGCTGGAGTATCATAAGTTATTGGGAGGATCCAGAAGTGATGATAGAGACACACCTGTATGAAACCAGAGAGGGTCAAGCCAGGATAAATAGCCCTGACTTCCCCTTTATTTCTAATTTCGAATTCTATGCAGAAAAACAAATGCCCTGGTTAGGTGCGCTGCCAGGTGGAGATGGGAGAGATCCCGGCGTAGAGGAAGGGAACTCGGTTAAGAGGGAACTGCAGCCAACCAGGCAGGGGGTGATGGTAGCTGAGTTGAGGAAGTGGCAGTGGGTTGGGGGCAAGTTCATAGATCAGAAACTATTCAGACCAAACTTGGTGTTCATTGCCCTTCAGATAACGGAAGGAATATTTCCCTGGTGAATAAAGAAAAGTTTTGTCCGTTAAAATACTGACTATGCTGTTTTGGCTCAGTGGATAGAGCATAGGCCTGTGGACAAAAGGGTCCAGGGTTCGATTCCAATCAAGGGCACATGCCGGGCTTATGAGCTGGATCCCCAGTAGGGGGCATGCAGGAGGCAGCCAATCAATGGTTATCTTTCTCCCTCTCCCTTCCTCTTTGAAATCAATATATATATACTTTTTAAAAATGTATATTTTCTTGATTTATTTATTTATTTATTTATTTATTTATTTATTTATTTACAGAGAGGAAGGGAGAGGGATAGAGAGGTAGAAACATGGATGAGAGAGAAACATCAATCAGCTTCCTCCTGCACATCTCCTACTGCGGATGTGCCTGCAACCAAGGTACATGCCCTTGTCCAGAATGGAACCTGGGACTCTGCAGTCCGAAGGCCAAAACGCTTGCTCTATCCACTGAGCCAAACCAGTCAGGGCTATACTTTTTCTTTTTCTTTTTTTAAAATTTGACTGGGGCTCATGATCCCAGTACCGGTCCCGCTGCCTCCCTTTCCAGTACCAGTGAGGTCCATTAACATCATGTTCTCCGCTCCCTCCATCTCAGCACCCATTGTGATCTTCAGCAAACCGGGCAGGTCTGAAGCAGCTAGCGTTTGTTTTTATGGCTTCTGTAGCCCATCCATAGTGAATGAGCACCTTCCTCAGGCCTTCTTGGGTCTTTCTTGATTTACGGGCACCTCCATGCCATGACTGCAGAGGGCGGAGGCAGCGGTCCTCGAAATGGGGGCGCAGATGGGAGCAGCCTCGGCTGGGAAGTGTGACCACAGGCACACCGTGCTGACAGGCGCTCCTTTGGGTGGCTGACCCAGCACTCCCCCTGCCCGGCACGTCGCATGTCGGAAGCAATTAACAGTCTGTTGAGAACATATCATCACAGGCTAGTCTATTTTTCTTTCTCTTGGTCCAACCTCTGATAATAGGCCGGGGGGTGACCCAGTGGGGGCTGGGGCGGGGCGCAGGGGGCCGGGGAATAAGGTAGTAGCCACTTCATTTCTAACCGTTAGCAGCTGTCCGCTTGTTTGGGGACGCTTCTCAGGCAGAGGAACAAAGTCTTGCTCCACGGGCTTGTTGTCCTTGGCGCGGGGAACAGACGCTTTCTCGAGGAGCGCCCCGAGATAACACAAAACATCTGCTGGCAGGAACCAGCGAGAGCACGCGGCTCCTTCAGATGAGCACCCCTTCACAGGAGGCTGGGGCTGGGCGGAGGGGCGGGGGGCTGGGCGGAGGGGCAGGGCGGGAACAGAGAGGAGCAGGAGGTGTGTTTGCAGACACAGATCGGTGTTATTAGCCGTTGTGTTTTATTTAGCTTGTGATCCAACGGTGTTTTGTTGTGTGAGGACTTAGGAAGTGGTATGTTCTCAGCCCCGCCGCCCGGGAGGTCTGTTTGCTTTCCCCACGTGGGCGGGCTGCTGTTTTTATCCGTGAGCTCTGGAGAAGGAGTGAGGTGTGTGCCTTGGAGGGTGTTTCACACGTGCTGGACTCCAGAGACACAGCCGCTCTCCGACCTGAGCAGCAGTTTAAGGAGAAAGGTGGGCATTTGGGGTTGTTGTAAACTGACATGCCATCAGGGGTCCCCAAAGGCTTGACCAGGGCCTTAAGGGTTCACCCCGTGTCACATGGAAACGGCTTGCACAGCGCACTGGAGGTTCCCGTTTATCACACTGGCCCAGCTCCACTTTCAGGAAGGCGTGGGCCCTGCGGGGAAAGGCAGCTCCACCTGCCCCATCCCTGCCCACCCCCACCCCGGGCGCCGTGGGGAAGAGCCACGGGCAGAGAAGTGGTGACACCTGCCTGGCTCTGTGCCTCCTGTGTGAGCCTCACAGCCTCCCCAGGGCTGGGCGGCACGTCCCCAAGCCTCAGATATAGAAACAGAGCCTTTTATTTTATTATTTTATTTTTTTCAATTTTTTTAGAGATAGAGGGAGGAGAGAGAGAGAAAAACTAACATACCATCAGGGGTCCCCAAACCAATTTGTTGTTCCACTTGTTCATGCATTCATTGGTTGATCCTTATATGTGCCCTGACTTGGATCGAACCCCCAACATTGTCAAATCAGGACCATGCTCTAACCCAGTGGCCGCCAAGCTTTCGGACCTCACGGGCCCCGGGTGTGGACCGCCGCAGCCCCCCACGGGGCGACAGAGCCGGAGAAGGCAGCAAACCCCCTCGGGGGCCAGCGGGGAAGTTCCACAGCAGCAGGCAGAGCCCAGGCACCTTGGCTCCAGAGCCAGACGCTCAGCCACGGCCCCCACCGGGGACACAGAGGTTTGGGGAAGCCACCCATTTCCACCTTCGCCTTTAACAAGTTCTGCTTCCCCATCTCTGCCAGCTGGACGGGGTGACATGAGCGGACCTGGGCTGTCTGGGGACAGGGCTCCCCGCAGACAGACCACCTCCGAGCCCTTGCCCCGCACCCTCCACAGCCCAGGTTCCGCCCAGCACCTTCACAGACCAGTCTATCCCCCAGCTTTGGGCTCTCTTCAGAAGAAGAGAGGGAAAACGAGGAAACAGAAGGAGCTGCAGCCAGCCAGGGGCCTTGCTGGACTGTGGGGCCTGCGTCCCAGGCGGTGGCCCCGCATCCAGACATTTCTGCATCCTCTGAGGGGGTCTCCCCTGGCTCGGCGGCCTCCCTGCCAGGACAGCAGAAGCACGCAAGCCGACAGCCAGCCTGCTCTCCCTCAGGAGTGAGTGCCCAGAACAGGCATCTGAGGGCTCTGGGGAAGGAGGGGAGAGAAAGAGAAAGAAAGAAAGAAAGTGGGCTGAAGTTCAGACATTACTGGAATTTTTATTAAATTTTGTTTGGGAGAAAAGCGATTTACTGTGTCTGAGATGAAAGGCACATCGGCATGGGGCCCCAGAAAGATGATTCTATCCCATGCTTGATTTAGCTCCCACACTGCCTGTGGCCGGGAGATCAGAGCGCTGTGGTTAGACACATTCATAAACTCTGTGGCTCTCTCAGATGCGCTTCCCGGCGGAGCACCAGAGGGAGAGCCGTGGGCTGCCTCGTCGGGCCTTCGAGAGGGTCTCGGGGCCCCGCGGGCTCACCTCCTTGGCCGGCTTCCCCCAGCTCTCTGGTCGGCCTCCCCCGTGGCCCCATCACCCTGCAAACAGCAGTCCTGCTCGGAGTGTCATTGTTGAGCAAACTTCTGCTGAAACCGCATAGGAGTGATCGGTTTAGGATTCTGACCTTTGACCAGGCCTCTTGCTCAGCCTGACCCTGTTCTGGGTTCACCGACTCCATGTCAGTGACCCATGTGCAAAGACCAAGCCCCGCCCATGACCCAGGCCATCCAGGACGAAGGCCATCCTTGATGTCCGTCACCTCTTTGAGCTCATTCATTCCGAACACATTTTCTCACGTGGAGCCCACTTCTTGGAGTGTGACGTTTCCCTGCTCCATCCTGAGAGTCATAGGATGTGGCTGAGGGTGGGATAGAGAAAGGGATGCTCGGAGATCAGCCCATGCTTGCCCACCGCCTCGATCCTTCCGATCAAAGGTTGTGTTCTGCGTCATCGGTAGATATCCGCCTGGGACTGTGTCGGATGGCTTGTCTGGGTTATTACAAAACTAGTCAAAGTTCAACCCGCAAATTCTTCCAGCATGCAGTCGATTAAGATGGCCGGTTAATAATGTCTGGCATTAACTTTCTAATTGAGCAGAGTGACTGAAAATTAACTATCACCCTTTGAAAATAAAAAGGGGGCAAAGAAGGGAGGCTTTCCTGATAAAGAGGAGAGTTGCAGATTCTTTCTCCCACACACACCCTACCCGGGATCACAGCGTTCTTATCCCAGAGCTCTCCTCCCTTCCCACCAAAAGCCGAGTGCCGCCTGCCGTGCCAGGACCGCGCCGGGGCCCTGGCAGCGGGCTCTCCTCTCTGCTGCCGTCTTTCCTCCTCCCCCAACAGGAGATGATGGATGCACATCTTGACTAAATAAGATCACTGCTCTTTCATGATGCAATTTTGATTGATGAGTATTCCCTACCTAGCCCTGTGCCAGGTGCTTTTCAGGGTAGAAAAGAAGTATAAACAGTTCCTTTGTTCAGGGAACGTAATGCAAGACACACTAGTAAGGTTGAGAAGCCTGGAGAAAGTAACCCAGGGCCGGCTGTAACCCCGTGCTTCACTGAGTACCTGCCGCGCTAAGGTCTTTGCAAGCTCAGAATTGATGTATTGATACCAAGACTGCCGTCCCAGAAATAAACACGCAGGAGGAATCTAATGCCAATGTATGTTACAGAGAGCATTTGGTCTCCGATGCTAAAACTAACAGCTCACAAAAGAGTGCCTAGTATACTACCTTTGATAGGTGTATGTAATCTTCACAACCACCTACTGAGCTACAGATACCATTGATGCCCCAGTTTCTTCCAAGATGGGAAACTGAGGCTCAGAGACAGGAAGGCTTTAGCATATGGCTATCCTGTTAATATGGAGTAGAGCCAGAAAGGAAACTTGAAATGCCTCATTAGAGATGCTGTGTTTTAAATAAACAGATACACTGATTGGCCAGATTATGATGATCTCTGAATGCATAATAACCTGGCCACTCAGTGTGTGTATATATATATTCATGAATTCGTGCATGGGTGGGGTCCGGCCAGCCTGCCCAGGGGAGGGGACATGGGCAGTTGGCCAGCTTGCTTACTGGTTGAACTCCTGGTGGAGGGAAGAATTTGCATACAAGCCTTTTATTATATAGAATACACACTGAGTGGCCAGATTATTATGTGTTCAGAGATCATAGTAATCTGGCCACTCAGTGTATTATGAACAAAGGAGGTTCCAGAGTTAAATAGGACCTTTTGCTGCAGGAATTCTCAGACCCTTCCCTGTGTTCAGGTTACTGCAAACTTCTATGAAAGCAGCATTTTTGCTAATACAGCTGACCTCAGGATCCTATTTTTTAACCAACTATCTCCCAGAAATAAGTGATTTTTAAAGCATACCTAGAGTGTAGTGTCCACTCTGGGTACAGAATCTATGCACTTGACAGCAGGAGGGGGTGGGCTATGGTCCGGGGCTAGTCAGGGCTGTCCTGTAGACCCCATAGGCTGCCCTTGCCCAGACCCAGACATTGCACAGCCCTCAGGTTCAGGCTGCCATTTGTAACCAGCCCGGTGTCCACTTGAAATGATTCCTTAACCTTGTATTCTCCCCCCTGCAAACCAGCGGTTGCCAACCTATGGTCCGAGGACCACTGGTGATCCATGAGGTCCCAAAGGTTGGTGACCACTGTGCTAGACTATTTTCATTTAAAGCAAACAAACAGCCCGCTGGCTCAGTGGTTGAATGTTGAACTATGAACCAGGAGGTCACAGTTTGATTCCCAGTCAGGGCACATGCCTGGGTTGCAGGCTAGATCCCCAGTGTAGAGCATGCAGAAGGATCAGTGATTCTCTCTCATCGTTGATGTTTCTATCTCTCTCTTCTTCTCTCTTCCTCTCTGAAATCAGGTACTGAACAAAGTGCAGGTTGAAAAGCAGCCATCTCAGCAGTGGGGGTCCCTGCCAGCATGGAGCCTGCAGGAACAGATGTGGAAGGAAGAACCAAGGAGTGTTAGGGCCAAATGCCTGCCTTACCTCCTTTTCGCTGTGGGGCCAGGGCCAACACTTTAACTGAGCTAAGACTCCATTACATGAAAAAATAATAACAATAATAATAATAATGCCCATGCTCAGGTGTCATTGGGACTAAATGACATCCTACCTGCACATCCCAGGCCTCACTCAGGGTTTGCTTGTCTGTGGCTATGGAGACTTCTTAGTGGCATCATAAAAACAAAACCTCTCATGTCAATCCGTTCTTTGTGACCTGGTCCTTCTGGAGCTGTTGGGGAAGGGAGTGGACCAGCAGGGCTGTGTCCTTCCCTGTCTTGCTACCATGAGGCCACTTAGAGAGGGTCCACCAAAGGGTGGCCATCCAGTTCTCTACATCCCGAGGGGCAATGTCTTCCACCTTTTGAGGAAGGTTTATTGAAAACCACATACATACATACATACATACATACACATACATGTATCTGAATACTGCAAGGCAGAGGAGAAAGGGACAAAAGGGTTAGGATGGTATATAAACTATACAATTGTTTCCTGAACCATCAATAATATTGAGTGAATTTCCCAAATGTCCCGTAACTTCCTTGTTCTCAACCCCATGCCCTGTGAGCTGGGATTTTGTCTCTGGCTCACAGTGCCCCTGAGACTCCCAGCCTGGGGCTTCTCAGCTTCCAGAGCTGGCCTGGAGTGATTATGGTGCATGCTGAGCATGTCCTGACTTGAGCCATTTGCAGTGCTCACTTTTGAAGAGTTAATGACAGGTAAGGGAGACTATGGTGAAATAGTGAGGCCCAACTTAGCAGCCCGAGCAAAGAGGTTCAGAGCCTGATGTCCCACCTACCTGAGATCAGGTGGGAAGTAACAGAAGTAGGCCATAGTCCCAAGTTTCCCACTTCAGTGCCAGGCATCGTACACCTCCTATTATAAGAACACTGAGGAGGAAATGCTTTTCTCCATGATGAAGGAGAGTGATGGAGTAATTTGCCTAGTCAACTAGTATGTTGTAGAACTAGGATTTTAAGCTAAAGTCTTCAAACTTCAAAACCAACTCCTCTCAACTACTTTAAGATAATTCCCAGTCCAGCTGGTATGGATCAGTGGTTGAGCATCAACCCATGAACCAAGAGGTCACTGGTTCAATTCTTCATCAGGGCACATACCCTGGTTAAAGGCTTGATCCTTAGTGGGGAACATGCAGGAGGCAGCTGATCAATGATGTTTCTCATCGGTGTTTCTATCCATCCCTCTCCCTTCATTTCTCTCTAAAAAAATCAATAAGAACATTTTTTAAAAAGTATTTAAAAAAAGAAAATCCCCTGCCATAGCCTAAAGGAAGAGCGAGCCACCGTCAAGGCCAAAGGCTAGGCCAGAGATCAGGTGTGGAGTGGAGGGCAGAGCCAAGAGCTCAGAGCTTGTCAGAGGAATGTTTCCTCACCTGTGAGAAGGGAACATAATAGTATCTATCCTCGAGGGTTGTTCAAGGATCCAATCAGGTAATCCAGGTAAAGCCCTCGGTACAGATCCTAGAACATGGTAAGTGCTCAGTAAATATTGGCTTTTACTCTTCATCTCAGATCCATGGTCTTAAGGCATGGATGAGAAAACACATTTCTCCTCGGGGACTGCGGATGGTGTCAGCTGACCGCACTTGGTTCTGTGGCTCCTAGGGGTGGACATTTTTCTCCCCTTCTCTTTCTTTCTTTCTTTCTTTCTTTCTTTCTTTCTTTCTTTCTTTCTTTCTTTCTTTCTTTAATATTTTTCATGCCACCAAAGAGTGACCTTCAGACGCTCCGTTGTGCTTAGCCATGGGACTATGCCTCTATCCTCGTCAGAGAGAGGGAGTCACACTCCTAATGTAACCAGATCTTTGGGGTTTTAGAGGCAAGCTGACTTGGTTCACATCCCAGCCCGCCACCAGCTAGGCTGCCGGAATGAGTGCATCAGCGCCCCAGAGCCTCCGTGCCCTTCGTCTGTGGCACAGGAGGAGTAAAGCCCGTGTCACGGGCAGGCTGCGCCGGTCACACATGCCAACCCCTGGCACTGGCCCTGAGTGGCTACAGGACACCTCTTCTGACAGGAACAGGCTTGTCTTCCAGGGGATCTATCCCCTTTGGGACTCGAGCTTCTTAGAAGGCTCCAGACCCCTTGCAGCCTGCAGCAGTGGGTCTCCTGCCCCCTCCACCCCCGCCAGCAGAGAAAACAGCCCATGAACTCTTTGAGGGATTGCCCGCCACCTTCTCCCCAGCTTTACCTCCTCACCCCTACCCCCCCACACACAATGCCAGCATCTATTGCCCAGACTGTCAGCTGCCAAGCTGTGCCCAAGTCTCTCCCGGATCCATTTGATATGCTGCCACTTTGTTTTTGAAGAAAAGCTGCTATCAGTGCTGGCCCCCGGGGAGGTAGGTCCCGCCTCTGCCAACTGCCAGCCGCGTGCCATCTCTCTCCTCCTGCCCTGGGAGCCCCAGGTGATCCCGTTTCAGTGACAGAGTGTCCCTTACCAGGCAGCTGCCACGGGGACCCTGTGGAGGCACAGACAGCAGACCCCAGGCTCTGTGGGGCCGGGAGCACGCCCTGGGCTCAGCTCTGCAATTCTGTGGACAGGCGGCCATGACGTCATGTCTACCCTTCTCAATAAGCTGACTCTTTCCCTCGGAACAGCAGCCGCATGCTGCAGGCCTGGCCTCGCACAGAGAAGGGTCTTTCCCCTCTTAGTGAGCTCCCCCTCTGCTCTAGGAGGGTTTTATTGGGGTTGACACCCTCCTAGCCACGCAAGGAAGGCCTCCTCGTGGCCCCCTTGTTACAGGCGGGAAGCCAAAGTCGCACCGGTACCACTGCCAATCCTCCCAACCATCGGAATATTCATCTGCATTCTACACCCAGAAAGGCTGAAGGTCAGGGGGGTCAAACAGCCGGGAAAGGAGCAGAGCGGGAATTCGAAGCCTGTTTCACTCAGCAATCCAAAACGTGTCATCACCAAGGACAGTGTGACTGGCAGGCGCTTAAGTATTGTGGGAGAGCCAGAGAGGAGCAGGCTGTGGATCTGCCCTTTGCTGCCTGACCACCTGGGAGTAGCTGTCGTCAGAAGGGGATTGTGGGTGCCTCGTCAGACCACACACCCTGTCTGTGTCATGAAAAGCATAGGCCTTCTCTCTCCCCTCCTCAAGACGATGGAGTGGTAATGAATGTACCTCGAGTTTCCTGAAGTTTGCTGCCTTTGCCTGCCTCAGAAGCAGTGTATCTCAGGGAAAGTTCCCATTGGAATTGGTGTGCTGGTAACCTGCAGGTGCATTTGTCTTAGGAAAATGTCTTGTTTTGAGCTGTGATATTCTTTAAACTTTTAGATTAATTGCTAATGTGACTTTTTAAAAAATATATATATTATATTGATTTTTTTTTAACAGAGAGGAAGGGAGAGAGATATAGAGTTAAAAACATTGATGGGAGAGAAACACCAACCAGCTGCCTCCTGCACACCCCCCACTGGAGATGTGTCTGCAATCCAGGTACATGTCCCTGACCGGAATTGAACCCGGAACCCTTGAGTCCGCAGGCCAATGCTCTATCCACTGAGCTAAACCAATTAGGGCTAATGTGTCTTTTTTTAAAATGCAGCAAATCACATAGAGCTCCAGATTATTGAATTATCTGGAAAAATCCCAAGCTGTCCACCACTGCCTCCACCTAGCGCCCCATGACAGAGCATCCCAATCTCCTTGCAGCTCACCCTCCTCCTACCAGTTTGCTTATAGTAGAGCTGGGAAATGAACTTTCTTGTGCTCTATAAAATGGGAAAACATTAAAAGGCAATACTAGAGAGTGAACGTTTCTATGTAAAAGTAAGTATTTCTGCCCACTTATTGGCACCGAAATAAGATGAAACACACCAGGCCTGTTCCCTCCTCCTAGGGGGTCTCTTCCTGTTGTTGTTGGCATTTGACTTTAACGCTTGTCTTAGGCAGTGTTGGACCAGCGGTGCCCCTGCAGGCGGCCTGGGGGTGCGGGTCCTGGTTGCCCTCGGCCTCCGCCTGGTCCCGGAGGCCTGGTCCCGGGGCTGCCAGAGCTTTTCCGTCATGGTTTTGTTCTCTCTCTTTTGCCTTCTCCAGGTGTCCCCTTCCCAAAGAACTTCCTCCAGATCTGCAAGAAGATCCTGTGCCGCCTCTTCCGGGTCTTCGTGCACGTCTACATCCACCACTTCGACCGGGTCATCGTGATGGGTGCGGAGGCCCACGTCAACACCTGCTACAAACACTTCTATTACTTCGTCACGGAGATGAACCTCATCGACCGCAAGGAGCTGGAGCCCTTGGTGAGTAGCCCCGCAGTGACCCCGTCACGCCCGGGAGCTCAGCCGTTGGTCACAGGGCACATCCAGACCCAGGCAACGCTCACTAATGGGTCGTTGTTAGCAGGAGCATTGCAGAATGTGATAGATGTTAAAGGTCCCAGATGTCAAATGTCCATGGCCACCAAAAAAGGGTCTTAAATTCCTCTCTGAGAGGTGGCAGGATATAATGGGATGGCAATGGTTGGGCCAAAGGGGGTACCTTTAATTCTCAGGTCAAACACCCATCACCGAATGACTTAATCCCTTAAGTGGACTCCTCTGCTCTCTCATATCATCTTTTAACTGTTATCGAAAGATGATCAGAAGCATTTCTTCCGGCGGTAAATAGATACTGAGCACCTTCTGTGTGGCAGCTGCGAGGCAGACAAAGTCAGGTAAATGCCTTGAGTAGCCTTTGCTCTGGTAGATAGAAGCAAGCCAGACGAGAGCACAGCATCACAGGACCCTTGCTTTTCATATAGATACGCTGGGACACAACTTTTTGTATGTTTTTTAAACTGATTTCAGAGAGGAAGGGAGAGGGAGAGAGAGATAGAAACATCGATGATGAGAAAGAACCACTGATTGGCTGCCTCCGGCACGCCCCCTATTGAGGATCCAGCCCATAACCCAGGCATGTGACCTTGACTGGAATCGAACCCAAGACCCTTCAGTCCACAGGCCAACGCTCTATCCACTAAGCCAAACCAGCTAGGGCTGGGACACAAGTTTAATAGAACAGATTAGAACCCAGAACATTTGATACAAAACTTTGCTGTTATCATTTAGGGGCCAGTGTTCATTTTCCTCACAAGTTACTGTTACCGTTAGACCAGTCTGCACTCTAGAAGCCAGGGACCTTGGTAGACCCACCATCCTTCATGGCATGTGGTATCTTAACGTGATGCTCATCACGGATATTTCTGGTCGGCTCTACAAAGGGCCTTTTTAGCCAGAATAATGCACTGCTTTATCGCACAATCATGCTTTCTTCCTGGAACATTAAGTGGCAGTTTTGTGAAATGTAACTGAGAGAGCATCTATGCTTCATCCACGTGCGTCCGGATAATGGCCAGAATCGTAGGGCAGGCTGTCATCTTGTGCTGCCCTATCTTCCTTTCTCTTTATGTAAGTGTTTCTAAAACAAATGTTTTATTATTATTTATGTATGGTGAGCCCAGCAGATCAAACTCTCCGAAGATAGTTTGTTACGCTAACAGATCCCAAGAGACGGGGGCACATTGTGCGATGGGGGCCACACAGGGAAGCAGCGGGGTTGGTGGAGGCAGGGGGAGCAGGGAGAAGGTGGGCAGGAACCTGTGCTGTGGTTTCCCTGGGAAGGAATGGGCAAGGCAGGTAAGCAAGTGTAAGATGAACCAGTGTGAATCATTTCAGTGGGCTCTGGGCTGGGCGGCTACCCTGGCTGTCTGGTAGCTGGCCTTGGGGGGGATGGGAGCAGGGGAGTAGGAACCTAAGTGTGAGAGGAGAGAGAGGAGGTGTTTGGGGTGTGGGTTCTGTTGGTAGGGATTGATGAGTGAGCAAATAGCTTGAGGCTGTGTTATTTACTATCCCTAGGATTGGCTAGCCCTGGGGCCTTCATGGTCTGTAAGACCCTAGATGTTAAAGAATCCAAGTACAAAAAATAAGACATGTTTAATGCAGTACAGAACCTATATCTGGCAAAGAAGGCGTTCGTGAATGTCATGTATGACCTTTAGAGTTTCTGAACTTGAAATCTCTTATAATGCTATGAGAATACATGGTAGATTTTTAATTTTATTTATTTATTATATTTATTATTCTTTTGCATCACTCAAGAATTCTGGAAGAGGGCAAGACTTTCTGGGTATAATTGAGGTCTATCATTGGCCAAAGAAGTGCTAATTTTCTTCATATTTATTACAACAGCTTTCTAGAAAGCTCTTGGGGACAGGAAGTGCGTTGTCCTGAATTTGGTTGGACAACTAGTGTAGGAAGAAGCTGAAGTACCTCATGAGTGAGTTGGCTAGTCTGGCCTGTGTGAAGGCTGCCGTGAGTAAGCAGCCACTTCAGGTAGAAAAGGTTGTGCAAACAGCTCAAGGGGATTCAAATGCTGGGAAGAGTGATAAAGCTAATTTTAGAAAATGTCAAGGACAAAAAGGCAAGAGTGGATGGGGCCGTGAAAGGAAGAGATAAAGGAAACCACTCTGACCTCACGTGAGGAGAAGAGAACGTGCTTTTGCTTCCGCCCAGTGTAGAACCAACATGCTCAGGTGGAGGGAAACACCTCCCTCTGACCCGCAGGTCCCCCAGGAGGAAGAGCACCCCTGAGCATAGCGCTGGTTCCACTGAGCGAAAGGAGCAGGAGCATTGGATGGACAGATCTGAGCGTCAGCTTCTGCTTCTATAGAAACAGAAAGGCCATTTAGGACGTAGCTGAGTGGAAGTCAGAAAGTACAGAAAGGCCTTTTCTTGGCCACCAAGACAACTTGGTCATTTTCTGAAGAAAGAGGCCACTGGGGTTCTAACACCTGGCCGTGCCAGGAGCTGACTGAAGTCTCAGGGCCTCAGAGAGGCCCCCCCAAACACTGTATTCTAGATAAGAGCCTCTTTGGGGGGGAACTATCACTAGATTAACCAGGCATTATTAACAGTGGAGGTGAGCAAGAAGGGTATCAGTTGTTGTCCCCCAACCCCAGAAACTTACGTTTCTTTAAATCTTGCTTCAAATAGTATCCTTCCTACCTTTATGCTTTGTTAATTATTATTAGAGGGAGACTAATTTTAGTGCTTTTGCAAATTAACAGCAAGTATTTTTAATACTTAATTATCTGAAATTATATATTTATTTTACACAAACCTGAATCTATCAAAGAAAAGAAAAAGATAGTAAGACTATTTTGCGAACAGTAACTATGCAATGTCAGACTCTGGATACTTAGCATAGCCCAGTGTCCACTAGGAACACTGTACTTGTGGATTGTTATTGCTGAAATGAGTGCTTTCAATAGCTGACGGTGCTAGAGTTCCTAACTTCTAACTCCGCTGTTGCAATGCACGTATTAGTCAGTCACAGCATACCAATCCAACACATTTCTATTTTTATTTTGTTTGCAATATATGCCAAGTAAGTAAGTTGCTCAGATGTTCTAAGTCCATAAGAAAGATAAACTTTTGAGGACTGACAAATGCACTCTTTAAAAATGTAAAATAATGATGACTGCCACTCATCTTCAGCCCTTGAAGGATGACCAAGGAGTCAGGCATTTGGCTTCTCATTCTAGTCAGGCATTCTTTAGACTCGAATGCAGCCAGGGGCCAGAGGACACCACTTGTTCTGCCCGTTTCCCTTAGAGCATCAGCATTCCCAGGGCCCCCACTGTCACAACTTGGGATCCTACAGTGTAGAACCAGAGACCCCCACCTCCTGTTTCTCTCTGCCATGCTTCCACCGGGTGCACCCACACTCCTCTGCTCCTAGACTTGCCCGGTTGCGTGTCCAACACTCTGGTTGTGTTGAGGGTCCAGCCCCCCACAAGGGTAGAGATTCAGTCTCCTACAGAGCCTAACTCTCTGCGTTCAGACCCTAGAGGCTTCCTTTACTAACTTGCAATCTTGAGCAAGATAGTAGACTTTTCAAGGCCTCATTTTCCTCATTCATAGAATAAGTAGAGTAATAGAATTGTTATAAAAATTAAATGGGTTAATCTCGTGGTGGGTGCTCAAGAAGTGTTAGCTGTGAAGAGAGATAATGAAGAGAGATAACGTAGCTGGCTTGTAATAAGCAGAGGTTCCCTAATGCTCTCTTCTCCAGATCCCATGGCCTTGGCCATCTCAGTGACCTGCCTGGCAGCCTGGAGCTGAAATAGTTCATTGTATCGGTGTCTCCCTCTTGGGGGGCTGGCCGTGTACGGGACATAGCTTGCATTACCTCTGTTGCCTGGGACATAATAAATGCTAACTGTATTTTTGAATTGAGAAGAGTACTTTGTGGGTGACCCACCGCCATTGACAGGGATTAAACACAAGGTGTTCATCCTTTGGTGCCTTCCTCACCTCAGAACATGTCTACAGACCTTCACTTACCCACTGTTCTAAGTAATGCTTCAAGCTATCGGATTAGCAAGAGATTTAAAGCAAAATAATGTGCAGAGCAGTGAAGAGACACATCCTCAGTCTTGGGCCTGACAGAAAAACGGGACTGAAACTCTAGCCAGTTCTCTGTTCCAGTCCTCAACTAGCTCACTCTGGGGATGCTGGATGTTCACACGCTGCCTGTGCCCTGATGTACCGGGCATTCGGGGACCAAACCTCCAAAGAGTTAGCACTAAAGACCCCATGTCCTGGGAAAACTCAGTCCCTGGCA
Source organism: Vespertilio murinus (assembly GCA_963924515.1). Taxonomy (NCBI): domain Eukaryota; kingdom Metazoa; phylum Chordata; class Mammalia; order Chiroptera; family Vespertilionidae; genus Vespertilio; species Vespertilio murinus. The sequence goes on from OZ004708.1 coordinate 120,034,146, forward strand.
AACAGGGCCAATTGGTCACTCCATCAGGCCTCTGAACGGGAATACAATCTGGAATTCAGAAGCCGGGAAGAGGTCACCCTGGCCAGGCACTGAGGACGGCCAGGGCGGCCACCCACCCACGGGGCTTGCCTCCTGGCTCCCCCGGGGACCTGTGCTGGTCAGCAGCAGCCTGGGAACCCAGGGAGTTGCAGGCCACGTCAGTTGGTCTCCAACAGGGCGGGAGGCTGGAGGACTGAGGGAGGCACAGAAGTGACAAAGGGTCCATTTCTCATGTAAATAAATGCAAGTTGAACTCCAGCAAGTTCACAGTTGGAGGCAAGGCGTCCAAATGCTGCTGGTAATTAGAAAGCTGCCCAGACCCTGACTGAGGAAGCAGGCTGCTGGGGCCTTGGCAGTCTGGGAGTCAGCTGACAGGATCCAGCTCATCAGAACCATTGTTAGCGAGCACAGGCGGCCAGCAGGATTCGGTTGGCCTTTCCCTAAAAACAAAAGCAGACTCGGAGTGGGCTGTTAGCATTGCAGAAGCTGCTGAATGCAGAGTTGATGAGGGAGGAGGAGAGAGGTTGTTACACTACTGCACCTGCTGACCCCTGGCTGACCTTGGTCTAGGGCCTTGGTCTGCAAACTGCGGCTCGTGAGCCACATGAGGCTCTTTGGCCCCTTGAGTATGGCTCTTGCACAAAATACCACGGCCTGAGCAAGTCTATTTTGAAGAAGTGGCGTTAGAAGAAGTTTAAGTTTAAAAAATGTAGCTCTCAAAGGAAATTTCAATCGTTGCACTGTTGATATTTGGCTGTGTTGACTAATGCGTTTGCCGACCACTGGGCTAGGGCCTTCACCTTGTCTTTCCAGGGCTCCATTTCCTTATTTCTACAGTAAAGGTGACCACCTTCTCCTACCTTGTGGAGTGCTGCTGTGAAACCAGGTGTCCGCAGGGTGTTGTCGCCTTCTAGTCAGGGCTTCTCGGTGGGGGACTGCACACTAGCAACATCAGAGTCCCCTGGAGGTTATTTCAAAATGTGCGCACCTGGGCCTCACCGCAGCCACACAGAAATCAGAACGAGTGAGGTCAGTGCCTCGTACCAAGCACCTCGGTCTGCAGCTCAAACTTGGATGCCACCTGGGCCTCTCAGCAAAATGCAGGCTTTGTGTCAGCGCCTGGGCCTGGGCTGGGACCTGAGCGCGTACATTTGCTCCAGGTAATGTTGACGCTGCTGGTTCCCAGACCACATCCTGAGGCGCAAGACTGCCGGCGACAAAGATGCTCACCCTTGAGAATCAATATTTTTAGCGCACACAACATCTCTTCCTCTTTTCTGGGTTGGAGGTTGTTAAGTCAGTGAGATGGGGAAGGAAAGCAAAGAAAACAAAAAATCTAAGGACGAGCGTTTGCTAAGAGTCCTCCTCACAGTGCGGTCCTGAGTCATGCTTGGTGAAGCAGCTTGTTTGCCTCCATCAGATGAGCTTGTGAAAGGCTATACACCATCTTCACCCTCAAAGGCTCACACGGTACAATCGCATATTAAAGGCCCCGACGAGAAGCCATCCAGTGGAGAAACTGGTCCCATTCTCTGCAGTTCAACCACTTTAACAGCTTTTGGCCCCTGAAATATTTTTTCTGTTACTCTCGTTCATGAGCATTTTATAGAGACCATGGCCCGTGGACATAATCCACAGTTAAACAACACTGTTTGTCTCTGTGGTGATGTGTCTCTCGAATCGGAGCTTTGCCTCGCTGCCTCTGCTCTGGCCCCAACCACACACCCTCCACAGCTGCCTGGGGGGAGGGAGGGTGGGAGGAAAGTGCACTCATTTGGGAGGGCTTCCCAGGGAAAGGAAACCCAGCGCTGCTCATTCTCACTCCTCCCACGTCATCGCATGACGCCCCACCGCTGAGGTCTGTTCTTACCGTGTGCACGGCGCACGGGCCTTTCAAGAAATAAACACTAGCTTCGTTTCTTGAGCTCCAGATGTTCTAGTATGCTCTTTACATACATTATTTCATCTTTTTTCTCACATTTGATGCCTTTACTTCAAACAGATGTTACTTCTCAACATCCAAACCACATTCCTCTCCATCCCTCCAGACTCTCCTCACTGCCATTTGTCACACCAAGCTCCCCCCTCCACCCCCACCCCTGTTTGTAGTCAGATTGAGGTTCATGCACCAAACGATTGTCAGCGTTAGCACCAAAAGCACGGCTATAAAAATGGTGGACCAGAGGGGAGACAGTTTGAATAGCAAAGATTTGGAAAGCCTTGTCTCATAACGGCCCAGCGCAGCCCATCGAGGTCCAAGCAGATGTTCAGCCTGTGTTCCCCTTCGAGGTGGCCCAGCACACGCTTGGGTGAGTGCAGTAGCCAAGGCTGGCCTGTCATGGCAAGATGGGGTCAGGACTGTGAAAAGAAGCAGAGCTTCTCCCCAAATAGCCGGCCATGGAGAGCCACTGTGGGGCTTTTAAAAGGGCCTTTTCTTTTGAAACATCATCCGGGCAAAGGCCTCGGGGCTGCGTCTCCTCAGGCGGGTTCCTAGACTTCCAGCCAAATGGGCTAGACGGGGCCTCGGGCGCTGAAAAGGAAGAGCTTTGGCCTTTCCAATGACTTTTCCGCTATTTGATTAACACATGAGTTGTCTGACCCTGAGCGAAGCATGTAATGGCCCGCTGCCTCAGTTCCCCATCTATGAGAGAGCATATCTAGAACCTCCCCCAGCTTGTCTCCCTGAGATTATGATATTTGACATGGTGGTTCACCAGCCTTGTCTTCTTGCATTCAAGGTGGCCATCTCTTTGCTTAGAGAGGCCTTCGTGAGATAAAACTCGCCATGCCAGCAGGAGATTGCACCTAAGGGACTTTGTCCATTTAGATGGTGTGTGTGTGTGTGTGTGTGTGTGTGTGTGTGTGTGTGTGTGCAGCATGGCATCTGCTGGTGGTAGTTGTTCAGGGCAGCCCAAATGCCCAGAGATGGGTGGGTGGGAAAGCCTGCCAGAAACTGCTTTAGGAGCCTTGGCAGACATAGTGTAAAGTGTCAGTGTGAAAAATAGCAAAGAAATGTGGGGTTGCTTTCAATGAACTGCATTGTGCTGGGTTGTGGGGAATGTGGCAGCATCAGCCACGTGCCTTTGTCAGCCTTGTTTGTTCAGCCTTTGCTGATGTCCAGGCAGCTTTTGCTTCTGGTTTGTAGGATGGTAGGTGCTTGGGTGTGTGGGCTTTGTTTTTTATTTTTGTTGTGTATGTTTTTTATTGGGTCAGAGTGAGATGTGGTCTCTGGCTTTTCTCAGGGCCAAAAGTATGATTAATCAGAGTTGAAGACGATGATAATGGGGATATTGTCAGCACATAATAGTACATAATAGACACAGAATTCAAAACTGCATTGGAAAATCACTCTCCTCATATATCTATTTATTAGTATTGTCTGTGAGCATCATCATAGCTGAGAAAGGAAATATGGCAAAAAGTGTCAGACGTGGTTTTCTTTTGATGGAATGACGGGTACACTCCCTTTTCACATAGACCTATTTGGGCATTTCAACTTTCCTATTGCAAACATTATCACTTTTTGTAGTCATCAGAAAAATCAAACTGTGTGCTTTCAAAGGCCTGAACAACAAAGACCAAAGATGTGTAAGCCGAGCAACCTGTGTGCCCAGGACCGGGGTTCTGAGTGCCTATCCCGTCTCTGGCCTGCCCCTGCTCCCTCACAGAGCCTCGGTGGCAGAGACGCTCAGAGGAGCAGCCAATGGCCTCACAGATTCCTCTGCGACTGCGGGAGGTAGATGTGTATGGTCACCTTGGACGAAACGATTCCCTGGATCTGGGGTGCTACCTCCTAGAGAGTGGAGTTTTGGGGCCCCTAGTTTAAGCAGGCAATCTTCACGATTCTAAGGCATATAATGAAGCCTGAAGATCCCCTGGGCGTGACGTGTAACCCTGTGGGGACCAGCTTTGCTCAGGAACCTCACTGCCAAGGTACAGTGAACTTGCGTGAGGGTTTCGGTTGGCATTTTTCCCCATCCAGATTTCTCTGCTTAACTGGATCTGAAGAGATTTTTGTTTTGTTTTTCTAACTTCAATTTTTAAAAAGAGAACAAAAGGGGTTTGTTGAAAAGAAATTAATTCATACCATGGAATAGTCTGTATACAGTGTATTACACTTAAGTATAAGTGTATGTGCAATAACTACAAATAAGATTTAGCTGAAACTATAGTGTGGGTCCACCGTTCATTTCATTCCAACCCATTATTACTAAGATATTAGCAAAAACGAGGACCAGAAGTGACTCAGGAATATGTCTCTGCCCTGGTCTCAATCATATTCCTGTTTTATTTGGGGAGGGGGAGAGGAGAGAGAGAGAGAGTAACATTGATTGGTTGCCTCCCAGGGCTGGAGATCTAGCCTGCAACCAAGATACGTCTCCTGGACCTGAATCAAACCTGGGACCCTTCAGTTTACAGGCCAGTGCTCTATCCACTGAGCCAAACCAGCTAGGGTGAATTTTCAGTGTTTAACTGCTTACATTTTAAAATATAGAGCCTTATAAAACGATTAATATAGGTTCATGACTTGTATTCTTTCTGTTCCAATTTGCTATTGCATACCTCCATCTAATTCTTACGTGTCAGCTTATGCCCTGATTCTGCAGGAATGCCACTAAGAATGGCAGGCTTACATATCGTACACTGCCTCTCTCTTTACCTTTGCTGAGTGGGGGTGGTTTACAGACTGCCTCTGGCTTTGACTGGCAGTCATTTCTAAATCACTCAGTAACATGTGGTACCCGTTGACCATGGGCAGAAAATCAGGTCCCTACTTTCAAGGAATCCATTGTACTTTTCCCCCATCCCCGTCTTTACTGCAGCATCTCCCAAAGTATTTTCCCCAGAATCTGTTAGTTCTAAGGGATGTCAAAAGGATTATGTGGAAAAAAGTTTCCATAGCAAATAACTCTGGGAAATAGTAAGTTAATAAAAGTATTTCAGTTTCTTTAATGCCCCGGTAGGCACCTTAACCCTCCAAGCAAGGCTGGAACTTATAGCTTTGTTTGCTCGGGGAATCCTTTCTCTCCAGAGCATTGGGGGAGGGGGGGTGTGTCTAAGGTTTCAAATACCCTTTGGGAAATATGAACTCTACAGCCTTCACAATCTACCTTCTGGGTTATAAGTCAGTGCTCTCCTGGCTGCTGTAGGTCTGTTAAGCCTTTATTGAAAACCCACTGTATGTCAGCTATTGGGCTGAGTGCCAGAATGCTAGTCAAATCAGTTACATCTCCATTCTTTAAGAAGCTCAGTTAAAGAATTGGATCCTCCGACCCATCACCTAGAGCTGCACTGTCCAGGACAGGAGCCCCTAGCCCATCATGACTACTTAAATTTAAATTAATTAGAATTAGATAAAAATTAGTTTCTTGATCTCACTAGCCACATTTCAAGTACCCAAACGCCACCACCTGTGTCTAGTGGCTATTGTATTGGGTAGACAGAGAACATGGGGCCATCTCTCGGACACCACTGAATTAGAGGCTCTATCTGCCTGAGTTACTGCCTAAGCTTGCACTGTGAGCACCTTCTCCCACCAGGCCTGCCTGCCAGATGTGTTCAAAGTTGTCTCCGTGATGTCTCAATGAAGCATTGCCGTGTAGTTCTCTAAGCTCCTGGGACAATCTACTGCTCTTTGCTAGGCCACTTCTCCCCCAGCTACAGACAAAGAACAGACGCAAAGGCACGTGTTTGGTGGCCCTCCCCAGGTCCTGCGTCAGGATGCCCATTGTGGGGGGAGCTCAATACCTCAGGGTGGGCCGGCCTCGGGGCTCCGGGTGGCAGTCACACTCCGCTGGCCCTGCGGCATTGGAATTGCTGCAGAACGTCGATTGCAGCAGGATCGAATTCATATTCACAAGCATTTACATGAAAATATGAATAGTCAGTATGGCACGATGCCCATGTATAAATAAGCCTGCCAAATCTTGGCTGCCACGTGTGGTCTTGATTAGTTCAAATTTCCTGGCGAGATAAGAGTAGATTCTTTGGCTACAAAAGATGTCAAATGAGTATTAAGTTGGGGACTGTGAAAAGTGAAAAGGTTTTTCTTATTAAAATACAGCAGTATATCTCCTCCCACCACCCACCTGTCCCACTACAATCAGAGCATGGGGTTGAGGTTAGAGGTAGACCCTAACCTAGGGACTCGTGCGGTCACCTGAGAATACCTCTTCCCATGGAATAATTTCAGGCATAAAGATCAGATATACGAGCCACCAACAAAGCCAGTTCAGGCAGACCTTGTACTAGAACTTTGTATTTAATTAATATTAGTTCCAGGAGGTTAGTGCCAGCAGATTCCTGTTACATTGTGAATCTGAGGGCAACTGCACCACTAAATAAAAAATAAATGCATGCAGGTAGGTCTGGGTGAAGACAGTGAAATGTAGATTACTTCAAAGGGACTTCACGGAGCTCCTTAATGGGCCATGTCCTCTCACCTCCTGGCCATAGTATGTGCCAGTTCCTCCACCTCCACATCCTCCTAAGTCCTGAAAATCTCAGCGTATTCATCCCCTTTCCAGAGAGGACCTCATTCTGCGCTGTGTTAGGACCCTGCTGACTGCTCTGCTCTCAGAGTTCCCTGATCCCACAGAAGGCAACTGAGATACAAGGGACAGCACCTTCAAGGAATGATGTCAGAAGTGATAACCATCACTTCCTCCATTTTCTATTCCTTAGATGGGACTCCCTAAGTCCAGCCCACACTTAAGAGGCAGGGAATGAAGCTCCATATCTTAAAGAAAGGAATATCAGATAATTTTGGACATATTTTTTAAAGTACAACATAGACAAACAAAAACCTGACTGGTGATGTTTTGTTAGCAGACAAAAAACGACAACAGGCCTTAGACCTCAGTTCATCAGTTCTGGAGCTCTGGGCAACCTCAGTTCTGGAGCTCTGGCTAAGAAAGATTTTAGAGCCAAGACTCGAATTATAAGAGTAAGTTTATTTAGGAAGTCATAGGAGTAGAAGAAGAGAGCCATGGAGCAGGGGGGAATGGGCTCAGGAAACAAGTTATAGCAAAAGGGGAGAGGGAGAGAGAGAGAGAGAGAGAGAGAGAGAGAGAGAGAGAGAGAGAGATCATGAAAGAGGAAGGAAAGGTTAGGGTGTGCTCCAGAGACTGAGCTGGGAGCTAGGCCCTCCATACTAAGTGGTGTTTATCTGGAGGTCTCAGGGAAGGATCCCAATAGAATCTTCATCAGGGTCATGGTCTCCTCTTGACTGGTCGGTGCTAGGTCAAGGGGTCATTGGTCACTATAGCTCGTCCTGACATCAGCCATGGTGTTCATGGTGTCCCTCTGTCTGATTTTGCTGCTTCTCTGAGCCTGCAGCGGAAACACAGCTGAAGCCTAGATGCCATCTCCAGGGTTTAATGCTGAAGGGAGTGGTAGTGCAAGGGCTTGTAGTTTTGCCCGTTGCTAGGCACCCAGGGCTCTTCGCCCTGGCGACCGTATGCACTTGGCCCATCATTCCTTCACTGCTCATGCCTGTCTGTGTAATACAGTTTGTCTTTCATCCCTGCCCTTCCCTTTCTTCAGTCCCTTCCCACATCCTACAGCTCCGGTCAGCCCTCCCACAAGTGCTCATTGCTTCAGAAATCACCTGCCTCAGGGAAAACCCCCAGCCCTCAGAGCGATCACTTCTTCTTCCCCTTCCCAGCCAAGCTTCCGAAGAAGGCAACCTAGCCAATATTCTCCACCTTCTCACTTCCCTTTCAATTCACAGGACCCGCCCTTACTCATACCAGAAACCTGTTCTTTCTTCTGAAGTCGTGCCCTGAGCAATATAATATATAATAATAAAAGCATAGTATGCTAATTAGACCGGACATTCTTTTGGACCACCTTCCAGGCAAAGCTGGGGCTGCAAGGGAAGCCCAGGTCCCGGGGGCCAGAGGGAAGCTGGTGCAGCAGCCGGGGGAAGGAAGGCCTACTCTTGCATGAATTCGTGCATCGGGCCTCTAGTTCACTAATAATTCATGTTAGGAATAAATTTTAAAAACATTGTGCAGAGCCAATGAAACCAGACACAAAAAAGTACATACTGTTTGATCCCATTTATATCAAGTTCTAGAAGAGTCTAGGTGAATTCACAGTGTCAGGAAGCATATCAGTGGTTGCCTGGGGCCCATGGTTGGGGTGGGGGACTGGCTGCAAAGGGGCGAGAGGGAATTTTCAGAGATGATATAAATGTTTCCTATCCTAATTGTAGTGACTTCATGGAAACATGTACCCATCAAAACTCATCCAACTGTACATTTGATGAGAAAATATACCTTGATGAACTTTATTTTTAAAGTATGTCTGATGAATGCATCCAAGTTATTTTATAAATCTCAGTATTCACGAGAATGTCTTGACAGGTCTTTGTGGAAAACTTTTGTCTCCCTGCTGCCTGGGTGGTCAATGAGACACACTGAAAAGGAAAGGGGCAAGTAACGCTAAGGTCCACATAGAATATCTTCATTTTTAGCAAGTTATCAACCAAAGGAATTCATGCCACAGGGACTGATGGCTCTCCCTTGACTCCGAGGTTAGTTATGAATGGTTGAAAGTCATCCACTGCCAGCAAAGGGAACCCCAGCGAGACTGAGAGTGGTGCTCCTCAGACCTCTTTCTGCACCGAACATCTGGGGAGCTTGTGAAGGATGCAAATGCATGGGTTCTCTTCCTGGAAATTCTGAGTCAGCAGATCTGGAATGGGGCTCATGAATCTGCATTTGTTGTTGTTGCTGTTGTTAATCCTTACCTGAGGATGTTTTTCCATTGCTTTACAGAGAGAGTAGAAGGGAAGGGGGTGAAGGGAGAGATAGACAGAGAGAGGGAGAAGCACCGATGTGAGAGAGACTCATCGATTGGTTGCCTCCCAAACATGCCCCAACCATGGCTGGGGGACGAGCCTGTGAGGTTCTGAGAAACCACGAGAAACACGGGCCAGGGTGGAATTTGCATTTTTAACAAGCTCCCAGGTTTCTGATGCAGGTGACTCAGGCATCACACTTTGAAACTCATATCAACTACCCCCACATTTCTAAGAACTGGAGTTCAACAAGATGCCTGGCTGGAAGAGTAGCCCTTCCATCTTGGGTTTTTTATGGCGTCTAGCCCAACTACTTCTGTTTGCTTACTCCCAGGCTTACTTCCCCCAGCTCAGCCTACCCTCAGAATCAACCCTACACTTAGCACCTTGACCATGATGGTCTTTGTCACCCCCTGCTGGCAGATTATCACCATCCTCCAACTCCGGACCCACCCCTCCACCCTTCCCACCACACACACACACACACACACACACACACACACACACACACCCTTTACCTCTTCTGGGTTAGAGCCCCCATCACACCTACCTGAGTGCTTCTGGGGCCCAGGGCTTCAGGCACCGGGCTCGGTGCTGGGGATACTACCCATCTTGGTCTTGGCATGAGCCTGCCTATCCGACAGTGATATGAATGGTCCTATTTTTCCTGCTAGTCCTAGTGAAATGACAGGCCGTTGCTGAGACCTGTGGTCGGTCCCTAGCAACAGCTGCTGTGACTGTTCTGGGTGAGGCCTGAGCCCAGACTGGGGACCTCACCTCCTCTTCAACCCAAGCTGTCCCATCTCGCTCCTCGGTGGCTTCCAGGCAAGATTACACTAAAGAAAGTGTTTCTGCCCCTAAAGTAAGTAGATTTCTGTTCAGTTCTGCCACATAGTGGATCCAGAGTGACTTAGCTATCACTGTCCTCTCTCTTCCCGTGTTTCTATAGTACACTTATTTAGAACAGAGGTTTACAGTAGAAATGTATGTCTTATTAAAGTGCTTCAGCACAGAAAAACTTTACATGGTCTGTAATAACTATGTACTTTTTAAATGTCATATGTCCAGCTTCTGAGGACATAATAGGGACATTTTTTGAGGAAAGCTGTGAACATCTCTGGACCGTGGACTGCAGACGCTGTGGGAAGTTGGTTTAAGCATTACCTCATTTAATGCGCTCACAATTCTGTGAGGTGACTGCGTTAGCGAGGAGGGGCATCGGGCAGGAGGACTGTGCAGTGTCACCCCCTGGCTCTGCGGAGGCAGGAGCAACACATGCAGTCTGACTGCCCATCCCCGTGGGCCTGGCCTTTGCCGGAAAGTCCTTCGGGGCGGATCATTCAGATGGGTCCTGATGATGTCCAGCAGCCAGACGCTCCCCAAGGTCCCGCCCCTCCCCCAATAGCATCTGGGTGTGAGGCCCTGTCGATCTGAGCCCATGCAACGTGCGTTGTTGAGGAACTCAAATGAGTTGGCACAAGTAGGAGCTCATGCTAAGTGCTGTGCAACGGAAAGGATGACCCTTGCCTCGGGAAGTTGAATATCTAGAGATCAGAAGACCCAAACTCAAAGCCTATGAGGCCGGCAAGCTAGCAAGGAGGTGGCGGGAAAGAGGCCAGTGGGGCAGCCACCATTGCAACCCCAGCTCATGGCTTCAGTGGGGAGTTGAGACCCAGGTTTCCAAAGCAAAGGAAAGTGGAGCTCTAACATGCTAGGTGAACTCTCCAGAATGATAAATGATGGCACTGATGAGAGCAGTTGATTTTTATTTTTATTTTTATTTTTTTTAGAGAAAGAGGAAGGGAGAAAAGGAGAGAGAGAGAGAGAGAGAGAGAGAGAGAGAGAGAGAGAGAGACCGGTTGCCTCTCCTATGTGCTCCAACTGGAGATCAGACCTGAAACCTAGGACGTACCACCACCTTGTAAAGTGTACAGGACGATGCTCCCACTGAGCCACCCGGCCAGACCTATTTTATTTTATTTTTAAATCTACGGCCTAACAAACTCTTTCTAGGTTTACACTTTGCCTAAGGGCCATGGTTTTTGCACCCCTGCCTTCCATGGAGCCTGAGGTAGGCAGCAGAGGGTCTGCCCATTGCAACCTGGCAGCACATCCACAGTGTCTGAGCTAGAGTTTTTCCTCATCTTAAGAGCCCGGAACATCTGTGAAGCGTGTGTGTGTGTGTGTGTGTGTGTGTGTGTGTGTGTGTGTGTTGGGAGGGTGTCCAGGGTTTGTATGAAGCAGACAAGACGGTGGAGTCGGTGGTGGGCCCCCCACCGTGCTGCTCCGTGCCCCTCACCATTGCTGGTCTCCGGTGACGGACTGCTGCAGGCACCAGGAGACACGGAGCACGCCTGTTCCTTTGTCACTGCTGTCACGTGACACCACCAGTGTCATCGCCAGCTGGCACTGAGATTGTTGACCCTGTCACTGCCCGGCCTGGACCGAAAGCAACTGTTGTTATTGTATGGCTCACCCCAAACAGTGAAGCCTTCAGTAAACCCCGCCACACCCCACCGTGCGCTGGGGAACCGACACACGGTGCCGGCGTTCTCAGCATCCCCTCGCGGGACTGCCTCTTCTTCACCTTTGAAAAGCATCGGCAAGCCGACAGGAGTCAAATAAGATGTTTGCCCACATCCAGCACGCGCTGGTTTCAGTTTTACGAGCTAATGATTGAAGAGGAAGGGTTTCCATTAAGACTGGCAGGCCCTCTCATCTCTAAATTCCATTTATAATATAAGGTTTCTATTGTGGTTTCCTCTTTTTTCAGAACTCACTCTTACCCTGGTGTTGACAGCAGCCTTTGAACGTGGGCTACAGAGGAAACTTAATAGGCGCGCACTGGAGGTGGGCTTTGTCTCTGCTGTCGCTGGTGTGAGATGCTAGTTCTAAGAGGTTCTCAGACATAGTTACTTTTTATTTCGGTGCCAGGGTGCTTGCTATTATGCATTAAAAGAGATTATTCTAAACGGAGGAATTCTTGTACACATTGTATTTCCAATAGTGACAGTATTAACAGAGGGAAGTGATTAGTTGGACATGACTATCTTCTTGAATGCACATGCATAAGCACACACACACACACACACACACACACACACGTATAGGCACACACATTGATGCTCATTTATTCCCTATAAAGCGTCAAATCTCTCAAAATTCCTTCTCTGAGAGTTTTTTGGGTTTTTTATTTTGCTAATGGAATTATATATAAAAATTGTCTCCCTTGAAGCTTTTGAAATTATTTTTTTCCAAAATTGATATTTATGGGGTCTTTATTGTTGTTGTCATTTCCTTAAATTTGACTTTAAATTGTGATAAAACACATACAAAATAAAATTTATCAGCCCGTCTTTCAGTGCAGGGGCAGTAAGCAAACTCACATGGTTGTGCAACTCTTACCACCACCATCCATCTCCAGAACTCTTCATCAATGAGCACAATTGTTTTTAATTTTCTTTTTCATATGTGAGCCAAGTCTTTAGGATGTGCAGCTGGAAACGGGCAATAAGAAGTATATAAACGAAAAGCAAACCTGCTCTTATTTCTCTTTGACGAAGCAGGGCTGCTCCCCGCTGTCAATAGGCCGGACACAGTCCCTCTGCTGTTGAGAGCAAAACACCTTTTAGCAACACAGCACATAACGACATCTACCACTAAAACGTCCAAAATTGCAGCTTCAAAACAAAATCAGTAAAGAGTGTGGAAGGAGCCCCGGCGGGTGAACATTACTTTAGCCCTATGACATCCCCTTTATGTAAAATTCACACTGTTTTTATGGTTCTGTAGTTGGGACTCTGCGTGTAAGAAAGAAGGGCTTGCCTCCTCTGCACTCTGAAAGCCACCAAGTGTAGTTTGGAGGCATACAGGCAGTTTCCTCCGTTCCTGTTTTACACGTGTTTTCTCGCGATGCCGCATCACCACTCTCCAAAGATACGAGAAATGTTGGATTAGTCATGGTCAGATCGATTTTGGAAAGGCAGCCTGGGAACCCAGTTATAACCACGGGGGCTCTAAGCCCACAGAGTCACACCCCTCATGGTGTCTGCAGGCTGCAGAGCGGGCTCCACACACTTTTTCTGTAAAGATTCAGAAGCTAAATGCTTTGGCTTGTGGGCCATTCGTGGTCTCAGTCAACTCCTTAGTCCTGCCAATGAACTGGGACAGCAGCCGAACACAAGACCAGCAAATGGGTGTGTCTGTGATCCAGTATATGACTTTATTTTAAAAAAACTTAAAATGTGAATGTCATATAGCATTCGTGTGTAATGATCTATGACTCTTCCTTTGATTTTTTTCAACAATTTAAAAATGTAAAGATCATTCCTAACTTATGAGCCATACCGAACATGTATGGACTGAATGAGGGTCCATGGGCTATGATTTTGGGGTCCCTGATGCAGAGGAAGTACAGATCCCGAGGCCTGCTGGCAAGATGTGGACCAGATCTTGGTTCACATTCTCTCTCTGCCAAGTAGTAACCGTGTAAGCTGGGGTAAGTCCCTCACCTCTGCCAGATCCAGTTTCTCCACAGGAGAAGGCTAATGGCACTCGGGGAGGTGACGTCTGTGACAGGGTGGGACACAAAATGGTCATCGCCCCTGAAGCTCTGAGGGAGGGTCCGCTTCTCTCCACGGAAGCCTGGGAACAGGTTTGGCAATTGATGGCAGTCAAACTCCTAGCAACAGAACTTATTTTATTAAAATGCAAGTGCAGTTTGCTTCATGTCTGCATACTCCATCAACATCATCCTTTGTTCCTATCAAAGGCACGAGGCTGCCAAGAAACTACCTAAATTACAGGCTCACCGAGGAAGAAAAAATCTCTGTGTGTTTTCGTCAGATACACAACAGAGGTCTTATTGAGTGATGGCCCGCTCTGTCCTGCGGTGAGTTCAGCCGGGCTGACCGGTTTCTATGGAATTCTCTGTCTTCCCAAGGGAGGTAGATTCTTCCTCCAGGGCCCGTGCCCTGAAAGTTCATGGCTTACCCAAATACCCAATCAGGCTTCTTCAGGATTTCTTGAATGTCATTAAGAGTTGGATCCAGCCGAAACTGGTTTGGCTCAGTGGATAGAGCATCGGCTTGCAAACTGAAGGTCCCAGGTTCTATTCAGATCAAGGGCATGTACCTTGGTTACGGGCACATCCCCAGTAGGGGGAGTGCAGGAGGCAGCTGATTGATGATTCTCTCTCATGGATGTTTCTAACTCTCTATCCGTCTCTCTTCCTCTCTGTAAAAAATCAATAAAATATATATATATATATTTTAAAAAGAGTTGGATCCAGCTGAAACTGATTTGGTTCAGTGGATAGAACGTCGGCCTGCAGACTGAAAGGTCCCAAGTTCCATTCTGGTCAAAGGCACATCCCCAGGGGGAGATGTGCAAGAGGCAGCTGATGAATGTTTCTAACTCTCTATCCCTCTCTCTTCCTTTCTGTAAAAAATTAATGAAATATATTAAAAAAAAACAACAACAACAACAAAAAACAAGTAATTTTTTTTTACAAAAAGAGTTGGATCCATTAAGCTTTCTTCAGAATAAATAAAAGCCTGTGCCTGCAGCCTAACCTACAGAACTCCGCTTCACCAACCAGTGCCCCATGAGAGGCCATGTGACCAGGGCAAAGGGCAGAATTCCATACCTGTCTTCCCACATCTAGTCTTCAAAGAGCTGGGCAACCCAACGGGGGCCCCCCGGCCACATTCAAATCTGTTACATCTTGCTGAGGGAATGGGTGCGTTCAGTCACCCACGCTCACCCCCTTACTAGAAGCATCTCCCAGAAACCAATCCAGCTGTGCTGACAAGTGCAGGGGGTGGGGAGGAGGGAGACAGGGGAGATGGGCCCGGAAGGAGGAGGGTGGAGCAGCTGCCAGCCCTAGGGCTGGGTCTGGGCCCCGCTGTGATACAGGCACATCCCTTTGAGCAGAAATCAGGTGGGACCCAGGCACCGCCATGGGCAGGAGCTCACAGAGCCCCAGTGAGAAGGCTGGCCTGGGGGGAGGACCTATAGACCCGTCTGCAGAGTAAGCCAGGACGTGACAGAGCACCCACGGGGACTGTGGGGCTGCGGGGAGGAGATCTTGAGAAATGCAGGGACGATGAAACGCTCTGATTCAGGCTCTGGCTTCCATGGTACGCGGTGAGGTTAGATGAGAGAGCTTCAAAAATGTGCAAATCTGCCTTTCCAGGAACCAATGTAAACCAAGAAACTGAGTCTGTTTACACAGGGTGGCTTATTCTTAAGGCTCGCGGGATCTGGGGAGAGAAGAGCAGTGTGATTCATGAGTAAATACTCTCTGTGGGTGGCGGGTCTGTGTGTGTATCTGTCCCCGCAGACGTGCACACGTCCTGGGCGAGCAGCTCTGGGCACAGGTTCACGCCCCGCCCCGCCCCGCGGGGGAGCGCCCCCCCTCCCCGGGGTCAGCAACGCCGGCTGCTGTTTAGGAACAGAATTAATCAAATAAATACTGTTTTTTCCCAAAGAGGAAGGGCCAGCCTGCCAGGCTTTCTATTTTTATGCCTTTTGGCTTGTCTGCCACCCACGTCCCTCACAGGAAGCAGAAAGGACGCTTTTCATTCCTGTGTGCTGGTTGGCTCCCTCATGTCCTTTACGCGGGGAGGAATTTAAAAAAAAATGTTTGTCGTTTGGCCGCCCTGCCTGCCTCGCAGGGATTCGGACTGTGGGGTACTGGCAAGGAGAGGCTGCGGCCCCAGCGGTGGCCGCCCAGGAACGGCTCCCCAGCCCAGC
The DNA here is from genome assembly GCA_963924515.1 of Vespertilio murinus. Lineage (NCBI taxonomy): Eukaryota > Metazoa > Chordata > Mammalia > Chiroptera > Vespertilionidae > Vespertilio > Vespertilio murinus. Next base: position 120,049,747 of record OZ004708.1, read on the forward strand.
CCTGCGCCCCTGGCCAGCACTCGCTTCGTGCGGCCGCTGGCTCCGAGGCTGGGCCCAGCACCTGCGGGTGTGAGTGGGGATCTCGTGGGCACGGTGCCAGGGCTCTCGTTAGGAAGACGGGGTGTCACGTTCCAACCTTGGCTACCCTAACCTTTGACCACGGTGCTGACCCTCAGGCGTTTCATCTGTGAAGTGAGGATCACACCCCCCAGGACGTAAGGCCGCGGGGAGGACTGGATGAAGTAAGGGATGCACAGCGGAGACCACGGGGCCTGGTCCATGGGGAAGTGCAAGAGTGGCGGGTGGAAGCACAGCACAAGTTTGTGGATTATTTAAGGCTTGACACCACGGCCCCATTCATTCATTCATTCATTCATCCATTCACTCACTCACCAGGTTATTTATATGTACAAAGCCTTGCTCCAAAATTCATTCCAAGTGGCTGGTGTCAGTCTCCTATCAGAATTCATTCTCCCAATTCCCATTGAGCAGATGTAGCCACGTTTAAAAAAAAATAGCTCTAAAAATCATATGTAGGCCCTGTGCGTGACCCCTGTTCTGGGCACCTGCCCTGGGCTGGAGCCGTACCTCCTTGCTTCAAAGGCTCTGATGGCAGGAACAAAGTGCTCTGAGCCCTAGGGCCGTGGTCCGCAAACCGGCTCTTTGGTCCTTTGAGTGTGGCTCTTCCACAAAATACCACGGTCTGGGAGAGTCTATTTTGAAGAAGTGGCGTTAGAAGAAGTTTCAGTTTTAAAAAAATTGGCTCTCAAAAGAAATTTCAATCGCTGTGCTGTTGATATTTGGCTCTGTTGACTAATGAGTTTGCCGACCACTGCCCTAAGGGGAAAGAGAGCAGGACACGCTCCCAGGCGGGCTCAGGGAGCTGCCACCTTCCGCAGGGCCAGGAACCCCCTGGGAAAGGTGAGGTCCAGCAGGAGGCGGAACTGGGCTCGAACCCCTGGAGAAGGCACCGAGCGGCCCTGCTACAGGCCCAGGCACAGCCAGCCTTCTCTCTGGCCTTCGCTGGGCATGGAGTGAGGGCTCCCGAGAAAGTTGTGCCCCAGTGCCATCCCTTCCCCCAAATACTTGCCTAACCAGGGGAGGGGGAGAGGGTGGGGCCCTTCCGGGGAATTGTCAAGGCATTTGGGGGGGAGCTCTGCCCTTAGGTGGACAGCTGTGGTCCTGACACCCAACCTTCCCTCCCCTCTCCCCCACCAGGTGCCCAAGGGCAGGTGGGATGTTTAGTATTTGTTTTTTCTTTCTGTTTTTCCCTCCCAGGGATTTCCCTGCAGCAAGAATTCCGGGGCTGCCTCTTAAGGGGGACCCTGCCCTTCAGAGCAGAACAGCACGCCTGTCTGGGGGACAGCTAGCTGTCAGGCCGCATTCTCAGTGGCAGGCTCTGGGCCTGATCCTTTCCTTTCTCTGAGTCACTGTCTGGCATCTCCGCAGCGGGTAACCCTCAGAGACGCGTCAGCAGGGCACGGATGGATGAGCAGGCGCCTTCCGGGCAGGGGGAGGGAAGGGGACTGTCCCTGCGGAAAAAACAGCGCAGACACAGAAGCAAGCAAGGCGTGTGTGAGCCTGGAGGGGGGGGGGAGGGAGGAGGGCCTGGGAGGCTTGCAGCCCTTGAACTTGCTGGGCCTTCACCTGGCGGGAGGTGGAGGTGAGTGGGAACAAGTTTTATGCCTCTGGCTTTCAGCAGCTCCGTTGATACCAGCAGGGATTAGAGAGGGTAGACCTTTGACCTTGGAGTCAGTAGGCAGCCTGGTGTCACAGGAAATTCTGAGACCTTCAGATGGAGGATTAGGAGACAGCCGCCGATTTTGATTCTTATCAAATACACAATGTCACCTCCACTGCTCATCTGTGGCTCCTAACACCACACCTGCCCATTCCTGGAATTCTTTTTTTTTTCTTGACAATTTTTTTAAAAATCTGACAAATAAGAAACACAAACAAACAAGCAGGACTCCATCAAACTATGAAGTTTCTGCACAGCAAAGAAAACCATTGATAAAATGAAAGGCAACCTACTGAATGGGGAAAAACATCTACAAGGCATATATCTGATAAGAGGCTAATATCCAAAATACATAGAGAATTCACATAACTCCATAGCAAAAATAGACAACAGGTCATTTAAAAATGGGTAGAGCATCTGAATAGACATTTTCCCAAAGAAGACATACAGATGGCCGACAGGTACATGAGAAGATCCTCAACATCGCCAACCATCAGAGACACTCAAGTCAAAATCACCATAAGCCCGAGCTGGTTTGGCTCAGTGGATAGAGCACCGGCCTGGGGACTGAAGGGTCCCGCCTGGTCAAGGGCATACGCCCAGGCTGCAGGCTCCATCTATTCCTGGAATTCTTGACACCAGGATGTCATGCTGCTCATAGTGTTCTGATGCTCGGAGAAACCTCACTGAACCTTGCCCGCATCTATACTCAGGAATTACCTCAAACCGATCCACATGTTTTAACTAGTGCATCATCCCTTGCTAATGTCAACTTGCACTTTTTTCTTCTTCTCATTGTGGGGGAGGAAGAAACTCAGGTTCTTTTGGCTGGTCTAATGATCAAATAGTCATGAGACAGATTAGCAAGAGAAAAAGGCCAAATTTAATTACATATATGTCTATGGGAAGCCCCAACCATAAATTAGAGGCCCCACATGCATCAGAGGGTCAAAAACAGAAAGGGAACATGGGAGCCTAAGACGTGCTGAGCTAGGGATGAGGTGAGGTACCTGGAGGGCTCAATAGGGTCATTGTAGCATGCTAAGAAGAGAGCTGTTTAGTCATTAGAAGTGTGTCCTGCCCCATAGAGAGGTAGGTCAGAAGAGATTATTGCTGATAATCTTCACATTGGACAAGGCCCCTAATTCAAGTTCTTCTAGGAAGCGAAGGGAGGGGCAGAAGGTCCTCTAGAGCCTGAAGCTAAAGTGGCCTGTAGCTCACACCAAGCCACATACCAGGAGGCATGTCTTGGAGTGATTCACACTGACCTGACAGTTCCAAAGGGACTTGCTTTTGCCACCAGCGAGTTAGATCTCTAGATCTCGGTAAGGAAATAGCCTCATACCTGCTTGGCCCCCAGTGTGGAATATGGCCTCAGGGAGACGGGTGTGGGCAGGGGCTGAGGACCCAGGAAGAGCGAGGGGATTGGCTGGTTCCGATGAAATCTTGGCACTGACATCACTAGCACAGCTGTTCGGATGGAGGAGGGAAGGGGGGTCGACTCCTGAGAGAAATGGAATTTCTCATGTCAACCTGCTCGATCCACACAATCTTAGGGAAGGGAAACCATGGCCAATAACAAAAGAAACCAATGGAAAATACAGACACAAATTGGTGGTTTTATTCTCTTAAGAAATGGAATTTATAGGATGGAAGATGCACAGAAAGCAATCTTTCTAACCAGCTCCCCACACACAGAGGGCCTAACTTAGCTGTCAAGGGATGAAAGCCTTCCTGATAACAGGGCTTTGGTGTTATCCACCCCCCAAACCCAGCCCAAGCAGAAATGACCCAGTGTTTCTTGCAGCATTTCAAAGGGACCTTCCCAAGTCCCTGTCAGCGCGGAGACTGGTGGCTGCTGCCAGGTGAGGGAGGCATGGCCGCTGCGGCTGGGGCCGGGCTGAGGCCAGTGGGCGAGGAAGCTCTTTGTAAAAAAAGCACCAGCCTGACCGCCTTTTCTGGTGACTCGCTGTTTTTCTTTTGTCTCTTCAGCAGCAGTTACCTTAACGTACTACCTTTAAAACGTGTTGACAAAGAGCCCTTATGGAGAAAGTGTGTGTTTGTGTGTGTGCTGGCACTCAGCTAACAGGAGGTGAGCTGAGAGGCAGTTCACTTCCCCCTTAGGGCCAACCTGCCACTAGGTTGAGTGCCTCAAACTGCCCGGTTTTAAGCCATTGATTTTCCTCCTGGTGGCTGCTCGGGGAGAATCTCATTCACATAAAAGTCTTTTCCACAAAAGTTCAGCAGGGCTCTCATCCTCCTGAACCTTCCACCCCCTTCCAGCATTTCTTCATTTCCAATATTTCTCCTTCTTTCCTCCTCATTTCTCAGAACTAGCAGAAAGTTGGTGAATTAAAAAAAAGAAAAGAAAAAAATGGCCTGTAAAATGCTGCTGTAGCACAGCTAGTCCTAATACATGTTAAAACACTAGAAAAACAAAGGGCCTCGCTCACGCTTTTTCTTTTATTCCAGCCTCCCGAAGACTAATGGAAACAGTATGTTTTTTGTTTATTCTTGTTCTCTGGTCTACCAAACACGGGTGCTAATCCTGATTCTTTCACTTGCGTGCTGCGTGAGGTTGGGCAAGTTCCTTCCATTCTCTGAGCCTCCGTGTCCTCCTCTGCAAATCAGAAAAAGCGAAGCGTAGTTCACAGAGTCTCGAGAAAGAAGCACACAAAATAAACGTAAGTGCCTCATAGTAGGTGCCTCATGAGGACATAGTAGGCCCTCAGTGCCTATTTCCCTCCCTCTCTCATCTCACTGGGTCTGTAGACCTAATCATTCTGTTCTCCGTTGGATTTAGTCTCATTAACGAAGGTTTTTAAGCCCCGGTCTGTTGTCAGAGCTTTTGCACGGGGTTCCAAACAGGAACAAACGTGGTTCGTCTCCCCCAGAGCAACCTGGTGCGGGAGCCAGGAAGTGATCGAGGATCGCAGGGAAACCAGAAGAGCAAGGCCTGCCATCCTGGGGATGCGGTGGGGAGGTGGGGAGGTAAGAGAGGTTGTCGAGGAGGCAGCTCTGAGCAAGAGCCTTGGAGGACGCAGAGTTGGGAGAGAGGGGTTGTGGGAAGCCAGGAGCAAATGCAGGCATTCATATGGGGGGATTGCTGTGAGTTTGGCAGGAGAGGAGCGGTGGGGAGAGCTGGGACAGGAGGCTGAGTAGCTGAGAAGAGTCCAGATGGAGACGAGCACTGCATGCGAAGGGTGGGACTCAGTTTGAAGACTGGGCAGCCCTTGAAGGAGTGAAGGGAAGCCTCACGGGGGAAGGGTTGTACCTGACGCTCACTGAGCCAGCTCTGAGAAAGCCTTGTTCCCACTCTCGCTTCTCCCAGATCAGCCTGCACGGTAGAGTTCCAGGCCAGGGCTCCTGTCTCTGCCACCTTCTAGCTGTGCGCTCTCAGGCAGGTCGCTGGCTCTCTCTTTTTTTTTTTTCTTTTTCCGATGACTCTCTTGATCCGAGTTTTCACGTCTCTGAAATGAAGAGGTTGGACTGGATAATATCTGTGTTCTCCCAGCTTTAACAGAGTCTACGATTCCATCATTTTGTCGTTGTTTTTGGAGTTTATTTTATCATTTCTAATGTCAACTTGTTAAGGTTGCTTGCTAGCACAATAACTGACACCCCACAGACATCACTTATTTGTCTGTTTCATGTAAAAATGAGGTCACATAAATGTGTGATGTAGGGCAGCGATTCTCAGCCCGTGTGCTGCAAGAACTCTCTAACACGCAGTCCCCGACTCTTCAGAGCTGCGCTGGCCGCTGCCCCTCAGATGGCAAGTGAAGACTGGCACCAGGCGGCACAACAGTAACCGTCCCGCGTGAACGAATCAATATGGCTTGATCCAGTTATGTTGCGCTCATACATTGTTGGTACTTTCCCCCAAAAATAATTGGATCAAACCATACACCGGCAGTCCTTGGGATAGGTAGGACTTGACGTTGTTTCATGGTTATATCGCCATCTCCCACTTATTTATTTTTTTTAAAAAAGTTGCATCATTTTGAAGGATGTACACATGTGCTTTGTGTTTCTTATTATTTATTTACCACAAGTAAAGGTCAGGAATTGTTATCTTTCTTTTATTTTTTATTTTTTTTTACTGTGTCACTTCATTACTGCTGAGCATGTGCTCCGTGTGAGTGATGTAGGTGCTTATGCGGGTGGGTTCCGGCTGACGGAGAAAATCGCATTCCATCGCCGTAGGAACGGATCTCCGACGTAACCCGAAGACCTGCTGTACTGGTATGCTGTTGTGTGAGGACCAACACATCCCACATCATACCCTCCTATACAACAAGGTTTTAAAGGTCTTCTCTGTTTTGGGCAAAAATGGGTGCTGCAGCCCGCTGCTGGTGGAGAGGGTGTGCGGGAGCGGGAGCAGTGATGGGGAGCCCGGGCAGGGGCCACGGAGCCCTCCTGGGAGCTGACAGGTGAATCTTGAAAGGAGTCAGGTTGGCCAGCTTGGGAGAGCTGTGAGCATCCCTCCAGGGGCGCAGCCTTTGGCAGATAGGTCAAAATGGTTGAATATAATATAGAGTAAGGATTCAAGGCTACAATGGTATAGATCAGTGGTCGGCAAACTCATTAGTCAACAGAGCCAAATAGCAACAGTACAACGATTGAAATTTCTTTTGAGAGCCACATTTTTTAAACTTAAACTTCTTCAAAATAGACTCGCCTAGGCTGTGGTATTTTGTGGAAGAGCCACACTCAAGAGGTCAAAGAGCCGCATGTGACTCGAGAGCCGCAGTTTGCCAGCCACGGGTACAAGCCTTGATATTCACCTCACTTCCAGAGCTTCTGCACTGGCAAAGGCGTCCTCAGAGAGCGCCCAGCGGACGGGGGTTAGGCCGCACTCCTCCGGAGGAAGGGGTGTGCTGGTCCTGCCAGAGCCTGTGGGAAGGCTTTCATGGGGAGGAAAGCTATGGATCCCTATACCTGCCAGTTTGGGGTTTGGGGTTTCCCCCACATCATCAATTGTTTCTTAACCAGTTCATTTTGCGCCACCCCGTGGCGAAGTGCTAGAATGCAGCTTTGAAGACGAAGAGTGCAGCCACCTGAGCCTGCCTTCCCCAAGTTTCTATATGGGGTTTCCAGGCTCTGTCTCAGTAAGAATGTGAGGAGGCACCGCAGGGGGCAGCTTCTCTCCTGCATTTGGGGCTGCAGGGTGTCCTGGCTTTTCACAGACCAGCTCAAGGCCTCCGGATAAGCCCCCCATGTCCCCTCTTCTGCTTTGTTGTTGTTTGTTTCCCTACTTCTAGTGCCTGTGGACCTTAGTGGCGTGTTAGAGTATTTACCATTGCACCTGAAATTCAAAGTGGCAGGAGTTGGGGTGATGAAAACACATTTCTGGCATTTTGAAAATTCAGGAATGACTGTGGCCATCTGTGATTACTATATATATGTCAGTATTAAATCAGTATCATCTGAATGCACATTCATAGGAACGTCTGGCCTTTGCCCTCAGCCCTGAGTTCCAATCCCACCCCTGCCACTTCCTGTGTGACTTTGATAAATTGCTCTCCGTCTCTGAGCCTGTTTGCGCCTCAGTGCAATGGGGTGGCAGTCTCACTTCACAGGGTTAGGGGAAGGGTTACGTGATATAATGTGGGCACAGCAGTGCCGGGCACAGGCCGAGGGAAGCAGACCTTTGATGGAAGCAACTCTTACTGTTCAGTCTCTGCCGCTGCCTATTCTTGGGCGCCTACCACTTCTCTCTGCTCTGAGGCCCCGATTCCTCCTCTCAGATGCAATGAATTGTGCAGATGCAATGACAGCTCCTCCCCCAACACCTGGCACCCCATGGTGCTTAACAGATGTTAGCTCCTTTGCAAAAGTATCAACCCATTGCAGATACAGAATGAGTTATAGAGCCAAGCTGTGTCCATCCCATGATCTCGCCCTCACTCTCTTTTGGTCTCTCAATCACACACACACACACACACACACACACACACACACACTTTATATTCCCACCTCTATTATCAAAAGTTAATCAAAAACACAAGGAGCTTTAGCAGCTTAAAAAAAGGAACAGCAAATTCAATTCCAGATCGTCATCGTTTACCTTCCTTCCTCGCACCAGATGCCCGGGTCCTCATTTGAACGGTTGTGAATTGCCCTGTCCCCCTCCCCGCTGTCCCCACACAGCCAGGTCCCTCTGTTCAGCCACAGCATCTGCAGGTGGCCACGGGCTCCACCTCAGCTCTCTTCCCCCCTGTTCTCCAGCCCCTTCCCTCCCCCCCGCAGACTGCCCTCCCCTACACTGTGGAGTTCTCGGTGGGAACATATCAGCGAGGCACTCTCAAGCCCCAACCCCAGCAACAGAGTCTGCGGCCAGCCTCGTGCCCCCGAGGGGCCAGGAGAGGGCATTCATGTGGGCTGAGCCCACACCTCTGTTAACGCTTTTACTCTTCCAGTCACCTTCTCGGGTGACACCATTCCGTTGTACTTACTTATTTAAAAAGTATGTTTATTGATTTCAGAGAGGAAGGGAGAGGGAGAGAGAGTTAGAAACATCAATGAGAGAGAATCATTGATCGGTCGCCTCCTGCATGCCCCACACTGGGCATTGGGCCCACAACTCAGGCATGGGCCCTGACCGGAAAATGTGGCCTCCTGGTTCAGAGGTCGACACTCAACCACTGAGCACACTGGCCCGGCAACACTGTTTCATTTTAAATGAGAAGCTGAAGGCCCTTTGCTTACTTGCTTGAAAAAATTTTTATTAAATGACAATTGTTAGGAGCTGGGATACAGCAACAAACAGCAGACACAGCCAACGACTTCCTTCACTGTTTATGGCACTTACAGGATCTGATGGGATGAACTCAGGAATCAGGGATGAAACAAACAATAGACTATGTGAGGAAGGACGCTATGAAAGGGTAGAGGGGGGCTGTCTCGGAGGTTAGAGGAGGCACCCTAAAAAGAGGCATTTCAGCCAAGACCCAAAGGCACAGAGAGGTCACACAAGGGTAGTGAGTGCAGAACTGAGATCTAAATGTGGGTGAAAGAGGTGGCCAGTTCGATTCCTGGTCAGGGCACATGCCTGGGTTACGGGCTCAATCCCCAGTGTGGGCATGCATGCAGGAGGCAGCCAATCAATGTTTCTCATTGAGGTTTCTATCTCTCCCTCTCCATCACTCTCTAAAAACCAATAAGAACATGTTTTTAAAAATTTTTAAATGTGGGTGAATCCAGTTCTACCATGCCTCATGGCCTCCCTTCCTCTAAATATTTGCATGTATGTCTTGAATTTTTTTAATTGTATAAGACCTCACCCGAGGATATGCCCCATTAATTTTAGCAAGAAAAGAAGGGAAAGGGAAAGGAAGAAACATCAATTGGTTGCCTCCTGCACATACCCCAATTCAGGAATCAAACCTGAAACCTGGGTATGTGCCCTGACCTGGAATTAAACCCACAATGCTCCAACCAACTGAGCCACACTGGCCAGGGAAGGTTATTGTAGTTTAGCCTGTGATCTATAGCCCTTTCTCCCACTGGACTATCGCTCCTTGCAGACAGCAGCCTCATCTCCCAGGCACCCGCTATACAGAACAAGTAATAGGCCTAAGTAGGTGCTCATTTAATTTCCCAATTTATGTATCTGTACGTACTTGCGTGCATTTAATAATCTGCTAGGGGTGCTAAATTCTTCTGTGTACTGATACGTCCTGTTATTTCTTTAACCAACACGTTGTTACATTTCCCAAGGGCCTCTGAGCACCTGCCCACACCCATGCTCAAGCTCCTTTCACTCCTATTTTATAGGCGGAGGTGACCCAGGGCCTGGGTGCAAGGGGTATAGCATCTGGCATCAGTTCTGCAGCAGGTGGGACTGGGACGCAGCTCATCCATCTACCAGAAATGACATAGAACGTGTCCTGCCAAATGCTTCCAGGCCCCGGGTGAGGAAAGTGTGTGCCAGGCACTGTGCAGAGAGAGGAATGCATGGTGGAAGCACATGCGTGACCGGATGAGAGTTTCTTTTCCGGACACTCAGCCGCTCACAGCGGGGAAGGCCCCTAGTCCGTGCACACACACAGAGCATGTAGCAGCTCGGTGCAAGCCGGACTCCGGGTGGGCACAGGCGGAGGGAGTGGCAAGCTTCACAGCGGGCCGGGAGGGGGCGTAGGAAGGTGTGCCAGGCAGTGGACTCCTCTCGCTGGTTGGGGAAAATTTTACAATGAGCCCAGGAAAGGGGGCAGGAGGTGGTAGGAGCAGGCACAGACAAGAGGCTCAGCCTGTGCCGTGGCCCAGAGAATGAGAACGGCTGGCACCTTTAGCCCTGGACATGCCCACGAGAGCCAGCCGGGGAAGGGGGGGTGCGTAAAAGGCAAGGTGGTTGGTTGCATTGGTATAGTCTTCGTTTCCACTAAGAAATGTCTTCCCTCCTGCTTTTCTTGACTTATACCAACTTAGACTGTCCTTCCTTCCTTTCATCTCTGATGGGAACTTGGGTCAAGAGACATTGTTCTCCAGGAAACACAGCCGCATACATCCAATGACCCTATCCACCTGTAAGTGATACTTGGTGCCTGATGGCGGGACAGCTGGGAGTGGTGGGGCCTGGGGTGACTGGGGAAGCATGCCCTGCCTCTGAAGGGGCAGCTGGAGGTAACGGAGTTGCAATATTCCAGAAAAAGCAGGCAACCTGGGTTGTTAGCAAGTTAGCTGTGTTTTTTAAAATGCTTTGACTTAGCCCCAATCGGTTTAGCTCAATGGATAGAGCGTCAGCCTTCGGACTCAAGGGTCCCAAGTTCGATTCCAGTCCCTGGGCATATCCCCGGGAGGGGGTGTGCAGGAGGCAGCTGATTGATGTTTCCCTCTCATTGACGTTTCTAACTCTCCTTTCCTCTCTGTAAAAAATCAATAAGATACATTTAAAAAAAAAAAAAAAGGAAATCCTTGCCATGAGCTTTAGTGATGGCAGCATAATATATTTTTTAAATGCTTTGATTTAAAAAACAAACGAACAAAACAAAACAAGCACAAAACAGAAGACATCTGCAAGCCAAGCCTTCTTCCTGGGCCATGCTCGCAGCGTCTTGCTCAAAGGCTCCAGGGGTCACAAGGGCGTGTCAGACCCTTCCACAGGCCACGGCTCTGCTTTCACTTCCCTAACCGTGCTTCTCCCTGCTTTCCAGAAGGAGATGACCAGCCGGATGTGTCACTAGCGCCCGCCCTCCCCTGCGCAAGGAAGAGGGAGGCTGCTCGCTCCCGGAGGCCCAGGTGGGCGGCAGGAGACCTCGGCTGAGAAGGCGCTCGGACTCCCAGGAGCCAGCGAGGTGGAAACCGGGGTGACTCCGCCCGAGAGACATGCCCCTCACTTCCAGCGTCTTACCCCTGAGTGCTGCTAGCCTCGCCCTGTGGACCTGGCGGCCCACGGCGCGAGAGAAGGACCCCAGCGCCCTGTGCGCCCACGCAGGGCGGATTCGGGCTGTGAGACGAGACACTGTGCGCTTTCCCTCCTCGGGCTTGTCCGGCCTCCCTGCGCGTGTTTTCTAAGCCCCGGGTGCATTCGGATCTCTGGATGCCCCGCTAGTCTGTCTGAGACAAGCCTTCCTCCCGTTCGGGTCCCCTGCAAACTCCCGCCCTGCTCCTGTGGTCTGACTGTGCGCAGGGCTGTGGGGCTGGAGACCCGAGCCCCGAGCAGCAATCCACACCTTCTCCCCAACAAGCAAGTCTATCAGGGACACTCCCAGCAGGGTCTGCACGCTTACCTACAGGGAAGAGCCTGGGTTCCAGTCACCCGCTCACCCTGGCCCGAATGTGTTTTATAACCACGTCATTCCTGTTTCTCCCACTCCCTCCCGATGTTTTGTCCTGCTTCCCAGAGGAGAGGACGGGGAGGGGGGTAAGTGACCAGGGATGGTCAGCAGAAGCCCTGAGCCAGATTAGTGCCGTGTTTGTTCTTCACTGGGGAGGGAAGCGGGGAGCCGTGGCTGGTGGCTGCTAACCCCAAATTGCAGCGAAAAACAACCAAACCTGTTGGTGCATGGAGCTCAGACTCCGGGTCGCTGCCTTGGGACCTTCCCGCTGGCCCTCTGAGCTCCTGGGCCGGGCCATGCCCGCTTCCTCTCCCTGCGCACTCTCCCGCCTCTGCTGTAGGACAGGATGGCCTGAATTAATTTCTGCCCCAATGATTGTGCCACGGTTGCCGAGGTAACCGTGGAGCGGCAGCAGCCACTTCCTGCTTCCACCCTGCTCAAGTGCTCCGTCCCCGCGGGGAGGATGGCCACTCTGGGCAGCTTCCTGCCCATGGGAGCCCACGTGAGCCCCCTGCCCTGACTCATTCACCGCAGGTGGAGGCCTCGCGCCTGTGACTCGGTGGTGATTACACTTCCAGGGAATTGAATATGGCAAATTTTGAGTATGGCAAAATGGCCGTTGGTGGAGGGAAGTAGACACGAATGTACTAGTGCATTTTAATGCAGTGCTGATTAAAGGAGAACTAAACCACGCTGGTTTCTGTTTCATTGTGCATAACGTAGGAAAGCCGTTTGTGGCGGCCACAGGAGCCTAAGAGCACGAACTCATTCTTTGTCCAGACCAGTGGTCAGTAAACCAGGGCTCAGGAGCCACACACACCTCTTTGGCCCCTTGAGTGTGGCCCTTCCACAAAATACCACATGCGGGAGCACACGTACAGTGCGATTGAAACTTCGTGGCCCATGAGCAGTAGTCGGTTTTTGGCCTGGGAAAGTCTATTTTGAAGAAGTGGCATTAGAACATTCAAGGGACCAAAGAGTCGCACGTGGCCCTTGGTCCAGACTAAGCAAGGGCTGACGGTCTGGGCTCGGTGGCATTCTGCAGTGACCCAGCCCGACCCTGACTTTGCTCCCGTCCACGTTGTCTCATGGGATCCAAATGCTGCTACCTCTCTCCGTATGGCTGTGCTCTGGTCAGCAAAAATCACTGCCCGTTTACTTCTGAGAGGCAGGCAGAGATGCGTTAGCTTTGTTTTCAGGTCCAGAGAAGCAGGAACAAGGGCCCCCGCAGGACCACACACAGCGTTGCGGTGGGACGCGCGCTGGGACAGAGAAGGACCTCGGAGCAGCCGGAAGCCTGCGCCTGGGACGACCCGGGGGCTCTGCCTTGAACGCGGACTGCGTCCCCGCGTCTCGGTCACCCAGGATGCTGGACTCCGGAGACCTTTGTTAATCGTTCTTGTTAAGGTTGTTTCTGTTCACTGCTGGGGCATCTGAAATTTCCATTCCGTTTAAAAACCCAAATATTTTTTCCAACTCCGTGGAACAGATTCCTCCTGGCTATCCTGCTAATTGCGCTAATCAACTCCCCTAGGATACGCGCTGGCACACAGCTCTTACTTTTAATTGCAGAATATCTTTATTCCCGCAGAACCTTGTTTGGCAAATTCTGAAGAAAATCATTACAGGAGGGCTTTTGTTGTGTGTTTTTATCTTTTTTGGCTCGACCACCTCACAAGTACTCCCCATTGTACACGGAGGACCAGAGCTCAGGCACCCCTGACTCTGGGTCCAGGACTGGCCCCTGGCTTCTTCCTCCAAACCTGCTGGTTCTCCATCTCCCACTCTGTTTTCATTGAATCATACATGTAGCCACTGCTCATGTATGTGAAGTTTCAGAAAGGAGAGATCCTAATGAACACCCACAGACCTTTCAGTCATAGACATCAATTGTTAACATTTTTTCAGTTGCTAACATTTCCGTATTTTCTTTCCCTCTCTGTAAGTATTCATTCTTATGGATGAACCATGTCAAAATACACTGCAGGCATCATAAAACTTTAAAATACTTTATCACTTGTCCCTACATTAAGGAAGATCCAAAGACCACACAGAATAAGTAAAAACATAACAGATGAGAGCTTTGGCTGCACCCCTGTTCATATTTGATCTTAGCAAAGGCTAAGATCATTTGAAGACCATCACCATTGGCCCTTCAGCCTTTGTCCCCGGAGCCATCTCTCGTTGGCAGGATCCTCTCGGAAGTCTGTTGCTCCTCGCTAAGGGTTCTGTAGTCCCAGGCGAAGCTTTCCCAAAGCTCTCCCTGTCACTGTGCGTTAGGATGGAGCCCAGAGGGAACATGTAAAAAGTCAGTGCATGTTTCCTACAAACTATATTGTGCCTTGGTTAAATCCCGGCTTGATTTTTGTACATTTATAAAATGTCTGTTCTGTTTGCCCACACTACATCATCATCTATATTATACTCAGCCATTTTGATGTATCTTTGTTTTGTTTGTTTTAAACACCTCTTTAATTGGCAGAGTAGGAAGGGACTTGGATAGAGTTCTCACCGTTTTGTGGTGATTTAGGCCAATCCATCAGTCTGGTCACCGGTGGGAGCATAGCGCTTCCTGTGGCCCCTCGCCTCACATCACACGCACACCCCTTGAGCATCAAACTGTGAGGAAAGAAATACCGTGGGAAAAGCATGGCCACATCTCAGAGGAGCGTACAGAGGGGTCAGATGGGTCCCTTAGGTAATCCTGTTGTCATTTGTTCTTGGATTGTTTTGATCCTTGTTGAAGGAGATGATTCTCTTAGAATTATCCAAACAAAATGTGTTTTGGAAAGAAGTTCCCCCAACCCATGCTTTAAAAGAATATATCAACAATAAAACAAAACAAACAAAAAAGCACACCTCTTTACAGCAGGCTATTTCTTTCTGGGCAGTTATTAATTCTGGGTAAGAAGTTTTCAATGAGTAAATAAGAGCTTTTATAACTTTTAGAGGAAAGAGTCCAGTTCTAGTCTGACAATTAAGCTGTCTTGCTAGCTTTTAGTGTTCTAATTTCAAAGTTTCCAGTATCTTTTCTAATTGCATCAGAAAAATGATTATTTTTTAGTTCCATTTGTGATTAAATTAAGGGTTTGACAGTATGAGCCTACACAATTAAATCAATTAGAAAAGCAAGATAAAGTGAACATTTATGAAATCAATTCTGTGTGAGCTGGGGAATCCAAATGTCAACAATAAAGGACATGTAACCACCATTTATCCTGTCCTTTTCTCTGTGTGTGCTCAGTTTATTTCTTCATCTTGCAGCGGGCCTGCAACAGCAAACATTGAGACACTTACTTTCTATAGAAATTGAGCAGATCATCCAATCTATCCAATCTTTCAATTATCCTGACTTCTCAGCTCTGTGTCCAAGCATACTTCATTGCCACACTGACTAAAATGATAAATATCCACTGAAAAGCAATGGTAGCATCATATACTATAACAATAATACATTTTCTCTGACTTATCTTCTTCCTTGTGAAGGAGATTTTAGCAGAATACCTTACTTTCACTGAAATTTCTCATTATTTTAATGCAGTGTTCATCATCTGAATTTTTTGCGATAAAAAACAAGCAAAAATTCCCAGTACAATACATTAATACTAAATGAGGAAATTCAATTCAACCTAGCTAAACTTTGATTGATTTTCTAACTGTATTACCTCACATTCAATTAAGTTGAACATCTGCTCCAGAGGAAATCATATCATAGGACTGGGACATGACCTCACATATTATCAAAGCAGCAAAGGGTAAGAGTCCAAGCATCTTCAAGAAATACCTAGAACATAGCGGGAAAAGATAGCAACAGAATCCTCTGTTATTAACTCAGAAGCAGTATTCCGGATACCTGTTCTACATGGTTGTGCATATTATGTATCTACAATTATGTATTTGTACAAACTTCATGCTGACTCCCACAAGAGGCAGCAGCATTTGGAAAATTCATAAATTATGATTTGTTTGTTTGTCTAATGGCTAATAACTTCACTTGGGCTTGTGGCAGTCAGGAGGTACAACAGGGGCGTGTGGCCCCCAGGAGTCTGTGGGTAAGGGGAAGCCTTGGGGAAGCTGCTGAGGCTTTTTAACATTGGCTGGAAGTGAGGAACCGGCTGCCCACCCCTGCCCTATCTGTGGATGAGAGCGCAGCCCCTTCTCTGCCCCAAACCCTGCAATGCTACCCTCTATGCTCAGATTAAAAGCCTCGGCTCCCCTTTACCCCTCCATCCCAGGCCTCCCTCCCCCAGCCTCCTTGATGGCCTCACACACACAGGCACAATCATCTTTATGGCCTTGCATTGGCTGTTCCCCTGACTGATGCCCTGCCCCCAGATGGCCTCGGGGCTAACTCCTTCTCTTTGAAGTTTTTGCTTAAATGTTACCTCAGTAAAGTCTCTGATCATTGCATCTAGCCAAAAGAACACACAAGCCCTTTTCTGTGCTCAAATTTATATTTCCCCCTAGCATTTATATTATGCAAGAGGCCCAGTACACAAATTCGTGCACCAGTGAGGTCCCTCAGCCTGGCCTGCAGGATTGGGCCGAAACTGGCTCTCTGACCTCCCCTGAGGTGTCCTGGATTGCGAGAGGGTGCAGGCAAAACCAAGGGACACCACTGGCTGGGGAGGGACACAGTAGGTTGGCCAACCAGGGAGGGACTTTGGGAGGGCTCCAGGGCATGTCTGGCCCACCTCGCTCAGTCCCAATTGGCCAGACCCCAGCAACAAGCTAACCTACTGGTTGGAGCATCTGCCCCCTGGTGGTCAGTGTACCTCATAAGAAGGGGTTGAGCAGCCTTAGGATATCATTCGCATATTACACTTTGGTTGAATGGACACTTAGCATATTAGGCTTTTATTATATAGGATAATTTATTTACTAGTCTTTTGTTTATTATCTCTTTCCATCAAAAATATAAACTCCATGACACTGGGGATCTCTGTTTGTTGATGTATCCCAACCATCTAAAGGAGATGTCTGGCACGCCGTAGATGCTCATGAACCCTTGATGAATGAATGAGTGAATAGCAAATGGGTACCTAATTAAGATCTGCTATCAGAGAGCTTGATTAAAAGCAATCTATAATAATAATAATAATAATAATAATAATAATAATAATATAAGTTTCATGATGTACCAAAAGCATACATTTATTGAGTGCATACTACTCATTAAATATACTATAAGAATTGTACATGGATAATCTCCTCAAATGCTCCTAAAAACCCCACAAGGCTGGTTATCTATGTTTATTTCAATTTCATGGTCAATGTTACAAAGTGATGGAGCTGGATTTAACGCCACATGAGTGGGCTCAGGACCCCCCATTCTTAACTGCTGGAATCACTTTCACCCACCAGGCACTGGGCTTTCCAACCATTCCACTTTCTGTGGACACAGGCTCCACGTAGTGTAGCAATCAGCTTTCCATTTCTTTTCTGGGTATTTGTTAAAGTGTTTGCACGGGTGCTTCTATAATCTGTCCACCTGAGATCATAAAGTTATTTCTATTCACAAGATGTGAACATAATGTGGATATAATCACAGTTATAAAGTGGACCCAAAGATTAGGGGGGAAGCAGACCTAACAGGGGACTTCAAGCTCCACATGACTAGTGTTGAGTGCTGCTGAGGGATTGAGGGTGATTCCAGAGGTGAAGGTGGGGTTCCTAAGTGGGAAGGAACCAGGGGGACAATCGGAAAATCCTGGAGGATTCACCAGCAAGCAATTACGCTGCTGTAACAAAGAAGGAACTCTTACCATTTGCAACAGCATGGATGGAACTAGAGAGCATTATGCTATGCGAAATAAGCCAGCCAAATAAAGATAATATCACAGGATCTCACTCATTTGTGGAATATAATGAACAACATAAACTGATGAACAAAAATAGAACCAGAGACATAGAAGCATGGGACAGACTGTACAACCTATGAGGGAAGGCAGGGGGTGAGGGGTAAGAGATCAACCAAAGGATTTGTATGCCTGTATATAAGCAAAACCAATGGACACAGACAGTAGGGGAGTGAGAGGTTGTGCTTGGGGGGAAGTTATGGTGGGGAAGAGGTCAATGGGGGGAGGGGGAGAAGGATATTCGTGTAATACTTTAAACAATAAAGAATTTTTAAAAAGAGCACATAAGGAATGTTTAGGTTTTGTTCTTTGCTGTGAAGTTAAAAGAAAAGCATGCATTGTATTCATCCTTATAGGATGAACAAGCAGACTAGTAAGAATTAATAAATAGAAACACCCACGGCAGAACATCTTAGCTTTGACAATAAGAGGTATGCAGAACTATAGCAGTTAATTTTTTGCCAATTTTCTTTCTCTGCTCAAGAAATTAACTGGCATTTAATTTTTAAACCATAATATAAAATACATGCTATGCCAGTACATGCGCAATTAGAAATATGCAGCTGAGAGGTGAGGACCATGAGCGGCTGTGAAATTTATTCCTTTTAATATATTTTTATTGATTTCAGAAAGGGAGAGAGAGATGGAAACATCAATGATGAGAGAATCATTGATCGGCTGCCTCCTGCAGGCCCCACACTGGGCATGGAGCCTACCACCCCGGCACATGGCCCAACAGGGAATTGAACCGTGACCTCCGGTTCATAGGTTGACGCTCAGTCACTGTGTCACACTGTGAAGTTTATTGGTGCAGTCACACAGGGAGGGAGCCCAGAGCACAGCAGAGTCTGAGGTCTCTGGAGCCGGCATTGTGCAGACACTCCCCTTGGTTGCCTTGACAAGAGGACCTCATCCCATTTTCAAAAGATGCTTCATGTAGAAAAGCACACACGTACAGACAAACAGGAGGTCAGTGCAGAGCGACTGTCAGGGCGGAGTTTGGAAGGAGTTTGTGTGAGAGGTGAAGGATCAGACCGGTAAAAGAAAGAGCTGTGGTTCCGGGTAAAGGAGGTGATGTTCTTGGGACTCCTCACGTTTCGCAGGCCTGTTGTGTAGGGTGACATCAGGGTAAAGAATAAACTGTCCATCTGTGGCTTTATGTTGCTAATCTCTGCCTCCGGATGCCCTCGCCGTATGGAAGGACAACCCTGAGAAGGTCTTTGTTCCATTGATAGAATTGGGACGGGATGGTACAATCCTCTCAGGTCCACAGCACACTCTCCCATGAGTTTTTGTTGGGACGACCTTTTGCCAACCCCAAACTTAGTCCTCAAGTTACTTCTAAGATGAGTTGTCATAAGAAACAGTCCAATAAAATTCATTAATGAGCCTCTCAATTTTTTAAACATGTGTTTTAGTACCTCCTATGTGCTAGGGTCTGGAGATACAGACATAAATAAGATACACAGAGTCTCACAGAGTTTATATTCTAGTCAGGGCAGACTGCCAGGAAGCAAAAAAAAACAACAACAACAAAAAAAAACAGGCAAACATTTCTTTACTAGAGGCCCGACTAACGAAATTAGTGCAAGAGTAGGCCTTCCTCCCCTCCCTCCTCCCCCAGCACCCCTGCTACCGGCACTGGCCCCCCTCTGGCACCTGGGACCCAGGCTGCCCTCCAGCCCTGGCTTCGTCTGGAAGGATATCTGACCTAATTAACATATTACACTTTTGTTATGATAGGTGAGCATGAGGAGTCCTGTAGGATGAACCCAAGGCACTATCAGAGCAGGAGACCTTGACCTGGTCTTGGGTCTGAAAAGGCCTCCCTGGGGAAGGAATGCCTAGGCTTACGCCTTTGGCATGTTTAAGGGGTGGAAAGAGTGAGACTGGCTGCCCAGCAAGGGAGGTGGCAGGAGGCACAGATGCGGCTGAAGAGCTAAGCAGGGGCAGGTCACACCAAAAACAAGCCTGTCTGCTTTCAAGAATAGGTGTTCATCCTACGACAAAGAGTTCCTTATTTTTCTCAGCACCGTAGGTCGTGTATGTGACAAGGTTCTCCATTTTGGGTTGTTTGCTATGAAGGGTAGACCCAATTCTATACCCACTTGGAACATGGCTATGGGACTTGGCAGTTGCATTTTAAAAATATATATATATTTTATTGATTTTTTTACAGAAAGGAAGAAAGAGGGATAGAGAGTTAGAAACATCAATGAGAGAGAATCATCGATCATCTGCCTGTTGCACACCCCCTACTGGGGATGTGCCAGAAACCGAGGTACATGCCCTCGAACGGAATCAAACCCGGGACCTTTCAGTCCGCAGGCCGCTCTATCCACTGAGCCAAACCAGTTTCGGCGGCAGTTGCATTTTTAAGCTCATTCCTGCTTAACTGGGTCCCTGCACTTGTTTTTCTAACCTACCCTCCATATTTTATTTATGAGATCCAGTCATTTCCTGCACCTATTATAACATTTTAAAAATTCTGTCTGGAATAAGATGAGCTAAAGATAAAATAAGTCTAAATATCATGATAGCTTCTTCATTTGGTCAGTCTTGGTCAGTGCCTAAGTTCCCAGTTAACATTCGAAGGTGACCTTCACATTCCCACTTTTCTGGAGGGCAAATTATTGAACTTGAATGTATATTTAGAGGCCTCTAACTTTCATTAAAAGACTGGTGTCCTCGGCTTTTCTGAAGATGCCAACATGATCATCACTCCAAGTTGGATGAAAAGATATAAGGTAGGGGAGAAAGGAACTAGA
Source organism: Vespertilio murinus (assembly GCA_963924515.1). Lineage (NCBI taxonomy): Eukaryota > Metazoa > Chordata > Mammalia > Chiroptera > Vespertilionidae > Vespertilio > Vespertilio murinus. Next base: position 120,069,893 of record OZ004708.1, read on the forward strand.
ACAAGATTTGCGGCAGGGTGATCGCTGAGAAGAAAGGAAGAGAAAATAGTGTTCAGAAGTTCTGGATGTTTCTGAGCCCACTAAATCTCAAAGTAACTACAGTGCTACTCCCCCTTCATCTTCCTGATAGCCCCCATCCCAAAGCCTTTGGTATGGTCCAAGCCAGGAGGCATGTGTGTCAGGGTAGGGTAAAGGGAGCCACGTGGACAGTGATGAGTGGGGTGAGAAGGACATCGGTGTGGGAGGAGGAACGCTTGCAGAATCTTGAAACCAAATCAATATTTGGAAGACAGAAATATAAGGTCAGGAAGAAATATATGTCAAAACCCGTGGGTTCCAATAGTTACTTTTAATTTCAGGATCTGGGAGTTTAACATTTCACAGCTGGAACAGAGAAGTATGATGCTGAGGCCCAAGAGAATGGATTTAGATTGCTAAGTGGGATGTCAAACTGAGAGACCAAGTGGTTGGATGCGTTGTCTGTGTGGCTGGTAAGTTCTCAGGAGGAGTAGGGCTTGGAAATGGAAATCAGTACAAGAGTCTTCAATGAACTGGTTCAGGTTTAGAGAAGGATCAAAGATGATAGTGGTGGGTGGGGTGATGGAGAATGGATGGCTAAGCGGCACACATCTTGAAGGACAGAGAGTATTTATTTGAGAGCAGGAAAGTCAAGACATTGAAGCAGCAAGAATGCCAACCCCACCTCAATGCGCCAATGCACACTGGGGTACATGGGATGTGGGAGAAGAGGTTCTAGAGGCTGCAGTGAACTGCAGATCTCAGCCCAAACCTGTATGCACACTGGATCTAAATGCTGCATTTATACTCGAATATTATAATACAAGCATTCTCATAAACTTAATTTTAATATCTGTCAAACATTCAATTTAGTGAACATTCATGACATTTTTGGTCAATTACCCTATTGTTTGTATTGGGTTGTTTCAAATTTTTCTCATTACAAACAATTAAGTGATGAGCATAATTTTGACTTTTTTTTTCTTTCAGCAATCATGATTATTTCGTTTAGATAGTTTCTCAGCAGTGGAATTTCTACCTTAAATTCTGGGAACAATTTTTAGACTTTTGACAATTATTTTTCTGTACTCATCTGCCCCAGCCCTGGAACCAGCCATTTCTCCAAGATTTCCTGGTTCTTTTTAGTGGAGAATAATCGTCACATGCCAAGCCCTGGGGGCTAGATGTGTTCATTGAACGGAATAGCACTGTCGTCATGTTCTCCATAGGACAGAGATAGGGAATTATTGCATGCATGAGTGTATATGTATATGTAATATATGCATTTATATGCATACACATTTACATCTATATTTATTTCTATATCTACCTATATATATCAGAAATCATGGGTTCAAATAGTTACCTTTAATTTCAGGCCAACTCTTGTTTACATATTTAGAACTCCCTTCTTAGGCAGCGAGAAATCAGGCTGCCATTATACTTTTTAAGTCCTCTCTGCTTCCCTTCATCCTCTTCAATTAGACCTCCTTCAAATTGATTCTCTTATTCAGTGTTTCCCAAACTTCTCTCATGATGAGAATCACCTGGTGGAGTTGTTAAAATACAGATTCCTGAATCCCAACTAAGAAGTGCTAAACTAGAATTTTTGGGAACATATAGGTAAAATTGTATACTTAACTAGTGCTCTAAGCTTAAAATTCTAGTTTAGCACTTCTTAGTTGGGATTCAGGAATCTGTATTTTAACAACTCCACCAGGTGATTCTCATCATGAGAGAAGTTTGGGAAAGATTGATTCATCAGGTATGTAGAAACCACAAGTTGTCCTTAATTTGTGAACCTTTATTGCACTGAAAACTTTTAAGTCTTTTTAAATCTATGTGTATGTGTGTGCGTTTTTAATATATTTTATTGATTTTTTTAACCAAGAGTTACAAACATCGATGAGAGAGAAACATCAATCAGCTGCCTCTTGCATGCCCCCTACGGGGGATGAGCCTGCAACCAAGGTACATGCCTTTGACTGGAATCAAACCTTCGACCTTTCAGTCCACAGGCCGACACTCTATCCACTGAGCCAAACCGGTCAAGGCTTATGTGTTGTCGTTTTTTTTACTGATGCTTGTGTCATTTTAATTATAAATGTTATCTAATGCCGAGAGGCTATTCAGCACCAATAATTAAAATTGAGAGAAAGTGAGTTGATCCTTTAGTACCTTGGAGAATATTGGTGATTAAATTAAATTGGTGCCAATTTAATTTCTTGCTTTATTGCTTATTATGAGTTACATATGAGAAATATGTGGGTAATGTTATCAATATGAAAATCCTCTTTTGACTAACTAAATATTATATAATTTTATCAATATATGTGAGGCAAAAGATGGTTTCATCATAAAATATGTAAGTAAAACAAACATTTCCATGAACCATAACATGCTGGGCATTTGGATTGAATGTTGGTGTCTCCAATTAGCTTTTTTTTTTTTTTTAAATATATATTCCATTGATATTTTACAGAGAGGAAGTGAGAGAGATAGAGAGCCAGAAACACCGATGAGAGAGAAACATCGACCAGCTGCCTCCTGCACACCCCCCACTGGGGATGTGCCCGCAACCAATGTACATGCCCTTGGCCGGAATCGAACCCGGGACCCCTCAGTCCGCAGACCGACGCTCTACCACTGAGCCAAACCGACCTCGGCTCCAATTAGCTTTTAACAAACATTTTCATTTCAGTTATCCAAAAGAACAGATGTTGTTGCAATGCTTTGAAAACCAAAAAGGTGTGTTCTCATTTTACTAGCAACAATATTAATGCTTCTTTTAAATCCTGGAGACCTTCGGGAGGCTGGGGGGGGGTCACCTCATAAGTTACATAAATGTGTAACCACTGTGCTGGAGCCCTGCAACTATTATACTATTGACAACTACAATTGAAAAATAATTTTAAGTGAAATATAATCCAGGGGCCAAATAATTCACATTATTTTATAAGTACATATTTCTTAATTGTCAGAGAAAATCTCATAATGTTTTATTTCCTAAAACCAAAGACCATTAGAATTCCAGGGTAAAACAGACAGCAGACTGAGTCACAAAGCCTTTGGAAATCCCTCCCCAGCATTCTGACCTGTTGTCGGTGACATCATACTGTCCTGGCTAGTTACAGGGCATGCCGGCAACTGGAAGGAAGCTCCAAGAGACACGGGACATTGGCGATCAATCACAGCGTCCCCATGAATTTCATATGGTTTATTTGTTTATCTGGGGTTTATTCCTCAGAGATTAGTAACTTGACTTCCAATGATGAAGGCGTGGGTAAGCATTGGAAGCTTTCACAGACGTTATCCTAGAAAATTGACGTGTAGCAATTTGTATTGTTGGAAATACGGTACAGTTTAGAAGTTAAGCCTCTGCCTCCAATCCTTTGTGGGGGGAAATGGAAGTCCTTCAAAGAAATTAACATATGTCTGATCTACGATGTGTCACACTTTTTTTTCAGAGGTTTATATGGAATCTCTAGTTGATGAAGAACATAAAGAAGAAACTAAGTATGACATCCCTTATAATGATAAAAATGACCATCGTTTTAAAGAGGAAAAAAACTGTAAGTATTTATAGTAATACATATATAAGAACTGATTATATTGCTTTGATTTAACTTTTTTAAAAACTATAATCACATTTTTTCTACTTCTTAAATTTACCTTTTAGACATTTCAGTGTGTAAAATGAAGTTTTTTTTAAAATTTCTGCAACTTCTTTTTGAGATGTTGCAAAGTTTAACAAGGTTACCTTGATAATTGTCTATAATTAACATGGGCTCCATTGTAGCATTATGGTTACTTATTCACATGAGTAACAACGAACTTAATTCTATGGTGAGATAACCAGATTTCTTTGGAGTTGTGTATGAGCTTCCTAGGGCTTCTACAATAAAGTCACACAAACTGGGTAGCTCAAAGAAACAGAAATGTATCCTCTCACAATTCCAGAGGCCAGAAATTGAAAATCAAATTTTGACTCTACCACGCTCTCCCCAAAATCTTTAGGGGGGGCAGGCCTCTCCTGGCCTCTTTTAGCTTCTGGTAGTCCCAGGCATTCCTGGGTTTGTAGTATTAGAACTCCAATCTCTGACTCATTTTCACGTGGCATTCTTCCTCTGTCGCTGTGTCCAAATTTCCCTCTTCGCATAAGAATACCATTTACAGCTGAAACCAGTTTGGCTCAGTGGATAGAGAGTCAGCCTGTGGACTGAAGGGTCCCAGGTTCGATTCCGGTCAAGGGCATGTACCTTGGTTGTGAGCACATCCCCAGTGGGGAGTGTGCAGGAGGCAGCTCATGGATATTTCTCTCTCATCGATGTTTCTAACTCTCTATCCTTCTCCCTCCCTATCTGTAAAAAATCAATAAAATAATTTTTTTTTAAAAAAAGAATAGCATTTATATCAGATTAAGAGTTCACCCTATTCCAGTGTGACTTCATCTTAACTAAATCTGTTATGGCCCTATTTCCAAATTGGGTCATATTCAAGGTTCTGGGGAGTTAGGACTTCAACATTTTTGGGGGGTAGGGAGAGTGACAAAATTCAACCCACAGAAGGTGACTTTGAGGTGTGTGGAAGGCCCATTAAACTTTATTCACCATTCCTCATATGGCTTTCTCTCCGGGTCTTTATAACATCCACCATTCTAAAAAGTGAAAAGTTCCTAAGAAACTCTTGTTAAAAATTCTTTTACATTAAGATTAATCTAGTTATTCTGGGTTCTTTATTAGTATTAATTTAAAAATATACAATGAAGTACTTTGAGAACTATAAGCCATACGTTGTACTTCTAATTTTTCTTTGATGCATTATTATCCCTCTTCCAAATGTAAAAACAAAACAGAACACACACAACAAAACAAAAGCTGCTTCCGCTGAGCCCTACAGGGTGCAGTCCTTCCTTTTCAGGCGGTACCTCCACTCGAATTAACCAACAGCAAATAACTCAAGAGCCTGATGATTACTCTGAGTAAAGGAAAAAGTCTTTCTTACACACACACACACGCACACACACACACACAAAACGTAAATGGGATTGTGGTGAAAAATTGCCTTATGACTGACTTTTCTCATTTAGTAGCTTTGGAGCTCTCTGCCCACTATCTTACAAAGAATTAAATGATTGGCAGTTTCTCCCATGTATGCTCTTCTCAGACACTCTTGGGTATATCTCTCTTTGGATAGATACCAACTACTGGAATTGCTGAATAAATGGTAAACCCTTTAAAATATTGATAGATATCACCAAATTGTCTTCAATTAGGACCTTCCAAATTGTATCCCCCAAGAATGCTCCCTAATCTCACAATAAATAGTGTTAATCGTATTTTGTGAATAAATGAGAAACTTTATTAGTGTTTTCAATTTGCATCCTGATTACTTGTGAAGTTGAGTATTTTGCTCTGTATTTTTCCGGCATTTAATTTCTATTTCTGTGATTTATCTGTTTTTGTCATTAGCCCATTTTTCTATTAAAATATATGTTCACTTATTTGTAGGAGATATTTTTATATTTAGTATATTAACATTTTCTCTAAAATAAAAGTAACAAGTATTTTCTTCCAGGCTGTAGTTTATCTTTAAACTTATTTAGGTATATTAATCACAGGGAAAAATTTAAACTTTATAAAATAAAATTTTAATTCCTTTATAATTTCTGCATTGTGTATCTTCTTTAGATGGATCTTATCCAAATAGGTATTAAAATATTTTCCTAGTTTTTTTAAGTTTCATATTTTTTTAACTATTGGGTCTTAAATTCAATTATTTTTATATATGACATAAAATAGGCATGAAACTTTATATGTTTCAAGGGGAATTACCAAATGTCTAATACCAATTCCCTACTCATGTAAAACTCACATTTGATATAATCTAAATTCTCATTGAAATTTAGTTATTTCCTTTTTGTTTTTTGATCTGTCTCTGCAAAAATACCACATTATTTTTTGTTATTGTTGTTAATCTTGACCTGAGGATATATTTTTCCATTGATTTTTATTGTTTTAGAGAAAGTGGAAGAAGGGAGAGAAACAGAAAGAGAAATACCAATGTGAGAGAGAAACATCTATTGGTTGCCTCCCACACCCGCTCTATCCGGGCCTGGATCGAGCCTGCAACCAATTGACCAGAATTGAATCCTTGATTCTTCCATCCACAGGCCCAACACTCTAACCACTGAACAAAGCCAGCTAGGACAAATACCACCTTATTTTAATTTGTACACTTTTATAACTCATAACATGAATGTTGGAGTGCAATTTCCTTGTGGTCTCCATAGATCTAGAAACTTCTAAAAATTTTCATTAATAGCACTGGGGGATGTGTGTGTGTGTGTGTGTGTGTGTGTGTGTGTGTGTGTGTGTGTGTGTGTTCTGGAAGGAATAGATATATACATATGTATTGAATATGTATACTTTCATGTGTATAAAATTTTCTGTCATTCCATGGTATTTTGGAAAGAAAAAATGTGTATATAGGTTTAATCAGTCATCTTTATCCAACTTATTTGACTCAGGTTGGGTGGATATGTCTATTTGTTTTACAGTATAACCAATTCCACTTACAATAATGAAGAGCAGGATCCTTTCTGTGTGTATGCCAATGTGAAAGTATGTAGGTGACCTTGATTGTTATTGAACTATATGCTTTTTTGTGTGTGTGTACATATTTAGTTTTATTGTAACAAAGCAACTTGTACACTTTTAACGTTTAACACTGAGCATCATCTTTTCTTTCCAGTGAAACAAAAAAGAAAATTTAAAAATAAACAGGAACAAAATTATAATAGAGAAATGTCAATTCCGAGTAAGATCCTACAGGTTCTGGTGATTCTCCCAAGTGGCAGGGCTCAGGTCATCATTAGGAGAGAATTTTATTTTAAAAGTCTCATCTTAGCTAGCAAGGACGTCCATTAAACATCACAGTTAAACATGCCAAAGGGGAAGCCATGTTGTCAAAATGCCCACTTAACCCACCGGAACATCTCAAACCCACCCTTTGCTCACCTTCTATACCCCCCTTTATTTTTCTTTTTTAAACTAGAGAAAGTAGACAGGCACATGTTGGTAAATGCTAACTGTCCACATTCACATAGAGACACAGTGTAATCTCTGAGCCCAATATACAGAGAAAGGAGGAAAAAGCTAGAATTCTATGCACTGCTACACAAGGATCTAGCAACCTCCAGTTCCCAGCAGAGCTAAGGGAGCAGAAGGTTTTTCTTTTTTCCCACAGAGCACAGTGATGGTGATTCCATTAAGTTTTTCTTGAGACAGGAAGAAATAAAAATGAATTTAGAACAGAAAAGGGCAAAGATTCTTTTCCCACTGTATTCTGCTCAAGGTACAACCCCCCCCCCAAAAAAAAAAAGGTGAGAACCATGCTGTAAGGGAGAGAAAAAGAGACCTCAAAGCACAAGGGGGGGGGGGGAGAAAAAAGAAGGAAAAAAACCCTGCAACTTGCTCCCAGGGACTGGAGAAAGTTAAAAAAGGTTGGAATTCATCAGTGTTGTTAGTCATCTTCTCCTTCATCTTCCTCTTCTTCTTCCACCTCATCATCATCTTCATCTTCTTCACCTTCATCCTCATCTCCTTCTTCATCAATATCTTCCAACCTTTCTTCTTCTTCTTCTTCTTCTTCTTCTTCTTCTTCTTCTTCTTCTTCTTCTTCTTCTTCTTCTTCTTCTTCTTGGGGGTTGGAGCCAGTTTCGGTTTCTTCCTTTGCGGTGGGAGTGAGGACTAGCATTTGGGGGCCATGCTGTGAGGCAAGTCCAAGGAGCTGATCGCTGGGAAGTGGACAAGCCGCTTCACAGTCTAACAGAAGATTCAGGGGCAAATGAGTGTTTCTTACTTGCCCCCCCTCTAAAAAAAACATTTATTTTCATTGATTTAAGAGAAAAAGAGAGAGAGAAAAAAGGAGGAGGAGGAGGAGGGAGGGAGGGAGGGAGGGAAAGAGAGACCTCAATAAGTAGCTTTCTATATATGCCCCAATCAGGAATCCAACCCACAATCTGGGTATGTACCCTGATCTGGAATTGAACCAGCGTCCCTTCAGTACATGGGACAATGCTCAACCAACTGAGCTATACCATCCAGGCTTTACTTGACTTTATGATAATGTCAATACAGTGATAATATTACACATCTATGAATCTACTTCGGTACCTATTATTCACTTACTAGTAAATATATTTTTCCATAAATTCTCCAATAATTCCTTCTCAGAAAGAGTCATTTAGCAAAAGGATACTAATTTGGTTTTTTCCCCCATGGATTTATTTTTGACCTTTGCCCACTTACTTATTTTGTAGATGAAGAATGTCCCAAATACTTTTTTTTTTAACTAGTCACTGCATATGTTCTTTAAAAAGTCGGATGATGAAACTATAAAGAAACAAAAAGTCTAAACTTAGCTGGCGGCTGAAAACTTTGTCTTATGCTTCTAGATGTGTTCACAACCCAAACTCCAAGCGGCACCCAGTCTGAAATATCGGTGAAAGCAACAACAAATGTGGATTTTTCTCTAAGAAACTGTAAGTATTGAAAGGCACCAGTGCAAATACTAATATCTCTTAACACAATATTTCAAACAGCATTAGAGTGTTGGGTCGGAAAAAGATCTTGATGGCGCTAATGGCAGAAGTCTTCATTCCTAAATAAGGAGGCTCGTGTCTATTGCACTGAGAAAGCCTGAAGGCAGGGGGGTGCTTACATTTCTTAGACTCCTATTTTGGGTTTGCACGGAAATAAAAATTAAATAACTAAATTTAGGACTAGAAAACTGTATGTCTTTCTTAGGCCCACATTTTTACTCCTTTCTGCTTTATACCTTCAGCTTCACACATTGTTTCCTTTTGCACCTTCCCACCAAGCCTAACTATTTGATAGATGACTTTGGAGGCCATTAAGTCTCCAAATGCATATAGCAAATCTGTTACCCAGGCATGTGACAGCTCGTATCTATAAAACACATAAGCACAAAACAGAATTACAAGGAAAAGAGGATGAAAGTCAATAGGGAAGTTTTTGGCAATGGCATTTCGATATTGGTAAATGACAGGCCCGGTAAGCCTAATTATTAAAGAAAGCTTCATGACAATACTGGAATATTTTGAGCAGTTTCAAACCTTGGGACATAACCGAGATGGGGACATTTCAAGGGCATTCACTAAGGAGACAGCTGATGCGTGGGAATTTTGCTCCTACAAGTAAACAAGCTCTTGAGTTGTTTGGGACAAGACACGGAATAGAGAGGCCGTTGAATAAAACAGACCATGTACCTCTGATTTCCTTAGGACCGTGGTCGGCAAACTACGGCTCGCGAGCCACATGCAGCTCTTTGGCCCCTTGAGTGTGGCTCTTCCACAAAATACCACGGCCTGGGCAAATCTATTTTGAAGAAGTAGCATTAGAAGAAGTTTAAGTTTAAAAAACTTAGCTCTCAAAAGAAATTTCAATCATCGTACTGCCTATGTTTGGCCCTGTTGACTAAGGAGTTTGCCGACCACTGCCTTAAGGGATGGTTTATTGAGGACACAGGGAAGAGGTTCCAAAACCCTAACTTCCATTCCCACAAGTCAGGTCCCCAAAGGATTGTCGGAGAAAGTTGGATTGGGACCAGTTGTTGCCATTTAAGCATTTAAGTGGGGCTCTGACAGAGGGAGGTGGGCTGACACGGACAGGATGCTCCAGAGGAGCAAGCCCCCGCCCCCCTTGAGATTAAATCTCCAGAATTGTTTTGAATAACGATTCTGCTAGTCCGAAAATTCCGAGGGCAAGTAGCTGACGCAGCCCAGACCCTTTTCTCCAGAACAGAGGAAGAGGGTTGCCGAGCAGAGTTTAAGGATTTCTGGCCACTCATTCTAGTCCTGCCTGAATCAGTGTCAACTCCGGAAACAACATCTTTTTCCATCCTTTCTTGCCACCAAGATTCCTGTGACAGTGCTGTTTGTAGGCTCAGTCCGAATTCATTGTGTGTCTGTAGAACTCCTCGGTGGGGGGGACTGCCTGTACCACTCACGGAATTTGACTTGACTCCTGTAGTAAGCAAAGTGAACTGAAATTTCAGGCCAGCTTCGTGGGGGAAAGAATGGTCCTCCAGTCATAATGGTCCCCCAATACACTCTTTATATATATATATATATATATATATATATATATATATATATATATAGTTGTTTTTTTTACAGAGAGGAAGGGAGAGGAATAGAGAGCTAGAAACATCAATGAGAGAGAATCATTGATCAGCTGCCTCCTGCACACTACCTACTGTGGACGTGCCCGCAACCAAAACCAGAATCAAACCTGGGACCTTTCAGTCCACAGACCGATGCTCTATCCACTGAGCCAAACCGGTTTTGGCCCCAAATACACTCTTACTGACGACCTAGCTCCAGATGGACACATGATCGCCTGAAATACGCTCTCACTAAATCAGGCCTGAAAACCCTTGATTTGTGGCCCCAAATCTTTATATCCCAAATTCTGTCTTGAGTAGTAAACACGCAGATGTTTCCAATTTACAAGGAAACCGATGCTGCCTCCCTTTACCAAACTGTCCTGGGGGGACGGTGTCACTGTAAGGCGTGGGCCAGAACCACTGAGACAGTGTGTCCGACCCAGTAGCCCTTCCTTCCCTCTGCAAAGCTATAGGCACATGAATCCTGCCTCAGACAACAACTTTACTTTTTCTTCCCTGCTTTGAGTTACCTCAAAAATTGTCGGCATCTTTCTGGGATTTTTTTTCCCCTCTCTCCTTTTCTCTGTTCCACTTTTTAGCTTTAAAAAAAAAATGCCTAATCACAGATGTGGAGTTAATATTTTAATATGCTGATAACCCACTTACCTTTTTTCCTAGATAAAATCAATGAGACATCTGGAGAAATCATTGAAGAACCCCCGCTAAAAAGAGTTCCAAGTACTAAAGTTACTACGCTTTATCATACCTGGAGCATATCACTATATGAATAAAAATTTAGGTTTCACTAGTCTGAGTATCTCATAAAATAATAACATGCTTAAAGAACTTGTACTGCTACAGTCCAAAGCACTCTAAAATCTTTTTTTAAAATGTTTTTATTGGTTTTAGAGATGAGGAGGAGGAGGAAGGAGGAGAAGGAGAAGGAGAGGGAGAGGGAGAAGGAGAGGGAGAGGGAGAGGGAGAGGGCGAGGGAGAGGGAGAGGGAGAGGGAGAGGGAGAGGGAAAGAGAGAGAGAGGGAGAGAGAGATTGATCTATTGTCTCTCACACGCACCCAACCTGGGACCAAACCCTTAACCTGTGCATGTGCCCTGACCAGGAATCAGGACGATGCTCAGCCAGCTGAGCCACACCACCTAGAGTGCTAAAATATTTTAAACCATGAAAATCTAAGGCTCAATTTTCAGATGCATTTGACAAGGGGTAGGAAATGAGCTCTTTTTAGAATACAATTTTAATATAATAAAATGTATTAAATTTATATTTATGCATATATTTATGTTGAATATATTTAACATAAACACATAATAAATATATATTTCACATATATATGTATAAATATTAATACATTTTAAATATATATATGTATAAATATATAAATATGTATAAATATTTAATACATTTTGATACAATATTTTTAAATCCTCACCCTAGGATATTTTTACATTGATTTTTAGAGTGAAAGACAGAGGGAAAGACAGAGAAATATCAATATGAGAGAAATACATCCATTGGTTGCCTCTTGCACATGCCCTGACCGGGGCCTGGGCCGGCCAGGGAGGAGTCTGCAACCAAGGAGCATGCTCTTGACCGAATTTGAACCCAGGACTCTTTGGTCCACAGGCCGATGCTCTATCCACTGAGCTATTTTGGCTGGGGCTTAATATACCTTTTAATAATTAAATAAAAGTTTCTACCTGCTCGAGGAATAAACTTTTCTCTGCATAGAGGCAATGATTAGTGTTTCCTAAGATTATTTAAGGAGGTGGGGCTATGAGTAAGAGGCTGTAAAATAAAAAATAAAAAAAAATTTACTTTCCTGCCAAGAATATTGTCCCTTATAATAAAATACTTATGAAACCATACCAATCCAGGAAATCTTGAGTGAGTGGTCTAATTGAGGGCAATGGACCTGTTGTTGCACGGAACTATTTTCTCCATTTCCTGTAATATAAGTATGTCACTGATATGATTACCCTAAATTCATTTGCATCTTTCACACCACTAAACATAAAAACCTTTATTCAGCTTTTGATATGTTTAAAAATAGAAATCTGATCATGCTGCTATTTTACTTCTTCAATATCTTTAGTCATTTGCACTGAAGTTTTAGTCTACTAAGAGTAAATGAAGAAAACTCTAAAGAACCATCTAGAAAGAATATTCAAAATTTTAAAGTTACAGCACTGTAGGCATGCCTAGAGCATGTCACCATATGAGTAAACATTTAAGTTTCACTACTTATACTTGGGGTCACGTTCCAACCTCTAACTGGGCAGTCAAGTCTGACATGACCTGAACATGAAAGAACATTTCAGCCTCTTCCCTGGTCATCCACCCCATCCCCGTTCCTCATTCCAGACTTCCCGGAGCTCCCAGAGCTTGCCCAGCCTGCCGTGGTTCTGAGTCTGCTCACAGTGGAATGACCTCCCTCTGCACTTGTTTGCCTGGCAATGCCTAGCCCTCTGAGCCTGTCTTAAAGCGCCATCTCCCCTTTGAAGGCTTCCAGCTTTTGCAAGTTGATTTTGGTCCCTCCATGAATACCACCCATGCGTTCGTTTCCTTTAATGCCCTCCTTATCCTACAACATAATTAGCAGCGATTCATAATTGTCTGCTTTTGAAATTGAGTGTGTTCCTAAAGCATATAAGACTGTGGTGTTCATTTCTGTCACGTTAGTGCTAACTACAGGTCTTGTACATGGTAGGAGCCCAAGGGGTAACTATTAAATGTCTAAACTTAACAAGTGAATGAATGAATGTCCTGGCACAAATTTACTAACGCCGATTTACCTTATTTTGTCATCCTGTCCTATCTTGTTTTTTAAACAGAAACAACCGAGGGTCCAAATGAGTCTGCATTTTGGACAATGTTAGGTAAAGGTAAGCTCATAGTAGTTAGGTACCATTTTCCAATGCTAAAAATAAATGTCAACATTTTACTGCCATCATCACGTGTAAGTGCAAAACACAGCCAGAAGGCTGGTCAAGTGTTTGGCTTTTTCCAATTCTCCTCCCAAAAGTTTCGTGCTCCTACAAATGTTGCAATCAATTTTTTTAAGATTAAAAATTCTAAATATGGCTCTTGTTCAATATAGTCACTCTTTGTGTTAGGAGCAGCATGCACATAAGTACATGTGGAGATGTATGAATAAATGCAAAGTACATATCAAATTACATGTGTGCATAAAATTAATGTATACATCATAAATATTTAAGCATGCATTATAAACATAATGCACATATCCTACATGTATTTCATGTATAAATGTAATATCACACACATATATGCATGCAATAGAAATATAAGACATATGCTATATTCAGTTGATCTTCCATATTTGCATATTCCATATTTGAGAATTTACCTACGTGTAAGATGTATTTGTAACCCTTGAATCAAAGTGAGAGCACTTTTGTAGTCATGTGCAGACAGGCTCAGAGCAGCCAAAGAAAAAAATTTTTAAAGATATTTTTATTGATTTTTTACAGAGAGGAAGAGAGAGGGATAGAGAGTTAGAAACATTGATGAGAGAGAATAATTGATCAGCTGCCTCTTGCACACCCCCTACTGGAGATATGCCCGCAACCAAGGCACACACCCTTGACCAGAATCGAACCCAGGACCTTTCAGTCCGCAGGCTGACGCTCTATCCACGAGCCAAACCTGTTTCGTCGCTCATGTTCCTAGCAGAGGTGGAAGAAGACAGCATCCTGCCTTATTTTTTCAGCGCTCATACTGTAAACACATGCCATTTTTGTGGTCTATTTGATGCTACATATATTTTGTGTTTTCTGTGGGTGATTATGCTATTTAAAATGGCCCCCAAGTACAGCATTCAAATACTGATGGAGAAAAACCTCATGAAGAAAATGTGTGTTAGGTAAGCTTTGCTTAGCAGCAGTTATAGAGGCGTTGACTGTGAGTTCAATGTAATGAATCAGCCATCTATACTAAAACAACGTGTCTTTAAATATAAACACACATAACACAGGGCCTTGCATTGATTGGTTGATGGAAATGTTGTGACCTCACAGGATCCTAACCCTGTATTTCCTCTATGTGATAAAAATAACTAGCATGAATAAATGAGAATAAACTAGTTATATATATATATATATATATATATATATATATATATATATATATCTATCACATGCACACAATGTTAACAAGTGAATGTTGTTTCCCTTAACACCAATTTATTGTTTTTAACAGTTCTGAATGACACACTGCAGGAAGAACAAGCAAGAGATCAATTATTTCAGGCAATTCCAGGTAAGAACAAAATACTTCCATGAAATGAATGCATACATGCCGGCACGTGTTTTAGTGACTGCGCGGTGAGGCTGTTTTCTGGTAAGGTGAGGTCAAAGGGGAGTGTGGAGGCTAACATTGTGGCAGAGTGGACATTCCTGTATTAGGAAAGTTGTGATTTCAAGCATGCTCTCCAGTTCAAGCACTGCACACGGCTATTTATGTCTGTCTTCCTGTTTTGTAACTTCTATTCCTGAACCAGATAAAACCAATGGAGGAGTAGACAAGAGAATAAAGTATAGAATATAGTTTGCTTTTGTAATGAACAGACTCTGTGATTGATCTTAGAGTGACTTTAGGCTTGCAAGAAAAGTGAGCAGAAATTATAGAGTTCTCATATATTCCACTGCTCAGTTTTTCTGCTTATTAACACTTTGTATTAGTGTGGCACTGTTTTTTATAATTTATGAGCCAATCTGGATGCATTATTAACTAAAGCCCATAGTTACAACCGGGTCCACTCTTTGTGTTCTGTATCTATGAGATTTAACAAATGCAGATGTCACATATCCACTTTACAGTACCGTAAAGGATAGTTTCCTTGCCCTAAAAATCCCCTGTGCTCTGTCTGTCCACCTCTCCCTCCCTCGCCCAGCTCCTGACAACCACAGGCATTTTCATTGTCTATACCTTTGCCTTTTTTATTTATTTTTTTAATTTTATTGATTATGGTATCACATAATTGTCCTCATCCCTCCATTCCCATACCAAACCCCTCCCCACATTTGCCCCACCCCCCCTGTTGTCCATGGCTGCTTTTCTAGGCCCATGTGCATGCACACAAGTCCTTTGGTTGATCTCTTGCCCCTTACCCCTACCCTTCCCTACTTTCTCTCTGAGGTTTGAGAGTCTGATCGCTGCTTCTCTTTCTCTGGGTCTGTTTTTGTTCATCAGTTTATGTTGTTCTGTAGTATGTTTGGAGACATATAGTACATAGCCTTTTTAGACTGGCTTCTTTTGCTTAATAATATGCATATAAGATTCCTCCATAGGTTTCCGCGGCTTGATAGTTCATATCTTTCCATCACTGAATAATATTCCATTGTATGGATGTCCCAGTTTGCTCATCCAGTCACCTACTAAAGGACATCTCAATGGCTCCCAAGTTTTGGCAACAATGAATAAATCTACTATAAACATTCAGGTGTAGGTTTTTGTGTGCACATAAATTTTCAACTCATTTGAGTGACCAATGATTGCCTTTGATGATTGTATGGTAAGACCATGATTAGCATTGTAAGAAACTACCAAACTGTCTTCCAAAGTGGCTACACCATGTTGCATTCTCACCAGCAATGAATGAGAGAATTCCAGCTGCTAAATGCAATAACTTTCATTTACAGATTAATTATATTTATATGAGTACAGTAACTCTGGATTTGAATGGGAAAATTCATGACAAGGAAATATATTGATGTAGCCTCAAACATCTGTCTTGAAAATAAAGCATTAAAAAGAAATTGCATCTGGTTCTCTATCTTAGGTGTGTCATACCAGTTCTGCCCTGGATTATGTGACAAGTACAGCCTCTTGCTTTCAGAGCTTCAAGAAAAGGGAGTGAGGCATCTTTGTTCAGAAGAGCTAGATGTAGGAATGACAAATGCTGGGCCACTTGAGAAATATTGTCTTTTTAAGTAATTAAATTAATTGAGCATAATTGATTTTTTTAAATCACATATGAGTACATACTACATACCAGTGCTTCACAGACATTATTATGTCAGTCCCCACAGCAACTCTGTGAAGTTGGTATTATCTCCGTCTTACAGATGAGAAAACTGAAGCCCGGAGAGAGAAACTCTGTTCAAACTTGTAACTGGAGTTTTCATAATTTCCAGTGATCAGGAATTCCAAGCCCTTCTCTAGTTTGGACCATCACCTTGACAAACAAAGCGTACTATAAACACACCTCTTTACAAAAGCCCTTTTACAGGAGTAGCAAAGCAACTCAGGAGCCTGGTTCATTTTAACATTTGTTTGACTATTCCCCGAGAAATCTGCCTGAATGTCAAGATATCAGTCTCTGACAATTGTACACTGTTCACTCCACTATGGCAATTATAATTTTTTTTTTAAATTAGAGAATATAGACATGAGAGCTTGTCATTGCTTATTACCAAAACACCATTATCTGGAAAATAATGAAAGCCTTTAAAACTTTTTGAAAGATGTTGGGGTAAAGGGGAGAAATACCAACATGGTCATGTAAAGTCATCATTATATAAATTAAGTATATAAATATTAAGTCAGACATATTTTAAAATTAAAAGTTTGACAGCAAAGGTGTATTTTCACTAATAGATTTAGTAAAAAGACCTGACATATCTGAATCTGGACATATCTTTATTATAAACTTATTTTAGAAAGTTAAGCAAATTTCCATTTCTTTTTTTCTTTTTTTAATGTCAAGTACACTAGATTTGAGCTCAGTAATAAAAGGGCAAGTTCAGTTCTTAAGCCTCATGGAGAAAGCATCTGGTACACCATCCTTTTAACTGAAAAGAAAAATCAATGCATGTCCCAACAGGAGAAGTGCGTCTTCTTCTTTCGAAGGATGTATGTAAATTCATATTGTTGGTAGTAATCTCTTTAGAGTCACGAACTGGTTTTTACTAGTCAGAGAGGAAGTCTGCTACATACGCATTTTAATATCAGTAACCTGGGTTTGAAACCAGATTTTGCCACTTAACTAGCTCCGCGCCACGGCAAATTCAGACACTCCGGGGTCCTGTGAAATGGAGCTACGGACAGCTTCTCAGGACGCTGGGAAGGTCACACGGAAAAAGTTAAGAGTCTGGGCCACCATAGCCTCCTCCCTGCATTGCGGGAGGGCAGGAGAGTGGTTGTGACCTCTTCCCGAGGGCAGAAGGCTGCAGTGGCTTTGTAATCCTTACCCTTTGAAACACAAGGACCCTTTTCATTGCGTTTTCTTTCTTCCCAGACTCTGATTTGAATGCTACGAGTGAAGTCACAGAAGCACAGGATGATAACAAGTTAAAATTAATGCTCGGCATCTCACTGTTGACCCTCCTCCTTTTCACCATCCTCCTGGCGTCATCTAGTGCCGTGCTGTTCAGGCTGAAGACCGCGTAAGTCCACAGCCCTCCGGAGGGTCTGCGACACGTGCCATGTGACGCTCCCAGCTGCCTCTCCAGCAGATGGTCAGGAGATGTGACTCCCAAATGTATGCAGACGGTATTTAGTTGGCCACATTTCCCTGGCTCAGAAAGAAGCATGGGCTGTCTGTGAGGGAAAGCCCTCTTTACACGTCCCCAATATTTTAAAATAATCCTCTAGAAACAGAAACCACCCTAATCAACAGGGAAGGATAGAGAGCATCTGGCTAGGCATCTATTGTTGAAAGCCTTGGAACAAAAGGGCCACTATTCTGTTCTAAATAGCACACCTGCTTAGGGTCTAGCAGTTTCATTCATTTACGTAGCATGCTACCAAGTAAGTGATAGATTGGACAGAATCCATACACTGTTTTAACATTTGTGATACTATTGTTGTTGTTGTTTGTATTTTGTTGTGATTTTTTTATGTCTAATCCACATAATGCAGATTTATTAATGAGAGAATGTATGACTTACCAAATTGACAGGTTAGATGTTACTGGTAAAAGGTATGAGATGTAGCCAACCTAGCCAGACATATTGATCAATAAAGATCTTACATCTTTTGGGTCATTTTACTTAAAAATTAAATTTTCTAAAGGAAATATATTAATGTGCAAGAATATGTACATTGCAGTGTTGTTTTGAAAACTTAAAAATTGGAAGCAACCTAAATGACCCAGTTGACAACAGTTAAATTATGATACTGCCTAATGAACAAAATGTTTTACAGCCTTTACCCAGGTATTAACACATCTTTAAATATGGAACTTTATAGAGTGTACCTTTTTTCCCATGCAAATGCCACGTATGAATGACAAAATATTAAGTATAGTAAAGACATTTTTCTGTAAATTTCCAAATATTCTACACGTTCCCTTTTATCCTAAAAGTAATTTTTTTTGGACTGGAACTAGTTTTTTACGTTTTTGAGTTGCATGGCAAATGTGCATCACTTAAAACAATCGCTGACGATTGCTTTCTTTTTTCAGTTACAACAAGCAGCTTGAGAGTCAGTACTCCATCCAACCGGAGCTGGCCACTCTGTCCTACTTCCAGCCGGTCCATGGCGTCTCAAACTCCTCCTTCTCTAAGAGCGCCGACAGCAGCGCCGTTTGGGCCCAGGAATCCATGTAGCCTCGGGTGACTACATGCCTCAGACCTCCGAGGGAGGATGTTCCCACTGAGAAATAGAGAACTTTAGTTTTGTGTCATAAAAAAAAATATCTTTCTTTGTGAGTCACACGATGTCATGATTTAGAAACTCTGCTGAGAAGTTCACCTGTTTCTGGTGTCTTAAAAAGAGGACGTGCTCAATAAAATTCTCTCAGTGATAAAAAATGAATGGAAAAAAATAAAAGGAAATAATTTAACGTGTGGAAAACTCATCAAGTAAAAGTAATCCTAGAAAGTGACTTATGAAATGTATTCACCCTAGGCTGTTGCATTTCTAATCCTCATCCAAGGTATGTTTTTTGTTGTTTGCTTGCTTGTTTTGTTTTAATTGATTTTCAGTGAGAGAGGAAGGGGGGGGGGAGGAAAGGAGAGAGGGAGAGGGAGAGAGAGAGAGAGAGAGAGAGAGAGTGAGAGAGAGAGAGAAACATTGATTGGCTGCCCCTCTCCCACATAAGCCCCAATTAGGGGATTGAATTTGCAACCTAGGGAGGATGCTTCAACTGAGCCACCTGCCAGGGCAAGGCTGTTTAATATTTAAATGAGGACATGCATGCCTATTTACCTTACCTGAGGGCATTTTGAGGACTTTCAGGGCTATTACCATGACCTATGCCCCTCCCACCACCAAAGCAAAAAAATACACCTGTATGTTTTTTGGGTTTTTAATTTTATTTTATTAAATATATTTTATTGATATTTTACAGAGAGGAAGGGAGAGAGATAGAGAGCTAGAAACATCGATGAGAGAGAAACATCCACCAGCCGCCTCCTGCACACCCCCCAGCAGGGATGTGCCCCCAACCAGTGTACATGCCCTTGACCGGAATCGAACCCGGGACCTTTTAGTCCGCAGACCAACGCTCTATCCACTGAGCCAAACCGGTTTTGGCACCTGGATGTTTTACTGGCAAAACAGTTGTGCCGTATCAGGAGATGAAACTACATTAATACAAAAGACTCCTAGCATTCTTGAACTGTTTAAAAGTCATCAGGGCAGCTCCCCTGGGACAAACAATAAGGAAAAAAAATTTCCCTCCCAATTCTAAAGTAGCCATAAACATTTGAGACAACAAGGTGTATCAGCGAAGGGAAAGGCAGGAGTCCAAGCACATAACTTGGACCCGAGCCTTTTGGACCTGAAGGGCCTGCCTTCTCTCTTCCCCCGGGGCCTGGCTCAGCGTGCTCTGTTGCAGGGGTGGGGACCGTCCGGCTGCAGGCTGTGTATGGCCGGAGAAATCATTGGCTCTGGCCCTGCCAAGGCATTAGGGGTGATTTAATTAAATGTTTGACCACATTTAGCAGGCTAATCTTTAAAGTTGATTATTTAGTTACAAATGATGTTATAAATATCCAAATGGCCCTTGGCAGGGGAAAAGGTTCCCCACCCCTGCTCCATTAGCAGAAAAGAAAAACATCTCAAAGGCTAATTTAGCTCCTTAGTGACTTACTCGGCCCTAATAATCCCCAGGAGTGTTTCAATTTGCAAAGAACACCAATGGAATGGGGCATGTTTCCCCTTTTGTGGGTCAGTTTCCCCTGGAAGGATTTCAAGGCCCTGTGTCCGGTAGTACGTGTGGGTATGTGTGGGTATGTATGTGTGGACTGAGAAGAGGAGGAGAACTTCGGGCAGGTTTCATTGCCCCAAATCTTCATCTTCTGTACTGGAGGCACTCTGTATTTTACATCCCATTGACGGTTACCCCCTACGGAAGGCAGGTTTCTTTTACAGCTCAGGCAACAAACACCAGATCCCATGTTAGAGAGGCGAAGTGCTTCCGAACGGAGGTTCCGTGATACGTGAAGGTTAACAGTCCAATTTCTAACAAAAGTCAAAGGAGGTTGTCAGGAGCACGACAGGCCCTGCCTCCAGAAGGTAGGAGGTCCCTTAATTCGGGAGTTCTTTCAGCTGCTGGGGAGTTGTTTTCCCTCCCTCCAGCTGAGGACACACACACACACACACACACACACACACACACACACACACACACACACACACCAGGTGCCGCCTGGCCTGCCATCATTGCTCACCTCCCATTTTCTCTCCTGACCGCACCGCAGAGGCTCCGAAGCCCCGCCTTTGAGTATCCATGGACTCTCTAAGATGTTACCCTGCGGGACAAGAGGTGTCAGGGTAGGTGCCCACTTTGTCCTGGTCTCGCTGAAAACACCCAAGATTCTGAGCCAGTGGTAGTAGCCTTGACCAATAGCCCGGGCTAACCTCTGCGGGTTACTCTTGTGATTTTCCAAGCTTCCGAAGGGAGAAATGCAGTGGGAACTGAGTGAGGGAGCGATTGCAGCTGCCTCCAGGTGCGGAAAGCCTTGTGGGGTCTGTGGGTGAGAAAGCGCCCCCGTGGGAAGACTGTCAGGAGGGTGTGGGGAGGGTGACCACCAACCTTAACCATTCTTGGGAAAAGCCAGGTCTTGTCTTGGTTGGAAATAGTGTGATAGTCACTTCTGAGTCATATAACTTGTCTCCAGTGCTCAAGTATTGTAGAGTGAGCGAGTTAATTAACCATTGTAGCATTACTCTGGCTAAATGGCTAAAAGAAATAACTTTTTTAAAAATTGGCTTGTCATCCCCCTCGGGCATCCTTGCAGGGCCCCTTGTAAGGTGTGGCCCGGGTACTGGGGTGGGGAGGGGCCTTGCTGGTCACCAGGGCCTGCTCCCCACCTCGCTGGTGTGGAAGCCGGGGGGCCGTGCAGCCCAGGCTGGAGAGAGGAGGGGTGGTGCTCTCCTTGGGTGTCTGCTGATCTACTCCGTGGCTAAGCCTGCATTTCCTGACCAGGTTCTTGGGGCCCCCCCGGAGGGACATAACCTCCCTGGAGAACTATCCGTATCTCCCCCATTCTGAAACACCCTCCTATTTCCTTTCTCTGATGCCCATAGCCTGCTCTTCCCAGCTCTCAAACAGGGATTTCTGCTTCCCCCTTCCTGAGCTGCTTTAGGGCAATTCTTAGAGCTGTGGCGGGCCAGAGACAGACCTTGAACTAGCTGCCAAGCTGATCCAGGGACCCCAAGAGTCTCCTCCCAGCCTCACCCCCAGGGGCTAGTCCTTGGTCCCTCCTTCCCTGTCCTTCCCTCAGAGAGTGTGTTCTGAGAGGCGCCCAGCAGTGAGGGTGCCACAGGGGTTCTGTTTAGGGACATTTTTCAATAACTTTATTGGGGAAGGGGGGTGTCATGCAGTTCCTGAGACCCGGGAGGGGCGTCCCTGGGGTGTTGGGAAGATGGTTGGGTGGGCGCCCTGCCTCAAAACGTCTCTTTGGGTGCGAGGAGAGGGCACTTCCCCCGGGAGCAGCTGAAAGCTCTGCTCAGGGGCCGCATGCGGGGGTCTGGGGTCTCCTCTGAGGACCAGTGTTTGCCGGCTCCTGGGAGCGAGGGTCCTGGAAGGTGCGCAGCAGAGCTGGTGAGATGCGCGCGTGGTGTCCTGCGGTTTCTCCTCTCTCCCCGCACACATCCGGGCAGGCGTGGCGTGGGGTGGTTGTTAGGGCTCCCTGTGCTCTGGTGGAAAGCCGGGGGCAGGACCCAGGGTGCGCAGGGAGTAATTGTAAATGTAAGGGAGCTGTCCACAGTCGCCGCTAGCCTGAGCGAAGATTCTGGTGTGTCTTCCCAGAGCACAGTCAGCCCTCCAAATCTAGCTGCTGAGAAGCACACCTTTTTAACTTGTGAGATGGAGGGAAAGCATCATCGATTTTCCCCCGGTCGCACCCCGAAGCACTGCTTAAACAGCCCTCCCTGATTGACAGCCACATAAACCCGGCTTTTGCCAGAAAGTAATCCTGGCTGATTGTCCGGAGTTGACTTCCCTTTCCAGGTTTATTTAAAGAGAAATCAGAGCCAGACGTTTATGTTTGGGCCCGGGATCATTGTCCCTGTGCCTGCGCGCCCCTTCGCCCTCCTCCATCAAAATGCCATGCTCCTTGTCACACACTCTGTTCCGGATTTCAGTGGAGCTCGTGTCTTAGTAGAAAACGGAGGATAAATTAAAAGGCTATCAAGCCAGGAGAAAGCTCATTGTGAAAAGAGGAAGCACGTGTGTGTTATCCAAACATGTAACTTATCTAAAGTAAATTCAGAGTTTTAGAAAGCAAAACTTGGACGGCATCTCACATCTGAAATCTCTTGTCTGGGAGAAGGGGAAATGTGCAAATCTCCCATATTTGATACGGGAAGGCTTACCTTGGGAAGAGGGAAGAGGTGGAAAGGAAGGAGCCTTTTCTACCCCTGGAGTTTAGTTTGTTTTCTTTTTAATATATTTTTTGTTAATTTCAGAGAGGAAGGATGATGGAGAGAAAGATAGAAATACCAATGATAGAATCCTTTATTGGCTGCCTCCTGCAGGCCTCCTACTGGGAATCAAACCCACGACCCAGACATGTGCCCTGGACCAGGAATCGAACTAGGTTTATGCTCAACCACCGAGCCATACTGGCTGGGCTGGAGTTTAGTTTTACTTGTTGATTTTTTAACATTTGTTAGTAGGGGTATGTGTTTTGTTTTATTTTGTGTTTGAAACATTCTATAGAACATCGGGGACCTTAGAATGTTGGGACAACTAAATTAAGAAAAGACTACTGCTTTAAATAATAGGTCTGTGTAAGAGGCATTTAGCAATTTGAATTGTTTCCAAATTGTCCGTGTTTGGCAAATAATAAGTTGAGTACTATATAGCCAACCTGTGTCACATTTGACACAGTTTAATAATCCTATATAATAAAGAGGTAATATGCAAATTGACTATCACTCCAATGCACAAGATGGCTGCCCCCATGTGAACACAAGATGGCCACCACAAGATGTCCAGCAGGAAAAGGTAGTTGAAGGGGTGGGAGGAGTAATGAGGCCTGCAGGGGAGGTCAGTTGGGGGTGACCAGGCCAGCAGGGGAGGACAGTTGGGGGGCACCCGGGCCTGCAGGGGAGGGCAGTTGGGAGGAACCAGCCCTGCAGGAGAGGGTAATTTTAGGGAACCAGGCCTGCAGGGGAGGGCAGTTGGGGGAGACCAGCCAGCAGCGGAGAGCAGTTTCAGGGAACCAGGCCTGCAGGAGAGGGCAGTTAGGAGTGACCAGATGGCAGGGGAGGGCAGTTAGGGGCAATCCGGCTGGCAGGGGAGTGGTTAGGGGGTGATCAGACTGGCAGGCAGGTAAACAGTTGGGAGCCAGCAGTCCTGGATTGTGAGAGGTATTTCAGATTGGAGAGAGTGCAGGCTGGGCTAAGGGACATGCATAAGTTTGGCCTGTCCCACTGCTATACAGTGATAAGGCACAACTGTGCTTTGATCAGTCGTGGGAATGAACTAGACATTTGAAAGATTTTAACAGTGATGGTCATTGACTTTTCATTCTCATTCTAAGAGCTGATAGCTCCCTGTGTGTAAAGCTGAGTTTGAAAGAGTTAAATGATAGAAAACCACTTGTTCAGGCTATCCTGGAGACTGCATTTCATCTTGTGTGATTTTTTCCATTTCTTTATTGATTCAGGTGTTACATATGTGCCCTTATTCCCCCATTACTCCCCCTTCCCCCCAATCATGCCCTTAACCCCCAATTGTCTCTGTCCATAGGTTAGGCTTATATGCATGCATACATGTCCTTTGGTTGATCTCTTCTCCTTACCACCACCCTCCCCTACCTTCCCTCTAATGTTGTTCATTATATTCCATAAATGAGTGAGATCATGTGGTATTTTTCTTTCATTAACTGGCTTATTTCACTCAGCATAATGTTTGTTCTCCAATTCCATCCAGGTCGTTGCAAATGATAAGAATTCCTTCTTTTTTATGGCAGCATAGTATTCTATTGTATAGATATACCACGGTTTTTTAATCCACTTATCTGCTGTTGGGCATTTAGGCTGTTTCCAAATCTTAGCTATTGTAAATTGTGCTGCTATGAACATAGGGGTGCATATATCCTTTCTAATTGGTGTTTCTAGTTTCTTGGGATATATTCATAGAAGTGGGATCACTGGGTCAAATGGGAGCTCCATTTTTAGTTTTTTTTAAACAACTCTATACTGTTCCCCACAGTGGCTGCACCAGTCTGCATTCCCACCAGCAGTGCATTAAAGGTTCCTTTTTCTCCGTAACCTCGCCAGCACTTGTCATTTGTTGATTTATTGATGATAGCCATTCTGACAGGTGTGAGATGCTACTGGATTGTACCTTTGATTTGCATCTCTCTGATGATTAGTGACTTTGAGCATGTTTTCATATTCCTCTTGGCCTTTCTTCTGTCTTCTTTCGAAAAGTATCTTTTTAGGTCCTTTGCCCATTTTTTGATTGGGTTGTTTATCTTCCTTTTATTAAGTTGTTTGAGTTCCCTGAAAATGTTGGAGATTAAACCTTTATCAGTGATAACATTGGCAAATATGTTCTCCCATGTAGTGGGGTTTCTTGTTGTTTTGTTGATGGTTTCCTTTGCTGTGAAAAAGCTTTTATTTTAATGTAGTCCCATTTGTTTATTTTCTCTTTAGTTACTATTGCCCTAGGACAGTGGTCAGCAAACCATGGCTTGAGAGCCACATGTGGCTCTTCCATAAAATATCACGTGTGGGCACGCGAGTACAGTGCGATTGAAACTTCATGGCCCATTCGCAGAAGTTGGTTTTGGCCTGGGTGAGTCTCTTTTGAAGAAGTGGCATTAGAACACTCAAGGTACCAAAGAGCTGCTTGAGGCTTGCGAGCCATAGTTTGCCGACCACTGCCCTAGGAGCAGCATCAATGAAGAAATTGTTTCGGGATATGTCTGAGATTTTGCTGCCTGTAGATACCTTTCGTATTTGTATAGTTTCCCATTTTATGTTTAAGTCCTGTATCCATTTTGAGTTTATTTTTGTGTATGCTATAAGTTGGTGGTCTAGTTTCATTTTTTGTTTGCATGTACCTGTCCAATTTTCCCAACACCATTTATTGAAGAGAATGTCTTGACACCATTGTATATTCATGCCTCCTTTGTCAAATATTAATTGAGCATAGTGGTTTGGGTTGAGTTCTGGGTTCTCTGTTCTATTCCATTGATCTATATATCTGTTCTTGAGCCAGTACCAGGCAGTTTTGAGAACAGCGGCTTTATAATACAGCTTGATATCAGGTATTGAGATCCCACCTACTTTGTTCTTCTTTCTCAGGATTGTTGCAGCTATGCAGGGTTTTGTGTTGTTGTTTTTTTTAATTCAAGATGAATTTTTGGAAAGTTCATTCTAGGTCTGTGAAATACGCTGTTGGTGTTTTAATGGGGAGTGCATTGAATCTATAGATTGCTTTGGGTAGTACGGACATTTTAATGTTAATTCTACCAATTCATGAACATGGTATGTTCTTCCATCTATTTATGTCTTTTATCTCTTTTTTCAGTGTCCTGTAGTTTTTTGCATATAGATCTTTTACTTCTTTAGTTAAGTTTATTCCTAAGTATCTTTAACATTGAACATAAGACTTTAATATTATTGGAACTATCAAAGTCATACATAAATTATACACATAAAAAAAATCAACCCAAGAAAGATTTTCGAGTCCCACCCCAGAGGTGATTTTACCATCACTTGTGAGTAGTGGGTATCTCTCAGTTCTGCCTGTCTCATTTCATTCTGTCTGTCTGTCTCTGTCACAGGCAGACTCATATTCACATAGCATGATTTCCCGTGAAATCAGATGTAAGTGGTTTAGTGGGTGGGATCCTCACTGCAGATGTTTGTTCCATGTGTCTCATGTCACAGGACCCCTTCAGTCTCCATCTATTGACATGTGGAGACCCCTGGACCGAACTGAGCACCTGATTGGCTTCCCTTGTCCATGTGGACAAAAATTGGTGGCTCCAAGCCCTCTCTATAGACCTCAGTGCTTTTTCTAATTCCCACCTGTTTCATTAGGGCTCTGATGGGCAGTCTCAAAATCCATCTCTGAACAATTGTGCACGAGTCTCTGTGGGGGAACCTCCTGGGTGAGCCCTGCCAAGTGCCTGTTTGCACCTGTGGGACTTGGGCAGGTCCTGCACACTGTTCCCCAGAGGAGGGGCCTTTCCTCTTCTGCCCAGGGGATGTGCTGGGGCCCCCTGCTGCCTCACTTTGTCCCCAGGGCTGGTCCCCACCAGACCAGAAGTCTGATCTGGGTGGAGGGGCATCTCTGACATGTACAGGCCTGTGCACTGCCTCTCATGGTGGAAGTACATGTGCTTGCCCTTTGTCCCTTCAGAAAACACCGGTTTTGGACAGTTGGCTGCACCACAGGGATGATGCACCTTGGCCTTAGGTTATGTGGAATGCTTTCCAGCTTGTGGTTTGTCTTCCCAGATTTCTGTATTTTTCTAGTTGTTTCAGGCACAGGAAGAGACAGGCATTGCCTGACTGGCTTCTGGCGCTGGGGTCACAATTAGCTCAGTGATCTCTACCCTGAGATTATGTGCATGCTTACTGAAAGGGCTTTCCCTCCCTCTCCCCCATCTAATCTCTAATCCAGCTACAAATTCCCTTTACAACAGCAAAAATGCTATTTCAGATAAAAACAGAAAAACATGTGAGCCAACACAAAAAAGGTACATATTGTGAGATTCCATTTCCAGGGAACATCCAGAACAGCTAAGGGCAGAGACAGGAACCAGATCAGGGGCAGGGGCATGGGTAGTTAGCACCGTTGGTGCAGGGTCTCATTTTGGGATGACGGGACATCCCGCAACTAGACAGTGGTGATGCTTACTCAGCATCATGAATGTGCTTCATACTCAGGAATTTAAAATATGAACAATAACATTTAAAATAATAACAATAACCATTTAAAATATGTTTATTTATTACTTACAATAGATTATACAATGGGAAAATTAAGGCTAAAAAGAGAAAAAAGAAAAGAATAGAAGCAAAAATGCCCCAAAATCCCCAAATAAGAAAAGTTAGGAGATAAGAAATCAGATCATGCCATGGGGAACTTAGAAACAAAAGAGGAAGAGAAAAGTAAAGGAAAATGTCAAGGAGTGAGAGTGACACAAGGCTGTCCCTTGGGTCAGGGGGAGCACATACATCAACTGGCCCTTGAGCTGGGCCCTCCACAGGCAGCGCCTCCTCCGAGGCAGGAGCCAGCATGGGCTCCAGGGAGGGCTCTTCATCCACCGGTGGTGGGGCCTCAGTTTCCTCTGGGGCAGGCCCTGGCTCCACAGCTGCAGCTGGAGGGGCCGCTGGAGGTGGTGAAAGCTCTGGAGGTGGAGATGCCTCCAGCTCCGCATCCTGCTCCTCCAGTTGGACTTCAGATATGACAGGAGGTGCCGCCGCTGCCTCCTGGGCTGGTGCTGGAGTTGGGAGAGGAGAAAAGGTCACCCCGGTGCCTGCATGTCCATCTGTCCCCCAAAGTGAGAACACAGCCAGAACCCAGGACCCACCACAGGATGTGCTCCCCACTGGCAGTCCAGAAGATGGGTTTACTCGATCTTTGCTCCTGGCCAGGCTCAAGGGGTGTTCTGATGTGTCTGGCAACAGCCTCTCCCCATAAGCTCACATGACAATCCCCAAACCTTCCCACCCCTGCACCTCCCCACATTCTCACCCATGGGCCCTTGAGCTGGATCCTCCACTGGCAGCTCCTCCTCTAAGGCAGGAGCCAGCATGGGCTCCAGGGAGGGCTCTTCATCCAGAGGTGGTGTGGCCTCAGTTTCCTCTGGGGCCGGCCCTGGCTCCACAGCTGCAGCTGGAGGGGCCGCTGGAGGTGGTGAAAGCTCTGGAGGTGGAGATGCCTCCAGCTTCGCATCCTGCTCATCCAGTTGGACTTCAGATGTGACAGGAGGTGCCGCCGCTGCCTCCTGGGCTGGTGCTGGAGTTGTGAGAGGAGAAAAGGTCACCCAGGTGCCTGCAAGTCCATCTGTCCCACAAAGTGAGAACACAGACAGAACCCAGAACCCACCACAGGATGTGCTTCCCACTGGCAGTCCAGAAGATGGGTTTACTCGATCTTTGCTCCTGGCCAGGCTCAAGGGGTGTTCTGATGTGTCTGGCAACAGCCTCTCCCCATAAGCTCACATGACAATCCCCAAACCTTCCCACCCATGCACCTCCCCACATTCTCCCCCATGGGCCCTTGAGCTGGATCCTCCACAGGCAGCTCCTCCTCTAAGGCAGGAGCCAGAATGGGCTCCAGGGAGGGCTCTTCATCCAGAGGTGGTGTGGCCTCAGTTTCCTCTGGTGCCGGCCCTGGCTCCACAGCTGCAGCTGGAGGGGCCGCTGGAGGTGGTGAAAGCTCTGGAGGTGGAGATGCCTCCAGCTCCGCATCCTGCTCATCCAGTTGGACTTCAGATGTGACAGGAGGTGCCGCCGCTGCCTCCTGGGCTGGTGCTGGAGTTGGGAGAGGAGAAAAGGTCACCCCGGTGCCTGCATGTCCATCTGTCCCCCAAAGTGAGAACACAGCCAGAACCCAGGACCCACCACAGGATGTGCTCCCCACTGGCAGTCCAGAAGATGGGTTTACTCGATCTTTGCTCCTGGCCAGGCTCAAGGGGTGTTCTGATGTGTCTGGCAACACCCTCTCCCCATAAGCTCACATGACAATCCCCAAACCTTCCCACCCATGCACCTCCCCACATTCTCACCCCTGGGCCCTTGAGCTGGGCCCTCCACAGGCAGCGCCTCCTCCGAGGCAGGAGCCAGCATGGGCTCCAGCGAGGGCTCTTCATCCACCGGTGGTGGGGCCTCAGTTTCCTCTGGGGCAGGCCCTGGCTCCACAGCTGCAGCTGGAGGGGCCGCTGGAGGTGGTGAAAGCTCTGGAGGTAGAGATGCCTCCCGCTCCGCATCCTGCTCCTCCAGTTGGACTTCAGATGTGACAGGAGGTGCCGCCTCTGCCTCCTGGGCTGGTGCTATAGTTAGGAGAGGAGAAAAGATCACCCAGGTGCTTGCATGTCCATCTGTGCCCCTAAGACAGAACACAGCTAGAGAGCCCAGGACCCACCACAGGACTTCCACCCCACCTGCAGTACAACAGATGGGTGGTCTGAGGCCGATCTTTGCTCCTGTCCAGCCTCTGGGTGCTCCCTGTTTGCCTGGCAACAATTCCTCCCCATAAGCTCCCATGCAGCTCCACCCCCATCCCTCTCACTTCCCCAGCTTCTCACCCTTGAACACTGCCTCTTTGGGCTCAGGGTGCTCCGGGCCAATCTGGTTGACATGGTCAGTGTATTCCACATCACTGGTGAACACTTTGAGCTGCTGGTTGAATCTGAGCTTCTTTGGCGGTACAGTCCTAGGGTACCTGGGCTGCTCCCGTAGAGGTGTCCCTGGCTGTCCATCCACGGGCCCTGGGTCCCCAGAGCCCCAGGTGGCCACACTCACTTCAGGGCTTTCCTCGCCCTCGGTGGTGTGGCTCACCGGCTCCTCCCCAATGTAGAACATAGGGCGGTGCTTTTCCTCCTCCATCTGGTGCTCCACCTTGACCTGGGTTGAACTCTGCAATGACAATGATGGCAGCTGGTCAGGAAGACTCAAGCCCAGCTCTAGTCTCTGATGCTTCTGCCACACACACACACACACACACACACACACACACACACACACACACGGAGGGGACATAGGGCTGCTGAGGTAGGATCAGAGTGGTGGTCTGGCCTGAACAAAACTGCCCTAAGCCTCTCTGTGTTACCTCCTGGTTCCGCCGTGCAAATGGCCACAGGCGTCGTCTGGACTGAGTCCGGATCCAGCGGCGGGCACGTCGGAATGTACTCTCATCGCTGCCTCTCTTGAGGCCTCGTCCTTGGCCTTGACCTCGGGACACGGGGAGACAACAAGAAAACATGGTGTCCTCTCCAGTGCCTTTATCCGAGTGAGGCAGGAAGGGGCAGTTATAGAATGTAGTTGCCTGGTTGCCGGGTTCCATTGTGCTCCATCATCAGGAAGTGAGTTCATGGCTCATATCTGAGGACATGCTCGGGTAAGGGACCCAGGGGTGACCTCACTTAGGAACTCAGCTTAGGACTTTAGAATTCCCAGGTAGATGTTCAGATATGCTCGATTATTGGTCTGTCTTCCCCTACTCCCCCCACCCCCGCTTTATAATTTGTACTACTAATTTGGTAGTACAAATCTATTTTTTTCCTTCAGATTTTTTTTTAATTTATTAAGGTATTATATGTGTACATAGCTTACCATTGCCCGCTCCCTCCCATATATGCCCTCCCTCCCCAGAGTCTTGTGTCCATTGGTTGTACTTTTATGCATGCATACCAGTCCTTCGGTTGATCTCTTATCTCCCCCAGATCTCCCTATCCCCCTCCCTCGCTGTCATTTGACAGTCTGCTTGTTGTTTTACTGTCTCTATATCTATCTTTCTATTCATTCGTTTATAATGTTCTTTAATATCCATAAATGAGTGAAGTCATGTGGTGTTTCTCTTTCATTGACTGGCTTATTTCACTCAGCATGATGTTCTCCAATTCCATCCAGGTTACTGCAAATGATGAGAATTCCCTCCTTTTTATGGCCGCATAGTATTCCATGGTGTAGATGTACCATAGTTTTCTCATCCATTCATCTGCTGATGGGCACCTAGGCTGTTTCCAAATCCTATCTATTGTAAATTGTGCTGCTATGAACATAGGGGTGCATATATCCTTTCTGATTGGTGTTTCTGGTTTCTTAGGGTATATTCCTAGTAGTGGGATTACTGGGTCAAATGGGAGTTCCATTTTCAGTTTTTTGAGGAAGCTCCATACTGATCTCCACAGTGGTTGCACCAACCTGCAATCCCACCAGCAGTGCATGAGGGTTCCTTTTTCTCCCTGCAACCTCTCCAACATTTGTCGTTTGTTGTTTTGTTAATGTTGGCCATTCTGACAGGTGTGAGATGGTCCCGCATTGTTGTTTTGATTTGCATCTCTCAGATGATTAGTGACTTTGAGCATGTTTTCATGTGCCTCTTGGCCTTCCTTCTGTTGTCTTTTGAGAGGATTCTATTCAGGTCCGTTTCCCTTTTTTTTTTTTTTAATTTATTAAATTATTATCTGTGTACATATATTCCCATTGCCCCCCCCCCAAAAAAAAAAAACAACAACATTCCCTCCCTCCCCAGAGTTTTGTGTCCATTGGTTATCCTTATATGCATGTGTACAAGTCCTTCGGTTGATCTCTTATTTCCCTCATATTTCCCTCCCCTCCCCATTGTAATTAGACAGTCTGCTTGTAGCTTTACTGTCGCTATATTTAACTTATGGTTCATAATGTTCTTTATTATTCATAAATGAGTGAAATCATATGCTGTTTCTCTTTCATTGACTGGCTTATTTCACTCAGCATGATATTCTCCAGTTCCATCCAGGTTGCTGCAAATGATGAGAATTCCTTCTTTTTTTATGGCATCATAGTATTCCATTGTGTAGATGTACCATAGTTTTTTGATCCAATCATCTGCTGATGGACACCTAGGCTGTTTCCAAATCCTAGTTTTGTAAATTGTGCTGCTATGAACATAGGGGTGCATATATCCTTTCTGATTGGTGCTCCTATTTTCTTGGGATATATTCCTAGGAGTGGGATTACTGGGTCAAATGGGAGTTCCATTTTCAGTTTTTTGAGGAAACTCCATACTGTTCTCCACAGTGGTTGTACCAGTCTGCATTCCCACCAGCAGTGCACGAGGGTTCCTTTTTCTCCACAACCTCGCCAACATTTATCGTTTGTTGATTTGTTAATGTTGGCCATTCTGACAGGTGTGAGACGGTATCGCATTGTTGTTTTGATTTGCATCTCTCGGATAAGTAGTGACTTTGAGCAGTTTTTCATGTGCCTCTTGGCTTTCCTTCTGTCTTCTTTTGAGAAGATTCTATTTAGTTCCATTGCCCATTTTTTAATTGGCTCATTTATTTTCCTTTTACTGAGTTGAATAAGCTGTTTGTAGATGTTGGCGATTAAACCTTTATCAGTAATATCATTTGCAAATATGTTCTCCCATACCATGGGACTTCTTGTTGTTTTGTTGATGGTTTCTTTTGCTGTGAAAAACCTTTTTATTTTGATGTAGTCCCATTTGTTTATTTTCTCTTTAGCTTCCATTGCCCTAGAGGCAGTATTAGTGAAGAAGTTCTTTTGGCATATATCTGAGATTTTGCTGCCTGTGGATGCCTCTAGTATTTTTATGGTTTCCCGTCTTATGTTTAAGTCTTGTAACCATTTCGAATTTATTTTTGTGTATGGAGTAAGTTGGTGCTCTAGTTTCATTCTTTTGCAAGTATCTGTCCAATTTTCCCAACACCATTTATTGAAGAGGCTGTCTTGACTCCATTGTATGCTCGTGCCTCCTTTGTCAAATATTAATTGAGCATATTGATTTGGGTTGATATCTGGATTCTCTATTCTATTCCATTGATCTATATGTCTGTTCTTGTGCCAGTACCAGGCTGTTTTGAGAACAGTGGCTTTGTAATACAGCTTGAAATCTGGTATTGAGATCCCTCCTACTTTACTCTTCTTTCTCAGGATCGCTGTTGCTATTCGAGGTCTTTTACTGTTCCAAATGAATTTTTGGAGAGTTCTTTCTAGGTCAGTAAAATATGCCGTTGGTATTTTGATGGGGAGTGCATTGAACCTATAAATTGCTTTGGGAAGTATGGACATTTTGATGATGTTGATTCTACCAATCCATGACCATGGTATGTTCTTCCATCTGTTTACATCTTCCTCTATCTCTTTTTTCAGTGTTGTGTAGTTTTCCGTATATAGGACTTTTACCTCCTTAGTTAAATTTATTCCCAGGTATCTTAATTTTCTTGGTGCAATGGTAAATGGGATTGCTTTTCTGGTCTCTGTTTCTGTAAATTCATTGTTGGTGTACAGAAATGCCATCGATTTCCTGGCGTTAATTTTGTATCCAGCTACATTGCCAAATTCATTTATTAAGTCTATTAGTTTTTTGATGGAGTCTTTTGGGTTTTTTATGTACAATATCATGTCATCTGCAAATAAGGATAACTTTACTTCTTCTTTTCCGATTTGGATGCCTTTTATTTCCTCTTCTTGTCTAATTGCAAATGCAAGTACTTCCAGTACAATGTCAAAAAGGAGTGGTGAGAGTGGGCATCCCTGTCTTGTTCCTGTTTTAAGAGGGAATGGCTTTAGTTTTTGCCCATTGAGTATGATTTTGGCTGTGGGTTTATCATATATAGCTTTTATTATGTTGAGGTATGATCCTTGTACTCCCACCTTGTTGAGAGTTTTTATCAGGAAAGGGTGTTGGATTTTATCAAATGCTTTTTCTGCATCAATTGATATGACCATATGATTTTTATCTTTCAATTTGTTTATGTGATGTATCACGTTTATTGATTTGCGGATATTGTACCATCCTTGCATTCCTGGAATAAAACCTACTTGGTCATGTTGTATGATCTTCCTGATGTACTGCTGGAGCCTATTTGCTAGAATTTTGTTGAGTATTTTGGCATCTATGTTCATGAGGGATATTGGCCGGTAATTCTCTTTCATTGAGTTGTCTTTATCTGGTTTTGGTATTAGGGTGATGCTGGCTTCATAAAAGGAGTTTGGAAGTGTTCCTTCCTCTTGAATTTTTTGGAATAGTCTGAGGAGGATAGGTTTTAGTTCTTCCTTGAATGTTTGGTAAAACTCTCCTGTGAAGCTGTCTGGCCCTGGGCTTTTGTTTGCTGGCAGCTTTTTGATGACTGTTTCAATTTCTTCCCAAGTAACTGGACTGTTGAGATTTTTATATTCTTCCTGATTGAGTTTTGGCAGGTTGTATTTTTCTAGGAATATGTCCATTTCTTCCAGGTTGTGCAATTTGTTGGAATAGAGTTGCTCATAGTATTTTGTAACAATCCTTTGTATTTCGGTGGGGTCTGTTGTTATTTCACCTCTTTCGTTTCTGATTTTGTTTATTTGGGTCCTCTCTCTTTGTTTCTTGGTTAGCCTGGCTAGAGGTTCATCAATCTTGTTAATCCTTTCAAAGAACCAGCTCTTGGTTTTGTTGATCTTGTGTATTGTTTCTTTGGTCTCTATGTCGTTTATCTCTGCTCTGATTTTTATTATTTCTTTCCTTCTGCTTACAGTGGGCTTTTCTTGTTGCTCTTTTTCTAATTCTTTGAGTTTTAGAGTTAGATAATCTGTTACCTTTTTTCCTAGTTTTTTTCAGTAGGCTTGTAGAGATATGAACTTCCCTATCAAGACTGCTTTTGCTGTGTCCCATAGATTTTGGATTGTTGTGTTTTCATTGTCATTTGTTGCCAGGATGTTTTTAATTTCTTCCTTGATTTCTCTGGTAATCCTCGTTTAATAGCATGCTGTTTAGTCTCCATGTGTTTGATTTCTTTCGATTATTTTTATTGTAGTTAATTTCCAGTTTTATGCCACTATGATCTGAAAAGATGCTTGATATGATTTCTATCTTCTTGAATTTGAAGAGACTTTGCCTATGTCCCAACATGTGGTCTATCTTTGAGAATGACCCATGTGCACTTGAGAAGAATGTGTATTGTGTGGCTTTGGGGTGGAATGTTCTGAAGATGTCGATTAATTCCATCTGGCCTAGTGAGTCATTTAGGATTGATATTTCTTTGCTG
The DNA here is from genome assembly GCA_963924515.1 of Vespertilio murinus. NCBI lineage: Eukaryota > Metazoa > Chordata > Mammalia > Chiroptera > Vespertilionidae > Vespertilio > Vespertilio murinus. The sequence goes on from OZ004708.1 coordinate 120,105,257, forward strand.
ATTTTTTGTTTGGGTGATTTGTCCAAATGTGACAGTGGGGTATTAAAATCTCCTACTATGATTGTATTACAATCAATCTCTCCCTTCATGTCCTCCAGCAGTTTCATTATGTATTTGGGTGCTCCCACATTGGGTGCATATATGTTTACCAGGTTTATTTCTTCTTGTTGGATTACTCCCTTTAGTATAATGAAGTGGCCTTCATTATCTCTTTTTATGTTCTTCACTTTGAAATCTAATTTGTCTGATATAAGTATTGCTACCCCAGCCTTTTTTTCATTTCCGTTCGCCTGGAAAATCTTTTTCCATCCCTTCACCCTCAGCCTGTGTGCATCTTTTTTTCTGAAGTGTGTTCCTTGTAGACAGCAGATGTATGGGTTTTGCTTTCTTATCCAATCTGTTACCCTATGTCTTTTGATTGGAGCATTTAAACCATTTACATTTAAAGTAATTATTGATAGGTAGGTATTTGATGCCATTTTTATTCTATCCCCCTGTGTTCCTTCTTCGCTTCCTATTTCTTTATTTTTACAGTAGACCCTTTAGCATATCTTGCATTGCTGGTTTGTTGGAGATAAATTCCTTTAGCCTGTATTTGTCAGTGAAGCTCCTGATTACACCTTCAATTTTTATTGACAGCCTTGCAGGGTACAGTATTCTTGGGTTCAGACACTTCCTTTGCATGACTTTGTATATGTCATCCCATTCCATTCTTGCCTGATGAGTTTCTGTTGAGAAATCAGTTGCTAGTCTGATGGGGGTTCCTTTATATGTAACTTTTTGTCTCTCTCTGGCTGCTGTTAAGATTCTGGTTTTGTCAATGTTTTTTTCCAGTTTAATTATAATGTGTCTGGGTGTTGATCTTTGGGAGTTCATTTTATTGGGGACTCTTCGAGCATCTTGGATTTGTGTCGGTTTTTTCTTCTCTATCTCAGGAAAGTTTTCTGTCATTATTTCTTGAAATACTTTTTCCATATCTTGCTCAGTTTCCTTTCCTTCTGGGACCCCTATTATTCTGATATTGTTTTGTTTTGTATTGTCCCAAAGCTCCCGTAGGCTCTCCTCCTGTTTTTTGATTATTTTTTCTAGCAGCTGCTCTAATTGGGTATTTTTTTCCATCTTGTCTTCTAGCTCACTGATGCGGTCATCTGCTTCTTCTAGTCTACTCTTGATGCTTTCTATTGAGTTCTTCATAGAAGTGATGTCATTTTTCATTTCTTCGTGGGTCGCCTTCATTTCCTCTTGGTTCTTCTTCAGATCCTCTTGGTTTTTCTTCATTTCCTCTTGGGTCTTACTCATATTGTCAAATTTGTCTTCCATTCTTTTTAGCCATCCCATGATCATTACTCTGAATTCTTGCTCTGGTAGGTTGCTTGCCTCTAAATCATTTACTTCCTTTTCTGGTGATGGCTGATTTTCTTTCATAGGTGGGGTATTTCTTAGCCTCCCCATGATCTTTCTATTTTAAGATGCCTGTATATGTAGTTCTCTCTCTCCTGCTTAGATTTAAAGGTACAAAATACATCACAACCAGGTACAACACTCAGGGCACTGAACAGAAAAGCGTTTGCAATATTCATATCCTCCAATAAAGGTGACTAGAACCCAGCTAACAAAATCATACAATCAAATAAAAAGAATAAGCGAACCAATCTTACAAAAAAGCATACAACTTTGATATAGTTAGCATTTAACATACAACTACAAAGGGGTGGAGAGAAGGATTTTTTGTGGTTGTTGTTTTTTTTTGTTGTTTTTTTAGGACAGCGACAAGGTAAGTGTGAGTGGGCTTGGAGTAGGGGGTTGGGAGTTAGATATACACAGCAAGGGTGAAATTTTAGGAGAGGGTACATAGAAAAAAAATAGGGAAAATCTAGAGCAATAAAGAGTTAAGATAAGCAGTACACCAAAGGGAAAGGGTTAGGAAGAGAGTGATGGCCTAAAGGTAGGGATGAGTTAGAATAGAGCGTTGGAGAAGGAAAGGTATAAATATTCTGTTGAATAGTAATCCCAAAGAGGAAAAAAAGAGAAAAGAAAAAATTTTTTTTTAAAAAAGTATATAATATGGCACTTAAAAGATAATGATAAAAATAAACAAAAGAAAATAAGATAAAAAAGATAAAACGGGCAAACTACTAGTAGAAATAATATTGATTACATATAAAAGTGAGTTAATTAAAAAGGTAAAATCAAGTGAGGAAAGATGAAAAAAAATATCTTCTTTAGTAAACTTTGCAACTAATGTAACTTAAAAAAAACAGAAAAAAATTAAACAATTAGAAAATCAAAATCAAAAATTAAATAATGAAGTAATGCAGTAATGAAGGTCATTCACTTCCTCTTTTGTTCTGTCTAGCTCACCAGTTCCCAGTCTGGGTGTTAATTACAATTCCCAGTGTTTCTTCCGTGTTGTAATCGGGTCTTGATTTTTAAAGCAGTTCTAGATTCCATATGTACTGAAGCCTCTAGGTGGCGGTGTTTCTTGGTGGCAGAGAGCCAGGGTTCTGAGGCCTTGTTTTTTTTTTTTTCCCCCCTGTGTCCCTGATCTATGGAGGGGTGGGGGTTGGGCAAGAGGAGCCGACCACGCTCGCCTGTAACTCCCTCTGAGTCAGATCCAGACGTACTGCTCCTTAGGAGCCCCGACCACAGTCAGGGGTGGCTCCAGCCCAGCTCTGGGTTTCCTACAAACACAGACCCCTCTGCGAGCCTGGCGCGCGCAAGCTGCCACGCGAGCTGCTGCTTGGGGGAGATGCACGCGCCGCTGGGGATGTGCGAGCCGCGGCAGAAACTCACCAGATCTCCGCAAAGTCCGATTTTTCACCCTGGGGTAGAGCACTCCTTTCAATCCAAGCGTTCGCGCTGACTGTGGTTGGCGTCCAGGGGCGAACAGCCACTTGGTGGTCTTTACAGCCTGGCTATTCTGTCCTCTAATCCAAATCTCCTCCCGTCAAGATGGCGAGATTACCCAGTCTTCTCCCTTAGGTCGCTCTGGGAGAGGATCGGGCTGTGGGTGCTCAATTGTCAGGGACACCCCGATCAGGCGCCCCCCAGTTTCTCCAGGTGTTAGCCTCTCTCTTGGTTTGTCGACAGGCACTCCCAGCGAGACCCTCGGGTGCTCTCTCCTTCCTCTTCGGGATCTGGGTCAGAACTAGCCTACCTATTCTTCCGCCATTTTTCCCCCAGTCTCCCGTTTCCCATTTTTTAATTGGATCATTTATTTTCCTTTTATTGAGTTGTATAAGCTGTCCATAGATGTTGGAGATTAAACCTTTATCAGTGATATCATTTGCAAATATGTTCTCCCATACCATGGGACTTCTTGTTGTTTTGTTGATGGTTTCTTTTGCTGTAATAAAGCTTTTTATTTTGATGTAGTCCCATTTGTTCATTCTCACTTTAGCTTCCATTGCCCTAGAGGCAGTATTAGTGAAGAAGTTCTTTTGGCATATATCTGAGATTTTGCTGCCTGTGGATGCCTCTAGTATTTTTATGGTTTCCCGTCTCATGTTTAAGTCCTGTAACCATTTCGAATTTATTTTTGTGTATGGAGTAAGTTGGTGCTCTAGTTTCATTCTTTTGCATGCATCTGTCCAATTTTCCCAACACCATTTACTGAAGAGACTGTCTTGACTCCATTGTATGCTCGTGCCTCCTTTGTCAAATATTAATTTAGCATATTGATTTGGATTTATATCTGGATTCTCTAATCTATTCCATTGATCTATATGTCTGTTCTTGTGCCCGTACCAGGCTGTTTTGAGAACAGTGGCTTTGTAATACAGCTTGAAATCTGGTATTGAGATACCTCCTACTTTACTATTCTTTCTCAGAATTGCTGAGGCTATTCGGGGTCTTTTATTGTTCCAAATGAACTTTTGGAGAGTCCTTTCTAGGTCTGTGAATTATGTTGTTGGTATTTTAATAGGGAGCGCGTTGAACTTATAAATTTCTTTGGGAAGTATGGACATTTTGATGATGTTGATTCTACCAATCCATGAGCATGGTATGTTCTTCCATGTGTTTACATCTTCCTCTATCTCTTTTGTCAGTGTCGTGTAGTTTTCAGCATATAGGTCTTTTACCTCCTTAGTTAAGTTTATTCCTAGGTATCTCAATTTTTTTGGTGCGATGGGAAATGGGATTGCTTTTTTAGTCTCTGTTTCTATGAGTTCACTATTGGTATATAGAATTGCCATAGATTTATTGGCGTTGATTTTGTATCCTGCTACATTGCCAAATTCGTTTATTAAGTCTATTAGTTTTTTGATGGAGTCTTTTGGGTTTTCTATGTACAATATCATGTCATCTGCAAATAGGGACAACTTCTTCTTTTCCAATTTTGATGCCTTTTATTTCCTCTTCTTCTCTAATTGCAATGGCTAGTACTTCCAGTACTATGTCAAACAGAAGTGGTGAGAGTGGGCACCCCTGTCTTGTTCCTGTTCTTAGGGGAAATGGGTTTAGTTTTTGCCCATTGAGTATGATGTTTGCTGTGGGTTTATCACATATAGCTTTTATTATGTTGAGGTATGACCCTTGTACTCCCATCTTATTGAGAGTTTTTATCAGGAAAGGATGTTGGATTTTATCAAATGCTTTTTCTGCATCAATTGATATGACTATATGATTTTTAACTTTCAGTTTGTTTATGTGATGTATCACGTTTATTGATTTGCGGATATTGTACCATCCTTGCGTTCCGGGAATAAATCCTACTTGGTCATGGTGTATGATCTTTCTGATGTTCTGTTGGAGCCGATTTGCTAGAATTTTGTTGAGGATTTTGGCATCTATGTTCATGAGGGATATTGTCCTGTAATTGTCTTTCATTGTGTTATCTTTATCTGGTTTTGGTATTAGGGTGATGCTGGCTTCATAGAAGGAGTTTGGAAGTGTTCCTCCCTCTTGAATTTTTTGGAATAGTCTGAGGAGGATAGGTTTTAGTTCTTCCTTGAACGTTTGGTAAAATTCTCCTGTAAAGCCATCTGGCCCTGGGCTTTTGTTTCCTGGAAGCTATTTGATGACTGTTTCAATTTCTTCCCAAGTAACTGGTCTATTGAGATTTTTAGATTCTTCCTGATTGAGTTTTGGCAGGTTGTATTTTTCTAGGAATATGTCCATTTCCTCCAGGTTGTCCAATTTGTTGGAACAGAGTTGTTCGTAGTATTTTGTAACAATCCTTTGTATTGCGGCGGGGTCTGTTGTTATTTCCCCTCTTTAATTTCTGATTTTGTTTATTTGGGTCCTCTCTCTTTGTTTCTTGGTTAGCCTGGCTAGAGGTTCATCAATCTTGTTTATTCTTTCTAAGAACCAGCCCTTGGTTTTGTTGATTTTATGTATTGTTTCTTTGGACTCTATGTCATTTATCTCCGCTCTGATTTTTGTTATTTCCTTCCTTCTGCTTACACTGGGCTTTTCTTGTTGCTCTTTTTCTAACTGTTTGAGGTGTAGAGTTAGATAATTTGTTACAGTTTTTTCTAGTCTTTTACAATCGGCTTGCAGAGATATGAACTTCCCTCTCAAGATTGCTTTTGCTGTGTCCCATAGATTTTGGATTGTTGTGTTTTCATTGTCATTTGTTGCCATGCTGTTTTTAATTTCTTCCTTGATTTCCCTGGTAACCCAGTACTTGCTCAATAGCATGCTATTCAGTTTCCATGTGTTTGATTTCATTGGATTATTTTTATTGTAGTTGATTTCCAATTTTATGCCACTATGATCTGAGAAGATGCTTGATATGATTTCCATCTTCTTGAATTTGAAGAGACTTTGCCTATGTCCCAACATGTGGTCTATCTTTGAGAATGACCCATGTGCACTTGAGAAGAATGTGTATTCTGTGGCTTTGGGGTGAAATGTTCTGAAGATGTCGATTAATTCCATCTGGTCAAGTGTGTCATTTAGCGTTGATGTTTCTTTGCTGATTTTTTGTTTAGATGATTTGTCCAAAGGTGACAGTGGGGTATTAAAATCTCCTACTATGATTGTATTGCTATTAATCTCTCCCTTAATGTCTTCCAGCAGTTTTTTTATGTATTTGGGTGCTCCTGTATTGGGTGCATATATGTTTACCAGGGTTATTTCTTTTTGTTGTATTGCTCCCCTTAGTATTATGAAGTGGCCTTCATTGTCTCTTGTTATGTCCTTCACTTTGAGATCTACTTTGTCAGATATAAGTATTGCAACCCCAGCTTTTTTTTTTTCATTTCCGTTTGCCTGGAAAACCTTTTTCCATCCCTTCACCTTCAGTCTGTGGGCGTCTTTTTTTCTGAGGTGGGTTTCTTGTAGACAGCAGATGTATGGGTTTTGCTTTCTTATCCAATCTGTTACCCTATGTCTTTTGATTGGAGCATTTAAACCATTTACATTTAAAGTAATTATTGATAGGTAGGTATTTGATGCCATTTTTATTCTATCCCCCTGTGTTCCTTCTTGGATTCCTATTTTTTTTTATTTTTACAGTAGACCCTTTAGCATTTCTTCCATTGCTGGTTTGTTGGAGATAAATTCCTTTAGTCTGTTTTTGTCAGTGAAGCTCCTGATTACACCTTCAATTTTGATTGACAGCCTTGCAGGGTACAGTATTCTTGGGTTCAGACCCTTCCTTTGCATGACTTTGTATATGTCATCCCATTCCCTTCTTGCCTGATGAGTTTCTGTTGAGAAATCAGTTGCTAGTCTGATGGGGGTTCCTTTATATGTAACTTTCTGTCTCTCTCTGGCTGCTTTTAAGATACTGGTTTTGTCAATGGTTGGTTTTTTTTTTTTTTTTTTTTTTTTGCCAGTTTAATTATAATGTGTCTGGGTGTTGATCTTTGGGGGTTCATTTTGTTGGGGACTCTTCGAGCATCTTGGATTTGTGTCGGTTTTTTCTTCTCTATCTCAGGAAAGTTTTCTGTCATTATTTCTTGAAATACTTTTTCCATATCTTGCTCAGTTTCCTTTCCTTCTGGGACCCCTATTATTCTAATATCGTTTTGTTTTGTATTGTCCCAAAGCTCCCGTAGGCTCTCCTCCTGTTTTTTGATTATTTTTTCTAGCAGCTGCTCTAATTGGGTACTTTTTTCCATCTTGTCTTCTAGCTCACTGATGCGGTCCTCTTCTTCTTCTAGTCTACTCTTGATGCTTTCTATTGAGTTCTTCATAGCAGCAATGTCATTTTTCATTTCTTCGTGGGTCACCTTCATTTCCTCTTGGTTCTTCTTCAGATCCTCTTGGTTCTTCTTCATTTCCTCTTGGGTCTTACTCATATTGTCAAATTTGTCTTCCATTCTTTTTAGCCATCCCATGATCATTACTCTGAATTCTTGCTCTGGTAGGTTGCTTGCCTCTAAATCGTTTACTTCCTTTTCTGGTGATGGCTGATTTTCTTTCATAGGCGGGTTGTTTCTTAGCCTCCCCATTATCTTTCTTTTCAGGATGCCTGTTTATGCAGTTCTCTCTCTCTCCTGAATTTCTTTTGATGCTAAATGAGTAAGGTGTTCGGCTCACTATTTGTGCTTCAATGTATACTTCTTTAACATAAGACAGAAACGAGGATCCAAATACGCTAAGTATGTGGCTTCAGAACAACTTTAATGTGCTTGGAGAGCAGCCCTCTAATGATTTCTTCTCAATTACATAGTATGATAGTTGGAGAAAAATAAGTTTGACTACCTCCTGCACAGGTCTTCCCATCATAGGTCTCGCACACCCCTCTATTTTGTTTTTTGTTAGTTTTGATAAATGTGCTGTATGTAGTTCTATATGATGTATGTGGGGAAGCTGAGTGAAAGGTATATGAAACTTCCCTGCATTAGTTTGGTGACTCTTTTATAAAGCTAAAATTATCTCAAAATTAAAAAAAAAAATCTCAAAGCTTCAATAGTATCCACTGCCTCTTACTCTCCTGGATTCATAGAGAATCTTCACATTCTTCTACAAAGTGTTTATAAAACTGATGTCGCTGCTAGCAATCAATTACCTTTGTACTGTGTATTTGTCTTTTAATGGTACCTTCATTCCATGTCATTTATTTATATTACTTTGGGAGCAATATGAGTGAAATTATCTTTATAGATGACTTTCCTCAAGGCTGTGAGTTATTGATTCCTTCATTATTATTTTACAATTCCTTCTCGTTGATTCTTTTCTGCTTATTGATATCACTAATTATAGCATTATCTAATTTTTGTTCAAGTGTTTTAGAAAGCATAATGTCATTATGAATCTTTCCCTAATTATTTTTATACTCTGTGAACACATTCCCTTCCTCAGGATAGCAATGACCCATGATATATAGCTCCACAAAAACTACATTTGTTGGACAACATGGAACTTATGACTTGGACAATTTGTGACTGTAATGTTTTCAAATTTCTGCTGTTCTGTTAGAGAAAGATGCAGCTTTGTACAGTACGCTTTCTGTACGCCATGGCTTGCCTGGGGAGGCCTTCAAAACGTGTACGTTTTCTAGCTGTCCAGCACCCTTTATCTGGCTTTCTGAAGGTCTATCCTTGAGTTGGTTCTGATTACCTCCTGGTGGCAGGTGGGAACGTCACATCTCTTTGATTCAGTAGCTGATAGGTCTATTCTTTGAGAACACAATTGGCAGCTTGGCAGTTAGCATTCTTCAGTGGTCAGTGGAGCTCAAAGAGAATCTCATGCTTTATGCAGGTCCTTCATGAAGGGTTCACTATGTGTGCCAGCTGAAAAATATCATATAAAATGAACCCTAAACTTTAAAAATAGTAACGGAATCTCTTTGGAATACTGTCACCGCTGACAACAACAGCCCCTTTGCAGTACCTTCCATAGGCTGAATGAATTTGAATTAGACTCCCATAATCACACTGAGGAACCAGAGGGGAGGGCATGAATAGAATTCTAGCAGGCACACTAGTGGATACTCAAGTTGAATGAGCCAAAACCGGTTTGGCTCAGTGGATAGAGCATCGGTCTGCAGACAGAAGGGTCCCAGGTTCGATTCTGGTCAAGGGCATGTACGTTGGTTGTGGGCACATCCCCAGTGCGGGGAGGGGTTTGCAGGAGGCAGCTGATCCATGATTCTCTCCCATCCATGTTTCTAACTCTCTATCCCTCTCCCTTCTTCTCTGTAAAAAATCAATAAAATATATTTAAAAAAAAAAAGATTTGGCCATGTTGAGGGAGGACTCTGTGCAGAACAGGTGGTGTCATTCAGGGAAAAATGGTCCTCATCCCATAGCCAATAACTCAGCTTCTCCCTGTCCATCTCTGCTACACCCTGAGTCAGACCAGACCTATTCAAGAGCCTTTTAGGAAGTCTGCACCACAGGCCCAAGCTGGCCACAACCAGCTATCTCCTCCACAGGGCAGGAACTTGGTAGGGTGGGGCCACAAGAAGTCCCTGGTGTGAGGCTAGTGCATTTTTCTGGCCTGATGCCCTATGAAGAAGAACTTGACTCAGGAAAGATGGCAGAGTGGGAGATATAGTCAGCACAGAAACCTTGCCAACTGTCCCTCTAGCTCAGTCTCTGTATGAGACCAGTCTGCTCTTAGCCTCAATCTCTCTGCTGGAGCCTTAGTTGCTTGTCACATGCAGAAGGCATTTTGTGTGCTGGCCCTTTAAGAGGACACCCGATTTTTCACTAGACCCCCAGTATCTCCCTGGTGGATGGAATCCCCACTGATTTTTACAGCCAGTTGCCAGGCAGCTGCCTCTTCCAAGGTCTGGTTCTCTGGAAAGAAGAGACCATTGAGGGGTTGAGACACCTCATTCCTCAGGAGCTACCTTTGCAACTGAAACATCCCTGAAGGTTCTCAACTGCCACACACAGGTGTGGGGCCAGCCCTTTTCAAGTCTCTTTCCCACCACTCTGGGTTTGGCTTTGTCTCTAACCCTTGGTTATAAGGCATATGTTCAGCTAGTCTTCACTTCATTGTTCATGTTGCTTGTTCTATAATTTAGTTGTCATTCACCTTTGGTCCTGGGAGGTGATGAGTGTACCTCCCACCTACTCCTGACCATCATGCATCCCCTGTCATCTGTGCAGCTCCTGTGGTGAGGTGACCGTCCATATCTTATGCCCATTTTAAAATTGGGTTATTTATTACCTAATTGTTGAGGATTAAGAGTTTGTTTTTAATTTTTATATTGGGATACTGCTTCTCTTCCATATCCTGTCTTGAAAACACTTTCCCTGAATCTGTGGCTCATATGCAAATCTGTGAGAAGGCTGATATACTTGAAAACGTCCTCCTCTGAACTTTCTATTATTCCACATATCATCAGAGACTTTAAATTTTTTTTAAAAAACTAAATCACATACTTTACTCTATACATGAGTGATACATGGATAACATTGAACTTAAGACTTTACTATTATTGCAACTATCAAAGTCATACATGAATTATACACACACAAAAAATCAACTCAAGAAAGATTTTCAAGTCCCACCCCAGAGGTGATTTTACCATCACTTGTGACTAGTGGGTATCTCTCAGTTCTGCCTGTCTCATTCTGTCTGTCTGTCTCTGTCACAGGCAGACTCATATTCACATAGCATGATTTCCCGTGAAATCAGATGTAAGTGGTTTAGTGGGTGGGATCCTCACTGCAGATGTTTGTTCCATGTGTCTCATGTCGCAGGACCCCTTCAGTCTCCATCTATTGACATGTGGAGACCCCTGGACCGAACTGAGCACCTGATCGGCTTCCCTTGTCCATGTGGACAAAATTGGTGGCTCCAAGCCCTCTCTATAGACCTCAGTGCTTTTTCTAATTCCCACCTGTTTCATTAGGGCTCTGATGGGCAGTCTCAAAATCCATCTCTGAACAATTGTGCACGAGTCTCTGTGGGGGAACCTCCTGGGTGAGCCCTGCCAAGTGCCTGTTTGCACCTGTGGGACTTGGGCAGGTCCTGCACACTGTTCCCCAGAGGACGGGCCTTTCCCCTTCTGCCCAGGGGATGTGCTGGGGCCCCCTGCTGCCTCACTTTGTCCCCAGGGCTGGTCCCCACCAGACCAGAAGTCTGATCCGGGTGGAGGGGCATCTCTGACATGTACAGGCCTGTGCACTGCCTCTCATGGTGGAAGTACATGTGCTTGCCCTTTGTCCCTTCAGAAAACACCGGTTTTGGACAGTTGGCTGCACCACAGGGATGATGCACCTTGGCCTTAGGTTATGTGGAATGCTTTCCAGCTTGTGGTTTGTCTTCCCAGATTTCTGTATTTTTCTAGTTGTTTCAGGCACAGGAAGAGACAGGCATTGCCTGACTGGCTTCTGGCGCTGGGGTCACAATTAGCTCAGTGATCTCTACCCTGAGATTATGTGCATGCTTACTGAAAGGGCTTTCCCTCCCTCTCCCCCATCTAATCTGTAATCCAGCTACAAATTCCCTTTACAACAGCAAAAATGCTATTTCAGATAAAAACAGAAAAACATGTGAGCCAACACAAAAAAGGTACATATTGTGAGATTCCATTTCCAGGGAACATCCAGAACAGCTAAGGGCAGAGACAGGAACCAGATCAGGGGCAGGGGCATGGGTAGTTAGCACCGTTGGTGCAGGGTCTCATTTTGGGATGACGGGACATCCCGCAACTAGACAGTGGTGATGCTTACTCAGCATCATGAATGTGCTTCATACTCAGGAATTTAAAATATGAACAATAACATTTAAAATAATAACAATAACCATTTAAAATATGTTTATTTATTACTTACAATAGATTATACAATGGGAAAATTAAGGCTAAAAAGAGAAAAAAGAAAAGAATAGAAGCAAAAATGCCCCAAAATCCCCAAATAAGAAAAGTTAGGAGATAAGAAATCAGATCATGCCATGGGGAACTTAGAAACAAAAGAGGAAGAGAAAAGTAAAGGAAAATGTCAAGGAGTGAGAGTGACACAAGGCTGTCCCTTGGGTCAGGGGGAGCACATACATCAACTGGCCCTTGAGCTGGGCCCTCCACAGGCAGCACCTCCTCCGAGGCAGGAGCCAGCATGGGCTCCAGCGAGGGCTCTTCATCCACCAGTGGTGGGGCCTCAGTTTCCTCTGGGGCAGGCCCTGGCTCCACAGCTGCAGCTGGAGGGGCCGCTGGAGGTGGTGAAAGCTCTGGAGGTGGAGATGCCTCCAGCTCCGCATCCTGCTCCTCCAGTTGGACTTCAGATGTGACAGGAGGAGCCGCCTCTGCCTCCTGGGCTGGTGCTGTAGTTGTGAGAGGAGAAAAGGTCACCCAGGTGCCTGCATGTCCATCTGTCCCCCAAAGTGAGAACACAGCCAGAACCCAGGACCCACCACAGGATGTGCTCCCCACTGGCAGTCCAGAAGATGGGTTTACTCGATCTTTGCTCCTGGCCAGGCTCAAGGGGTGTTCTCATGTGTCTGGCAACAGCCTCTCCCCATAAGATCACATGAGCCTCCCCAAACCTTCCCACCCATGCACCTCCCCACATTCTCACCCCTGGGCCCTTGAGCTGGGCCCTCCACAGGCAGCGCCTCCTCCGAGGCAGGAGCCAGCATGGGCTCCAGCGAGGGCTCTTCATCCACCAGTGGTGGGGCCTCAGTTTCCTCTGGGGCCGGCCCTGGCTCCACAGCTGCAGCTGGAGGGGCCGCTGGAAGTGGTGAAAGCTCTGGAGGTGGAGATGCCTCCCGCTCCGCATCCTGCTCCTCCAGTTGGACTTCAGATGTGACAGGAGGTGCCGCCTCTGCCTCCTGGGCTGGTGCTATAGTTAGGAGAGGAGAAAAGATCACCCAGGTGCTTGCATGTCCATCTGTGCCCCTAAGACAGAACACAGCTAGAGAGCCCAGGACCCACCACAGGACTTCCACCCCACCTGCAGTACAACAGATGGGTGGTCTGAGGCCGATCTTTGCTCCTGTCCAGCCTCTGGGTGCTCCCTGTTTGCCTGGCAACAATCCCTCCCCATAAGCTGCCATGCAGCTCCACCCCCATCCCCCTCACTTCCACAGCTTCTCACACTTGAAAACTGCCTCTTTGGGCTCAGGGTGCTCCGGGCCAATCTGGTTGACATGGTCAGTGTAGTCCACATCACTGGTGAACACTTTGAGCTGCTGGTTGAATCCGAGCGGCCTTGGGGGCACAGTCCCAGGGAACCTGGGCCGCTTCCATAGAGGTGTCCCTGGCTGTCCATCCACGGGCCACACTTTGAGCGGCTGGTTGACTGTGAGCTTCCCTGGGGGTACAGTCCTAGGGAACCTGGGCCGCGTCCTTAGAGGTGTCCCTGGCTGTCCATCCACGGGCCCTGGGTCCCCAGAGCCCAAGGTGGCCACACTCACTTCAGGCCTTTCCTGGCTCTTGGTGGTGTGGCTCACCAGCTCCTCCCCAATGTGGGCTGGTGCTGGAGTTGGGAGAGGAGAAAAGGTCACCCCGGTGCCTGCATGTCCATCTGTCCCCCAAAGTGAGAAGACAGCCAGAACCCAGGACCCACCATAGGATGTGCTCCCCACTGGCAGTCCAGAAGATGGGTTTACTCGATCTTTGCTCCTGGCCAGGCTCAAGGGGTGTTCTCATGTGTCTGGCAACAGCCTCTCCCCATAAGATCACATGAGCCTCCCCAAACCTTCCCACCCATGCACCGCCCCACATTCTCACCCTTGGGCCCTTGAGCTGGATCCTCCACTGGCAGCTCCTCCTCTAAGGCAGGAGCCAGCATGGGCTCCAGGGAGGGCTCTTCATCCACAGGTGGTGGGGCCTCAGTTTCCTCTGGGGCCGGCCCTGGTTCCACAGCTGAAGCTGGAGGGGCCGCTGGAGGTGGTGAAAGCTCTGGAGGTGGAGATGCCTCCCGCTCCACATCCTGCTCCTCCAGTTGGACTTCAGATGTGACAGGATGTGCTGCCTCTGCCTCCTGGGCTGGTGCTATAGTTAGGAGAGGAGAAAAGATCACCCAGGTGCCTGCATGTCCATCTGTGCCCCTAAGACAGAACACAGCTAGAGAGCCCAGGACCCACCACAGGACTTCCACCCCACCTGCAGTACAACAGATGGGTGGTCTGAGGCCGATCTTTGCTCCTGTCCAGCCTCTGGGTGCTCCCTGTTTGCCTGGCAACAATTCCTCCCCATAAGCTCCCATGCAGCTCCACCCCCATCCCTCTCACTTCCCAAGCTTCTCACCCTTGAACACTGCCTCTTTGGGCTCAGGGTGCTCCGGGCCAGTCTGGTTGACATGGTCAGTGTAGTCCACATCACTGGTGAACACTTTGAGCTGCTGGCTGAATCTGAGCTTCTTTGGGGGTACAGTCCTAGGGTACCTGGGCTGCTTCCGTAGAGGTGTCCCTGGCTGTCCATCCACGGGCCCTGGGTCCCCAGAGCCCCAGGTGGCCACACTGACTTCAGGCCTTTCCTCGTCTTCGGTGGTGTGGCTCACCGGCTCCTCCCCAATGTAGAACATAGGGCGGTGCTTTTCCTCCTCCATCTGGTGCTCCACCTTGACCTGGGTTGAACTCTGCAATGACAGTGATGGCAGCTGGTCAGGAAGACTCAAGCCCAGCTCTAGTCTCTGATGCTTCTGCCACACACACACACACACACACACACACACACACACACACACACGGAGGGGACATAGGGCTGCTGAGGTAGGATCAGAGTGGTGGTCTGGCCTGAACAAAACTGCCCTAAGCCTCTCTGTGTTACCTCCTGGTTCCGCCGTGCAAATGGCCACAGGCGTCGTCTGGACTGAGTCCGGATCCAGCGGCGGGCACGTCGGAATGTACTCTCATCGCTGCCTCTCTTGAGGCCTCGTCCTTGGCCTTGACCTCGGGACACGGGGAGACAACAAGAAAACATGGTGTCCTCTCCAGTGCCTTTATCCGAGTGAGGCAGGAAGGGGCAGTTATAGAATGTAGTTGCCTGGTTGCCAGGTTCCATTGTGCTCCATCATCAGGAAGTGAGTTCATGGCTCATGTCTGAGGACATGCTCGGGTAAGGGACCCAGGGGTGACCTCACTTAGGAACTCAGGACTTTAGAATTCCCAGGTAGATGTTCAGATTTGCTCGATTATTGGTCTGTCTTCCCCTACTCCCCCCACCCCCGCTTTATAATTTGTACTACTAATTTGGTAGTACAAATCTATTTTTTTCCTTCAGATTTTTTTTTAATTTATTAAGGTATTATATGTGTACATAGCTTACCATTGCCCGCTCCCTCCCATATATGCCCTCCCTCCCCAGAGTCTTGTGTCCATTGGTTGTACTTTTATGCATGCATACCAGTCCTTCGGTTGATCTCTTATCTCCCCCAGATCTCCCTATCCCCCTCCCTCACTGTCATTTGACAGTCTGCTTGTTGTTTTACTGTCTCTATATCTATCTTTCTATTCATTCGTTTATAATGTTCTTTAATATCCATAAATGAGTGAAGTCATGTGGTGTTTCTCTTTCATTGACTGGCTTATTTCACTCAGCATGATGTTCTCCAATTCCATCCAGGTTACTGCAAATGATGAGAATTCCCTCCTTTTTATGGCCGCATAGTATTCCATGGTGTAGATGTACCATAGTTTTCTCATCCATTCATCTGCTGATGGGCACCTAGGCTGTTTCCAAATCCTAGCTATTGTAAATTGTGCTGCTATGAACATAGGGGTGCATATATCCTTTCTGATTGGTGTTTCTGGTTTCTTAGGGTATATTCCTAGTAGTGGGATTACTGGGTCAAATGGGAGTTCCATTTTCAGTTTTTTGAGGAAGCTCCATACTGATCTCCACAGTGGCTGCACCAACCTGCAATCCCACCAGCAGTGCACGAGGGTTCCTTTTTCTCCGCAACCTCTCCAACATTTGTCGTTTGTTGTTTTGTTAATGTTGGCCATTCTGACAGGTGTGAGATGGTCCCGCATTGTTGTTTTGATTTGCATCTCTCAGATGATTAGTGACTTTGAGCATGTTTTCATGTGCCTCTTGGCCTTCCTTCTGTTGTCTTTTGAGAGGATTCTATTCAGGTCCGTTTCCCATTTTTTAATTGGATCATTTATTTTCCTTTTATTGAGTTGTATAAGCTGTCCATAGATGTTGGAGATTAAACCTTTATCAGTGATATCATTTGCAAATATGTTCTCCCATACCATGGGACTTCTTGTTGTTTTGTTGATGGTTTCTTTTGCTGTAATAAAGCTTTTTATTTTGATGTAGTCCCATTTGTTCATTCTCACTTTAGCTTCCATTGCCCTAGAGGCAGTATTAGTGAAGAAGTTCTTTTGGCATATATCTGAGATTTTGCTGCCTGTGGATGCCTCTAGTATTTTTATGGTTTCCCGTCTTATGTTTAAGTCCTGTAACCATTTCGAATTTATTTTTGTGTATGGAGTAAGTTGGTGCTCTAGTTTCATTCTTTTGCATGCATCTGTCCAATTTTCCCAACACCATTTACTGAAGAGACTGTCTTGACTCCATTGTATGCTCGTGCCTCCTTTGTCAAATATTAATTTAGCATATTGATTTGGATTGATATCTGGATTCTCTAATCTATTCCATTGATCTATATGTCTGTTCTTGTGCCAGTACCAGGCTGTTTTGAGAACAGTGGCTTTGTAATACAGCTTGAGATCTGGTATTGAGATACCTCCTACTTTACTCTTCTTTCTCAGAATTGCTGAGGCTATTCGGGGTCTTTTATTGTTCCAAATGAACTTTTGGAGAGTCCTTTCTAGGTCTGTGAAGTATGTTGTTGGTATTTTAATAGGGATCGCATTGAACTTATAAATTTCTTTGGGACTTATGGACATTTTGATGATGTTGATTCTACCAATCCATGAACATGATATGTTCTTCCATGTGTTTACATCTTCCTCTATCTCTTTTGTCAGTGTCGTGTAGTTTTCAGCATATAGGTCTTTTACCTCCTTAGTTAAGTTTATTCCTAGGTATCTCAATTTTTTTTGGTGCGATGGGAAATGGGATTGCTTTTTTAGTCTCTGTTTCTATGAGTTCACTATTGGTATATAGAATTGCCATAGATTTCTTGGCGTTGATTTTTTATCCTGCTACATTGCCAAATTCGTTTGTTAAGTCTATTAGTTTTTTGATGGAGTCTTTTGGGTTTTTTATGTACAATATCTTGTCATCTGAAAATAGGGACTATTTCACTTCTTCTTTTCCAATTTTGATGCCTTTTATTTCCTCTTCTTCTCTAATTGCAATGGCTAGTACTTCCAGTACTATATCAAACAGAAGTGGTGAGAGTGGGCACCCCTGTCTTGTTCCTGTTCTTAGGGGGAATGGTTTTAGTTTTTGCCCATTGAGTATGATGTTTGCTGTGGTTTTATCATATATAGCTTTTATTATGTTGAGGTATGATCCTTGTACTCCCATCTTGTTGAGAGTTTTTATCAGGAAAGGATGTTGGATTTTGTCGAATGCTTTTTCTGCATCAATTGATATGACTATATGATTTTTAACTTTCAGTTTGTTTATGTGATGTATCACGTTTATTGATTTGCGGATATTGTACCATCCTTGCGTTCCGGGAATAAATCCTACTTGGTCATGGTGTATGATCTTTCTGATGTTCTGTTGGATCCGATTTGCTAGAATTTTGTTGAGGATTTTGGCATCTATGTTCATGAGGGATATTGGCCTGTAATTCTCTTTCATTGAGTTGTCTTTATCTGGTTTTGGTATTAGGGTGATGCTGGCTTCATAAAAGGAGTTTGGAAGTGTTCCTTCCTCTTGAATTTTTTGGAATAGTCTGAGGAGGATAGGTTTTAGTTCTTCTTTGAATGTTTGGTAAAACTCTCCTGTGAAGCCGTCTGTCCCTGGGCTTTTGTTTGCTGGCAGCTTTTTGATGACTGTTTCAATTTCTTCCCAAGTAACTGGACTGTTGACATTTTTAGATTCTTCCTGATTGAGTTTTGGAAGGTTGTATTTTTCTAGGAATATGTCCATTTCTTCCAGGTTGTGCAATTTGTTGGAATAGAGTTGCTCATAGTATTTTGTAACAATCCTTTGTATTGCGGCGGGGTCTGTTGTTATTTCACCTCTTTCATTTCTGATTTTGTTTATTTGGGTCCTCTCTCTTTGTTTCTTGGTTAGCCTGGCTAGAGGTTCATCAATCTTGTTAATCCTTTCAAAGAACCAGCTCTTGGTTTTGTTGATCTTGTGTATTGTTTTTTTGGTCTCTATGTCGTTTATCTCTGCTCTAATTTTTATTATTTCTTTCCTTCTGCTTACAGTGGGCTTTTCTTGTTGCCCTTTTTCTAACTCTTTGAGTTTTAGAGTTAGATAATTTGTTACCTTTTTTTCTAGTTTTTTGCAATAGGCTTGTAGAGATATGAACTTCCCTCTCAAGACTGCTTTTGCTGTGTCCCATAGATTTTGGATTGTTGTGTTTTCATTGTCATTTGTTGCCAGGATGTTTTTAATTTCTTCCTTGATTTCTCTGGTAATCCAGTCCTCGTTTAATAGCATGCTGTTTAGTCTCCATGTGTTTGATTTCTTTGGATTATTTTTATTGTAGTTAATTTCCAGTTTTATGCCACTATGATCGGAAAAGATGCTTGATATGATTTCTATCTTCTTGAATTTGAAGAGACTTTGCCTATGTCCCAACATGTGGTCTATCTTTGAGAATGACCCATGTGCACTTGAGAAGAATGTGTATTCTGTGGCTTTGGGGTGGAATGTTCTGAAGATGTCGATTAATTCCATCTGGTCTAATGAGTCATTTAGGATTGATATTTCTTTGCTGATTTTTTGTTTGGGTGATTTGTCCAAATGTGACAGTGGGGTTTTAAAATCTCCTACTATGATTGTATTATAATCAATCTCTCCCGTCATGTCCTCCAGCAGTTTTTTTAATGTATTTGGGTGCTCCCACATTGGATGCATATATATTTACCAGGGTTATTTCTTCTTGTTGGATTGCTCCCTTTAGTATAATGAAGTGGCCTTCATTATCTCTTTTTATGTCCTTCACTTTGAAATCTAATTTGTCTGATATAAGTATTGCTACCCCAGCCTTTTTTTCATTTCCATTCGCCTGGAAAATCTTTTTCCATCCCTTCACCCTCAGCCTGTGTGCATCTTTTTTTCTGAAGTGTATTTCTTGTAGACAGCAGATGTATGGGTTTTGCTTTCTTATCCAATCTGTTACCCTATGTCTTTTGATTGGAGCATTTAAACCATTTACATTTAAAGTAATTATTGATAGGTAGGTATTTGATGCCATTTTTATTCTATCCCCCTGTGTTCCTTCTTGGATTCCTATTTTTTTTTATTTTTACAGTAGACCCTTTAGCATTTCTTCCATTGCTGGTTTGTTGGAGATAAATTCCTTTAGTCTGTTTTTGTCAGTGAAGCTCCTGATTACACCTTCAATTTTGATTGACAGCCTTGCAGGGTACAGTATTCTTGGGTTCAGACCCTTCCTTTGCATGACTTTGTATATGTCATCCCATTCCCTTCTTGCCTGATGAGTTTCTGTTGAGAAATCAGTTGCTAGTCTGATGGGGGTTCCTTTATATGTAACTTTTTGTCTCTCTCTGGCTGCTTTTAAGATTCTGGTTTTGTCAATGTTTTTTGCCAGTTTAATTATGATGTGTCTGGGTGTTGATCTTTGGGGGTTCATTTTGTTGGGGACTCTTCGAGCATCTTGGATTTGTGTCGGTTTTTTCTTCTCTATCTCAGGAAAGTTTTCTGTCATTATTTCTTGAAATACTTTTTCCATATCTTGCTCAGTTTTCTTTCCTTCTGGGACCCCTATTATTCTAATATTGTTTTGTTTTGTATTGTCCCAAAGCTCCCGTAGGCTCTCCTCCTGTTTTTTTTATTTTTTTTTCTAGCAGCTTCTCTAATTGGGTATTTTTTTCCATCTTGTCTTCTAGCTCACTGATGCAGTCCTCTGCTTCATCTAGTGTACTCTTGATGCTTTGTATTGAGTTCTTCATAGAAGTGATGTCATTTTTCATTTCTTCTTGGGTCGCCTTCATTTCCTCTTGGTTCTTCTTCAGATCCTCTTGGTTCTTCTTCAGATCCTCTTGGTTTTTCTTCATTTTCTCTTGGGTCTTACTCATATTGTCAAATTTGTCTTCCATTCTTTTTAGCCATCCCATGATCATTACTCTGAATTCTTGCTCTGGTAGGTTGCTTGCCTCTAAATCGTTTACTTCCTTTTCTGGTGATGGCTGATTTTCTTTCATAGGTGGGGTGTTTCTTAGCCTCCCCATGATCTTTCTATTTTAAGATGCCTGTATATGTAGTTCTCTCTCTCCTGCTTAGATTTAAAGGTACAAAATACAACACACCCAGGTACAACACACAGGCACTGAACAGAAAAGCGTTTGCAAAATTAATATCCTCCAATAAAGGTGACTAGAACCCAGCTATCAAAATCATACAATCAAATAAAATGAATAAGCGAACCAATCTTACAAAAAAGCATACAACTTTGATATAGTTACCATTTAACATACAACTACAAAGGGGTGGAGAGAAGGATTTTTTGTTGTGTTTTTTTTTGTTTGTTTGTTTTTTAGGACAGCAACAAGGTAGGTGTGAGTGGGCTTGGAGTAGGGGGTTGGGAGTTAGATATACACAGGAAGGGTGAAATTTTAGGAGAGGGTAAATAGAAAAAAAAATAGGGAAAATCTAGAGCAATAAAGAGTTAAGATAAGCTGGACAACAAAGGGAAAGGGTTAGGAAGAGAGTGATGGCCTAAAGGTAGGGATGAGTTAGATTAGAGCGTTGGAGAAGGAAAGGTATAAATAGTCTGTTGAATCGTAATCCCAAAGCGGAAAAAAAGAGAAAAGAAAAAAAATTTTTTAAAAAAAGTATATAATATGGCACTTAAAAGATAATGATAAAAATAAACAAAAGAAAATAAGATAAAAAAGATAAAACAGGCAAACTAGTAGTAGTAATAATATTGATTACATATAAAAGTGAGTTAATTAAAAATGTAAAATCAAGTGAGGAAAGATGAAAAAAATATCTTCTTAAGTAAACTTTGCAACTAATGTAACTTAAAAAAAACAGAAAAAAATTAAACAATTAGAAAATCAAAATCAAAAATTAAATAAAGTTTGCAGTAATGAAGGTCATTCACTTCCTCTGTTGTTCTGTGTAGCTCACCAGTTCCCAGTCTGGGCGTTAATTGCAATTCCCAGTGTTTCTTCCGTGTTGTAATCGGGTCTTGATTTTTAAAGCAGTTCTAGAGTCCATATGTACTGTAGCCTCTAGGTGGCGGTGTTTCTTGGTGGCAGAGAATCAGGGTTCTGAGGCCTTTCTAGCTTTTTTTTTTTCCTCCTCTCTGTGTCCCTGATCTATGGAGGGGTGGGGGATGGGCAGGAGGAGCCGATCAAGCTCGCCTGTAACTCTCTCTGAGTCAGATCCAGACGTACTGCTCCTTAGATATCCCCCCACTTATGAGCCCCGACCACAGTCAGGGGTGGCTCCAGCCCTGCTCTGGGTTTCCTACAAACACAGACCCCTCTGTGAGCCTGGCGCCGTGCATGCTGGTGTGTGCTGGCGCGCGCGAGCTGCTGCTTGGGGGGGCCGCTGGGGATGTGCGAGCCGCGGAAACTCACCCGATCTCCCCAAAGTCTGATTTTTCACCCTGGGGTAGAGCACTCCTTTTAATCCAAGCGTTCGCGCTGAATGTGGTCGGCGTTTAGGGGCGGACAGCCACTTGGTGGTCTTTACAGCCTGGCTATTCTGTCCTCTAATCCAAATCTCTTCCGTCAAGATGGCGAGATTTCCCCGTCTTCTCCCTTAGGTCTCTCCGGGAGAGGATTGGGCTGTGGGTGCTTAATTGTCAGGGACACCCTGATCAGGCGCCCCCCAGTTTCTCCAGGTGTTCGCCTTTCTCTTGGCTTGTTGACAGGCACTTCCAGCAAGACCCTCGGGTGCTCTCTCCTTCCTCTTCGGGATCCGGGTCAGAACTTGCCTACCTATTCTTCCGCCATTTTTCCTCCCCCGACTGTGTTGAACAGGAGTGTTGAGAGTAGGCATCCTTGTCTTGTTTCTGTTCTTAGAGTAAATGGTTTTAGTTTTTGCCCATTGAGTATGATGTTGGCTGTGGGTTTGTCATATATGGCTTTTATTATGGTGAGGTATGATTCTTCTATTCCCACCTTGCTAAGAGTTTTTATCAAGAAAGGGTGTTGGATTTTGTCAAATGATTTTTCTGTATTAATTGATATGAGTATGTGATTTTTATCTCTCAATTTGTTTATGTGATGTATTATGATTATTGATTTGTGGATATTGTACCATCCTTGCATCCCCAGGATAAATCCTACTTGGTCATGGTGTATATGATATGTCTGATGTACTGCTGGATCCGATTTGCTAGAATTTTGTTGAGGATTTTGGCATCTATGTTCATGAGGGATATTGGCCTGTAATTCTCTTTTATTGTGTTGTGTTCATCTGGTTTTTGTATTAGGGTGATGCTGACTTCATATGATGAATTTGGATATGTTCCTTCCTCTTGAATTTTTTGGAATAGTCTGAGGAGGATAGGTTTTAGTTCTTCCTTGAATGTTTGATAAAACTCCCCTGTAAAACTTCCCTGGACTTCATTAGTCTTGGAGAAAAGCAGAAGAAACTCCTAGAGTTTCTTTAACGCTTAAGGAGCTGCCACAAAGCCCTCTAGTCTCCTTGAGTGACTCAAATGTGAGACACAATATTCCTGAACATTCCGGTAGCCCTCTTCCAAAGAAGTGGAGGAATGAGCCATCAAAAAACAAAGAGAGTCAACCATGGATGTCCAGTGACAGATCCTGAAGATGATCCCTCGCTCAGTTATTCCTGCTGGGGGCATCTGGAGCAGAATAGGACGAGGCTGACACGCAGACTTCCACCACTGGAATATATCTGCAACTAAAAATTGTCACAAGTCCCCAGAGAGCCAAGGGCCTTCTGTTTCACAAATGAGAATGAAAATAAATCTTCAAGTTTCTGATGAAGGTGACCTTGCACTAGATGTACCTCCCATCATGCCTACTTCTAAGAAGTTGAAACCATTTAGAGGCTTCAAATATCAGAATGTGGATGAAAGGATACATTTAACATACCAGGAGGAGAGAAAGCTTCAAATTACAAGAGGAAAGCATAGATAAAACCCAACTAACCATACAAATAGATAATATGATAATGGCAACAAATCAGAACCATCAAAATTGCTTGTATTAAACGTAACATACGTATTAAACGTAATATAAACTTGTGTGGTATCATAAGCCACATTTCTAAGATGGGTGATGAAAAGTATATCTGTATTTCAGAAGAAAGTGTATTTTGTCCATTTCTCGATGGCAAAGAAATGCAGAATGAAAAGGATAATGAAAGTTATCCAAAGAGCAAAACACCTCTAAAAACAAAAATGTCAGTGTTCACAAAGCCAACCCCAGATCTCTTGAGCAAAATTTGATTTTGATAAGGAGCATACTGAGGACACTTTCTCTGGTTCTGATGACACTACAGAGGAATGTCTTCGAATTTTCAGTGAGGTCACAGAGGGTGAAGCCTGTCAGTGAATGCAAGGCAGGTTGGTCAGATTTTTTTTTAAATCCTTTTTCTAAATCTAAGGTGATCTCCCTCAAATACATAGTCTCTATATAGCCTAAATTCTATAGAATATATATTGTGTAACATGTGCATATTATATATACACACACACACACACACACACACATATATATATATATATATATATATATATATATATATATATTCTAATACTCGTGATCAATAATATATAGAGTGTGGAAATGTCAGTTTACAGTTGAGTACACTGAACACTTTATTCTTATATTATTATTAATTATTGTATTATTTTGCATATGAACAATTGGAAACCTACTTTTGCTCCACCCTGAATTGGAACCACAAGGCAAAAACCCTGACAATTGGCCATCCAGTATCTTGTAGACTTGACAGTTCCAGAGGTCATGATGTTACATACAGTGATTTTTTTACTTTCCAACTTAGAACAGACTTTTCTGGGAATCTATGACTGTTAAATTATACAAATTAAATTATTTATTAATAAGCTGCCCAGTATTTTGTACCTTGCATTTCTGTGGCTCTCCACAAAACATGCTAAATTTGCCTTTACTATGCTGAAATTGGATAATTTGTACCTTTTCCCCACTAGGCTTCAGGAAAGCAAATGGAATTGGATATGTTGTATTATCAAACATTTCTGGACTGGAAAAGAGAATTGCACACACTGACATGTTTTATGAAAGTCATTTATACTTTCCTTGAATGTTTAAGGAAATGTTTAATTTTGTATCCTGCTACATTGCCAAATTCATTTATTAAACCCAATAGTTTTTTGATTGAGTCTTTAGGGTTTTCTATGTATAGTATCATGTCATCTCTGAATAAGGACAGTTTTACTTCTTTTCCAATTTGGATGCCTTTTATTTTTTCTTCTTGCCTGATCCCAAAGACTAATACGTCCAGTACTGTGTCGAACAGGAGTGGGCATCCCTGTCTTGTTCCTGTTCTTAGAGTAAATGAACAGGGTCTCTCTCTCTTCTCTCTCTCTCTCTCTCTCTCTCTCTCTCTCTCTCTCTCTCTCTCTCTTTCTCCCTCCCTCCTTCCCTCTCTCCCTCTCCCTCCCTCTTCCTTCCTCCCTCCCTCCCTCCCTCCCTCCCTCCCTCCCTCCCTCCCTCCCACTCTCTCTCCACATTACAGTGCAAATCTTGCCATTTCTAGCATTAAGTGTATTCTGGTACTTATGTCCTATTAACCACCAGGGGGCACATGTAGGCAATCAGTAACCTGACTCCTACTTATAAGCATTTTCAACATCCTTTATATTTTCCCCCACATTACCTAACATTTTCATTAAAAACATAGTGTTATTGCATAGCCTTTTACCCATAAATTAAACTCATCCACATTATTTGCATATTCTGTATTTTCACATTCACCTATTCACTAAAATTAACTTAAAACCTCAAAGTTGGGACTTGTGCTTTTGTGGTCCATTGTAGACATGCAGGTTCAAAAGTGGTTTATGTCCTTCCCGGGCCCAGAGTCAGATACACAGGTATTCAGTTGTTTCTTTCCCTTCTCCCTTTTTTCTCCCTCATGAAGAAAGTGTTTTGGAAATTAACATTATTTCCCTTTAATTGCTAATGTTGAGGTATTCATAGTTTCTATTTTACTGTCCTACATACCCTCCCTCCCCAGTCTTATATTTAAGCAATTGTTGGTTTCATCAGTGATTTTTTTTCTTAAAATATCACAAATGGAAATAACTGGGTAAAAGAGATACGAAGGCTTGGGATTGTTGCTATGAAAATGTACAAAGTGCCAAGGATGTGAAAGAAGGAGGCACAGGGTTTTGGAGGTCCGGTCAAAGTTGAAGACAACATCTGTGTTGTGGTCTTGGCTTGCGTAACTGGATGATGTTTCTTGGGCCAGGTCAACAGCAGAGGTACAGGAAGGGAGAGGTTGTCATTGGAGCCAGTCTTCCATGGGGCTCCTGCAGGGAGGAGAGAAGGGGCAGGTGGTAGGAGAAGGTGTTGAGAGAGAGTTGAGGTGGAATCAGCAGCATAAAGGAGTGATGGTGGAGGGGAGCTGAGGCACCAGGGGAAATGGGGGAAAGAGGAGAGGAGGAAGGATAAAGGCAGTCAGGACATGGGCAATTGCAATTCACCTTCAAAGTACAACCCCTAAGAACTCCGCTTCCAGTAGTCCAGTTTTCCTGTTCATTATGTGATAACTAAAAACATGCGCAGAGTATAGCATCAGATCACTTGCACGGTAATGTCCTTAGAAGTATTTGAGGGTAAGAGAAGACACATGCTCTAGGGTCAGCCACTCTGCCTTGTAAAGCTTGCTTGTTTTGAGTTTTATGTTTTGGTGTGCAGATTTTAGTGCCTTGAAGACATGGTACAGCTGTTGTGAAGGTGTCCTTGGTCCATGGTGTCAGGTCGTCAAGGTAGGGTTTGTCACCCAGAAAGCTGCTTGTTTCAGAACAGGAGTTGCTGCCTCCAGCTCAGGCCTTGGGGACCAGTAAGCATTTGAAAGAATTAATTAGCTAAGTTCCAGTCGATGAAATTTCTACGAGCTTAATTGCTCTTGCAAAAACATATAGTAATTTATTTGGCAGTGTTTATTTTAGCTTCATGTTCATGTCCAAAAAGAATACCTCCGGGGCTTTGTGAGATTCCCACCGTCTGACGGTAATCACGGTGTTTTTACTGTGAATTGTGAGATGGGATGTCGCTTTTAGAGCTTTTAGATTTTGCCTTAATGCATAATCACAACTGAAAGGTGTGGAACACTGTACATGAGATAAAGCACTTTCCCAGGCTCTACCTCTCATTTCCACATCGCTCTGCAGTGTGGTCCACACACTTTCAGGTGAAGCAACGGAAGCTGAACAGGTTAGTGACGTGGCTGAGTTCATGTTTAGTCAAGGATAGAACCAGGCATTAGTCCATGAGCGGTTATTTTTTTTTTTAATAATCCTCACCTGAGGATATTTTTCCATTGACTTTTAGGGAGAGTGGAAGAGAGAGGGAAAGACAGAGAAACATCAATGTGATGTAAGAGAAACATATCAATTATTTGCCTCCTGCAAGTGCCTAACCAGGACCGGGGTTGCGGAGGAGCCTGCAACCAAGGTACATCCCCTCGACTGGAATCAAATCTGGGACCCTTTGGTCCACAGGATGACACTCTATGCACTGAGCCAAACCGGCTAGGGCCATGAGCCCCTTTCTATTTATTATTGACCTTTGTATATTACCAGGGGTGGTTCTATGCCTCAAATTGCTGAAATTATATGGGTAGAAAATGTAATTGAATACTGATGTTATCCCCAAAGTCAGAATAAAAGTTTTAAGTATTTTTTAAAACACTATTGTTTATAGGGACAGTAAAATGTTTATAGGGATTTATCTTTCATATGAGAATCAATGCTAAAAAGGAGGGAGAAAACAGCACTTGGAATCATGAGAGCTGGGAAACCCCCCGCTACCACCCCCACCAGTTTCAACCCCAGAGCAAATCTCCTTTGATGCCCTAATCTGTAAATTGTGGGGTAATAACCTCAGGTGACTGTGAGAATCAGATGAGCTCACCTATGGAAAGTGCTTTGTAGGTGTCAGATTCACGTGAACAGTCATCTTCAACAAAATACATACATTACATATTTATTCACTGTAGGATATTAGGGAAGCAGATTTTTAGAGTTAATTGTAATAAATACAGAAGGGCAGTGTTCAGTTTTCAAGCTCAGGTCTTTAAGTGAATACAGTGGGGACTGCTCCCAGCTTAGAAAATCAAATACCCTCGCGTGTTCTCCTCTATGGTGCCATGTTTATGTAACCAAGGTAGGGTTTTCCATTTTTCAGGCAGCAAGATCTGTACCTGCAATTACCAATATGGTAGCCACTTGCCACATGTAGCTATTTAAACTGAAGTAAATGAAAATTCAGCAAAGTTAAAAATTCAGTTCCTCAATCTAACCAGCCATGTTTCAAATACTCATTAGCCATGTATGACAAGTGGCTAACATATTAGACCACACAGAAACACAGAAGGTTCTATTGGATAAGGTTGATTTCTAATGGAAATAATTGTAAAGGCAGAGCCAAGAGGAAAACCTTATTTTATTAGCATAAATATTACTAACATTAAGGGGAAAATGAAAATTTAGACCTTTTTTCATATGACAGATCCTCTGGCTTTTGTTGGCAAAACTGGGTGGTATGATTACATTATATTCTAGTTAGAAATAGTTCTTTAATATATCTCAGATGTTAAAAGAAAATACATTTCCTTAATAGGACACTAATATTCCCCCCTTTTAGTGCTTTTCAGCCAAAGGCTTGGAACATTCTCGAGTGACCGTGGTTGGTCCCAGACTCCAGGTGGTCTTCAGTACATTGTGAAACCAGATGGAGAAGTCATGGACCATAACACAAGATATGCACCATAGAAAGGTATTCGTTTTTGAAACTCTCAAATATTCAATGTGTAGTGGCTATCAAGTTTTAGTTTAGGTATGCTTATTGAGTCAACTTGAAAGCAAGAGCTGCACTATTTTCTTTTAATTCATGTTTTCATTTAAAAAAACATATTAAGTACCTGCTAAAATTACATATACACTGTGCTAGGCCCTGAGTTACCCAAAATAAGAGACAAGACCTCAGACCTCATGGTGTTTACATGTTGGAGTAGTAGGTAGGAGTCTAGAGAAACAGGCAAAAATACTGAATAAAGTATCTTATTCATTCATTTATTCAATCAATAAGTTCCTTCTCAGAACACCATAGTATTATTCACATTAGATAAACATTTTTATAATCTTGTAGATTTGACCATGAGTATACATTGCCTTGATATAGCATCAGAGTAATGGCCCAATGCAGATTCTATTAATTATATTATTAAAGTATGACATATTACTGATCTAAACTCAATGGTAACTTGAGTAGTACAAGTTCTATGCCTTTAGTTTTTAAAAACTTTATATGAAACACCAGTGATAGTACTAATCAATTTAAACTGGGTTTCTAAAGGCATATGAGCAATGACATGACATATTTATATGTTTATTTAAATATAATATAAAAACATCTTTTCTGGAGTTAAATTTTAGAAGTGTTTATTATTGGTACAATTGTATTCATTGTTCAATTTTCTTTAAATAACAAATATTCCAATGGTACTTAAATTGACTTTTTTATATAAATAAACAAATATTACTTGAACACACATATATGAATATATAATAAGCATTATATAATATATAGCATATATATTGTATATTATATAGTGCTATATAGTATATACAATATCATGTTATATAATACTAGAGGCCCAGTGCATCAAATTTGAGCAGGGGTAGAGTCCCTAGCAGCTGCCAGCTGCTGGCCAGGGCCTCCCTTCATTCTGTGCTGCCCCCTGGTGGTCAGCACATGTCATAGCAAGTGATCAAACTCCCAGTTGGTTGAACTCTGGAGGGAACACTTTGCATATTAGGCTTATATAGACTAGAGGCTCAGAACATAAATTCGTGCAAAGACGGGGTCCTTCAGCCTGGCCAGTGATTTGAGGCCTATTAAGTAGGCAGCCAGTCAGGGGGAGGGGCAGCAGGAGGTTGGCCAGCCAGTCATAGGCAAGGCCCACAGGAAGTTGGCTGGCTATGGGAGGTTGGCTGTGGGAGCACACTGACAACCAGGAGGCAACCCCCGCATTGAGTGTCTGCCCCTAGTGGTCAGTGCGCATCATAGCAACTGTTTGGTTGTTCCAGTCGTTCCAATTATTCAGTCGTAATAGTCACTTAGGCATATCTATACATATAGATATGTGTGTGTGTCTAATAATTTTGGAACACAAAGTAAGGTGGTCATGTAAATTAAAAATTGATTTGAGCCGAAACTGGTTTGGCTCAGTGGTAGAGCGTCGGTCTGCGGACTGAAAGGTCCCAGGTTCGATTCCAGGCAAGGGCATGTACATTGGTTGCAGGCACATCTCCGGTAGGGGGTGTGCAGGAGGCAGCTGGTCGATGTTTCTCTCTCGTCGACGTTTCTAGCTCTCTATCTCTCTCCCTTCCTCTATGTAAAATATCAATAAAATATATTTTAAAAAATTGATTTGATGATAAATATTGAATAATTATAGAGAAACTAGGTTTTTAAAAAATATTTTTTATTGATTTCAGAGAGGACAAGAGAGAGAGAGATGGGGATGGGGAGGGAGGGAGAGAGAGAAGCATCAATGATGAGAAGGAATCATTGATTAGCTGCCTCCTGCATGTCCCACACACATGACCTCTGGTTCATAGGTTGATGCTCAACCACTGAGCCACAGTGGCCAGTCAATAAGGATTTTTTAACCTAATTCCCTCAAAATTCAGAAAAGTGTTATATGCATAAACACTCAATAAAGGTTGCTATTATCAGAAACTGAATTTTATGTTCTAATCGTTCTCCTAACCTCATTTGATTTTCTGCCCACTCATATGGCCATATCCTAGCAATTCCATCTATTGTGCTCCTCCTTACCCACCAGCTTTATTGGGATATAATTGACAGATAATATTATAATATATTTAAAATTATACTCTTGTTGGTTCTTAGTCTTTCATGGGTTTAATTGGATCTTTCCTAACTCCTTGGAACATGTCAGAAAATATTTTGGTACTTATTGATAATTCATAGTGGCAAATGATAACTAAAGGGCTTACATTCACATAAAAGAAACTGAACCTTAAAAAAAACACACACACCTTCAAATGCTTTCAATGCAATGCATTCTTTAAAAATGTTATAAAATGAACCCTAGTGCTCTATGATAATTTCCTCTTAATCCAAATATTTGATTATATATCACATTCTCTAAACTGGATAAAGTAACTCTATGAACTTATAATAATGTCTTTCCCCATGCTCTAAATTATAAATTTTACTAGTTTACCAATATAACCTAGTAAAGGGATAGTTGACAGTAATGCACATAAGATCTCTGTTTTGTTCAGCGATCTTTATCACAAAAGGTGAGTAATGTGTTCTAACTGACGATGAAATCCACTGAGGTATATCCTTGACTTATATGCATTTTGTGTTTTACAGGGTAGGTTTTCTGGTGTGGTGGAGGATGACTTGAACACTAAAACATCAACCCATGATGTGCAAGCCATCTTGTACTAGTTGGACATACACTGCACTAGTTGGACATAGCTATGAACAGGGTCTACCTACTCTAAAGGTAAAGAACTATAGGATCATATTTTTTTCAAAATTCTATGTTAAGATGGTATTCATTAACAGTGTGTTATCATTAATGTTTGATTTGCTGTTCAACCAAGATAACAAGAATCCTTGTCTGTGCAGTATAAGAGTTACTACAATCATTTGGCTAATCAAGATTACAAGGAAAGGCTGCCCATCCATTATGATAAAACCAAAATCATTGGCTTTATTAAATGAACAGGAGGGCTAAGTTTATCAAGTTATTTTATTCACATACTTAGAGATACATTTTTTACATTAAATCAAGTATGTGTTATAGGTGGGCTCAGAGTCAAATGTCATGTTCATTTCCCTTGGCATGCTAGGCTTGAAAAGCTCACCTTGAAGACTCCCTGGGTTCAAATGGTCTGTTCTTTGCTCTGTGTTCTAGAACAGGAGTCAGCACATGGCCCATCCTGGCCACCTGCTTTTGAAGATATCTTATTGGGACAGAGCTACCACACCCCTTCATTTACGTTTTTTTCTGTAGCTGATGCACAGTATGCGGAGGTTGTTGAGTAGTTTTGACAGGGACTGCAAGCCTGAAATATTTACAGCTTGACACTCAGTTTACTGGCCACCCCTGTTCAAAATCAGTGCTCTGGGTCAGCGGTCACCAGTTTTTCAGACCTCATGGACCACCAGCTGGTGACTGCTGCTCTAGATGTCCATTGTAGATATCTAGAATCTTCTGTTCTACATTTTCACTCTCCAGTATTTCACTAGCCACATGTGGTTATTGAGCACTGGAAATGTGTCTAATGAAACTGGGAAAATGTTTTCACCTCGTTTCATTCACACTGAAGTAGCCACAGGTGGCTGTGTCTGCGGCTGCCCCGCCCCACAGCACAGCTCTAGGACTTTGGGGGTCTTCCCTGAGGACTTGTTTCAGCCACCCTAGGACTTGCCTTCATGCAGAGAAGGGCTGGTTCTTCGGTGGAAGACTACAAATAAGGCCATTTAATTTCCATAGGCGCGTGCTGGCCTTTCTCTCTGTAAAGCTGCCAGCCCAAGTGGAGATATTTATTTTGCACCACGGTGTTATCTTTGCGTGTGACAGATAAGCTCTCTGAAGGGTGAACCCAAAGTGGTACCTGACCTGCTAGGCTCTGTTACCTGGCCCCTCTCCCCTGTGTCTATCCTGTCGTATTTCAGGCTTTACCAAATCACAGTAAAAATTGATTCGACTTCATTTGTGAGCACAGGGCATTTGGACTTAAATGGGACTGAGCACTTGTCCATGGTCCTCCACAGACAGATCAGAAACCACTGAAAGGTCATGCGCTGAACTGAGGTGTGCCCCTCACCTAGTCACAAAATGGGCCGAGCCTGGCTCTTTCTATACTCTGTCATTGGTGAAATCTCTGTGCTGCCCCCTGGTTGTGATCTCATGATTTGATTTCTTTCTACTCAACTAACTTAGGTTAGGCTACTGGTTGGGAAACTCATTAGTCAACAGAGCGGCAAACCGCAACTCTGTGAGCTGCATGTAGCTCACAAGCTGCAGTTTGCCAACCACTGGGTTAGGCAACTTCCTTAACCTCTCAAAGCCTGTTTCCTTGGCTGTAAAAAGGCACAATAAAATACCTCATTATGTTACTTGGGAGGTTGTAATGACATAATCCGTGTGAAGTGGGTAGTGACTCACCTAACTGCTCTGTTACTTGCTGTTGTATTAGTTACTTCTGCTACACTTACAGTTGCTGCTATCATCGTCCTTAATCTTTGGGAAGAGCTTCTGATAGGTTTGTCTTTCATTTGACAATTAATTCATACTTCGATTGTGGACACAACAGTTCTGTTTCCTTATAGGCTAGGCTTGCTTCGCAAAGACCCCTTAAGAGTCTTGTGGCAGAGAATCATTCCGAATAACAGTTAAGAACCATTTGCTTATGATTCATATCAGAATCCCGAGTCTGAGTTGACTGAACAAGCCAGGGTCTGTGGCAAAAGTCTGCTGCATGAAATGCTTATGGTGGGTCTCCCCTGGGGGTTCTCTGAACCCGTAGAGACGAAAGCAGCTGTCTGTGTATATATATTTAAAGCAATCACAGGCCGAAACCGGTTTGGCTCAGTGGATAGAGCGTCAGCCTGCGGACTGAAAGGTCCCGGGTTCGATTCCGGTCAAAGGGCATGTACCTTGGTTGCGGGCACATCCCCAGTAAGGGGTGTGCAAGAGGCAGCTGATCGATGATTCTCTCTCATCGATGTTTCTAACTCTCTATCCCTCTCCCTTCCTCTCTGTAAAAAATCAATAAAATATATATTTAAATCAATCACAGGCCAACTGCCTGGCACAGTCCAAGTGGTTCCACAGGCAGCCCAGCAGCGGCACTGGTGGCTAGAGACTAGTTCAGCAGGCGGCCTAGCCTTTGAACTCATACATAAAACTTCAATGGGTATGGAGGTCTAATTCCATTCTAAATTTTGCTGAGTTCCTCTTTTCATATGAGCTTCTCATTAAACCAAATGAGATGCTAAAATTGTTTGGGCTCTGTTATCTCACCCTGAGTAAAGTATATGTGCATGCTGTTAGCAGTATAGCTCAAACCATTAGGTTCATTATAGGTGTGCTTGCTTTATACCGGATTGGTATGTCTTGCTCTCAGAACTTCTCTTTTTTTTTTCTGATGAAATATATCAACTTGAAACAAGTTAGTCAGGGACAGCCACCCACTACCTGTGAGTGGCATTGCCATATACACAGTTTACCAATACCTGACTTGGGATGGAGGTTAGTTACTCTGTATATTCGCACATGCCCATATAGACCCCACCTATGTATACAGTAGGAAAGAAAGTTTAATTATGTTATAATGCTATGTTTCTTTTTAAAATATATATATATTATTGATTTTTTTTTACAGAGAGGAAGAGAGAGAGAGAGATAAAGAGTTAGAAACATCAATGAGAGAGAATCATTGATCAGCTGCGTCCTGCATACCCCCCACTGGGGATGTGCCTGCAACCAAGGTACATGCCCTTGACCGGAATTGAACCTGGGACATTTCAGTCTGCAGGCCGACACTCTATCCACTGAGCCAAACCGGTTTCGGCTACAATGCTATGTTTCTAAGTATATTTAATACATGGGATATTTTTTTAATTCTGTTATTGTGAAAAATACAGATTTTATCCTATGGTCTTTCATTCTATGTCACTAGACACACATTCCTTTTTTGCTGAGGATCTTTATATTATCCACTTTGTTAAAAATATATCTCAAAGAATTCCCCTAAAATTTTATTATAAAGCAGGTAATATGTTCTATTAAAAATAATCTTGAACCATGGACATAAAAATATTTCACTTAACAAAAATGATCTGTAGTATTCCAAATTGCCTATAAAAACAACATAATCTTCTAAAAGTTACATATCATTTCTCAGGATAAACAGAAAGAAATGAAAAATATGTTAGCATTTTAGAATTATGGATCATGTGATTTTTCTCAGTCTCAGACACCACTTTTCTCATCAGATCCATAGGCTTTATATCCTGGGTAAATTTCATCTACTCTTAAAATCATATAATCTTATATCTAAGGTCATTCTTTTGTTTAGAGAAGTGTGCTTTTTCTAGCACCTCATATTTCCAGCTCCTTGCCAGATCTCTGTCCTTTGGGGGGGGGCACCACTTTGCTGATATATATCTCCCTGGAAAAGAGGGACATGGAGAAGCTACCGAAATGCTATCCATTCCCAGCAAGGAAGTGGCCATGTGGCATAACATGGTCCACAGAAAAAGAGAGATGCTTGCTACTCTGGATTTATAGAAAAAATTTATATAGCAACCGTTAGGGGTTGTTTTGGCTGTTAAAAAAATTGTATTTGCTAAGTGGCAGTGTTAATCCTATATAATAAAAGCATAGTATGCAAATTGTCCCCTTGACTGCGAGTTCAACTAGGGGTGAGGCCGGCCAAGGGAAGGGAGAGAGGCCTTGGTTGGCAGCCATCAGCTGCTAGGGACCCTGCCAATGCACAAATTTCATGCACTGGGCCTCTAGTTTTTCTATAAAAGGCTTTGTTTTGAGAACATTAGGGGATAACAGCACAAAAAAACCATCTTGATTCTATATTCTTTACTGTTTGAAGGTCACAATTCAAGGGAAAATGCCTGCATGGCACTGGTCCTATGGAAGGTGAAAGAAGATCTGAGAGGAAAGAAGAAATCACTTTGCCCAAAAATATCTCAGCCTCATGGTGTCTCCCCCTGCCCTCCACTGCTGGAAGTAGAGTTCAGTCAATAAGGTATGAGGATTTTTCACAGTTTCAGATGGAGGAGGAAAATTGCCGTTGAAGTTTACTTAACACACCTTAAAGGTTAAATTGGCACAGTGGTTTCTAAAGTTGTGACTGAGCGGTGGTGGGAGGAATGAGGTTAGTTGGAATTTTGGGCTCACCCTCAGAGGTAGTGTGCACATCACAGTGGAAGATGGTTGACAGCTGAAGGAATGGGTCCATGACATACATTCACAAAGATTGTCCCTCAGGTTATCTACATCTTTTTTTCTGTAAATACCTAACGCCATCATACTTCTTGGAGTTACAATTTTGTAAAAGATGCTTTTAACAGTTTTCTTTAGCTCTCCTACAGACAAATAGAAGTTAAGGTTTTCCTTAAAAAAATATATGGAAGTAAATGTAAACTTTTCTGTGCATCCCATTAACTTAAGCGTTTTGGTCATTTGACTATTGTGTAATGTGTTTTTATTCTAAATGGTGTCCTAATACATTATTTTATTTTTAATTCTTTTTTGTATAAAGTATTATATATGTCTCCTTTCCCCCCCATTGATCTCTCCCCAGCAACTCCCCCATCACATGCCTTCACCCCCCTAGTGTCTGTGTCAGTTGGTTATGCTTATATGCATGCATACAAGTCCTTTGGTTGATCTCTTACCCACCCCTCACCCTCCCCTACTTTTCCTCTGAGGTTTGATGGTCTGTTTGAAGCTTCTATGTCTCTGGATCTATTTTGTTCATAAGTTTATGCTGTTGATTATATTCCACAAATGAGTGGGGTCATGTGATATTTTTCTCTAACTGGCTTATTTTGCCTAGCATAATGCTCTCATGTCCATCCATGCTGTTGTGACTGGTCAGAGTTGTTTTATTTTTACAGCAGTGTAGTATTCCATTGTGTTGATATACCACAGTTTTTAATCCACTCACCTGCTGATGGGCACTTAGGCTGTTTCCAAATCTTAGCTATTGTAAATCGTGCTGCTATGAACACAGGGGTGCATATATCCTTTCTGATTGTTTTTGATGTCTTGGAATATATTCATAGAAGTGGGATTACTGGGTCAAATGGGAGTTCCATTTTTAATTTTTTTAGGAAACTCCATACTGTTTTCACAGTGGCTGTACCAGTCTGCATTCCCACCAGCAGTGCACAAGGGTTCCTTTATCTTCACATCTTCACCACTAATTGTTTGTTGTTTTGTTGATGATAGCCATTCTGACAGATGTGAGATGGTACCTCATTGTCATTTAGATTTGCATCGCTCAGATGATTGGTGACTTTGAACATGTTTTCATATATTCTTGGCCTTCTGTTTGTCACTTTTGAAAAGTGTCTATTTAGGTCACCCCCCCTTTTTTTATCTTCCTTTTAAGATGTATGAGTTCCCTATAAATTTGAGATTAGATCCTTATTGGATATAACATTGGCAAATATGTTCTCCCATGCAGTGAGCTTTCTCATTTTGTTGGTTTCTTCTGCTGTGCAGAAGCTCTTTATTTTGATGTAGTCCCATTTGTTTATTTTCTCCTTAGTTTCCATTGCCTTAGGATCTATATCAGTAAAGATATTGCTATGACTTATGTCTGATATTTTTCTGCCTGTGGATTCTTCAAAGATTCTTATATTTCCAATATTATTGTTTCTTGATTTTAATTCATATCAACAATTCACTGTTGTGTTTTTTAATCCTCACCAGAGGATTTGACTTTTTTTAGAGAGAGTTGGAAGGAGGGAGAAACATCAAGGTTGTTTGCGTACCTTCTTCTACCCAGGGAAGAGATGAACCTGCAACCGAGGTATTTGCTCTTGACCCTTTGGTCTGTGGGCTGGCACTCTAATCACTGAGTTAAATCAGCCAAGACTGATTTTCTTTTTTTTTAAATAAATCTTTATTGTTTATTTTATTACAAGTGTTCCTCATTTTTTTCCCTCCATTGCTCCCCTCCACCAGGTTCCCACCCCACCCTCTGCCCTTTCGACACCCCATTGTCCTCATCCATATTTTCACAGCTTATGTTCAGTCTCTTCCCGCACCCCCCACTCCCCTTTTCCCTGATAATCATCAGTCCACTCCCCTTCCATACCTCTGATTCTATTATATTCAACAGTTAATATTGTTCATCAGATTTTTTAATTCCCTTGGTTTTTAGATTCACTTTTTGATAGTTACATATTTGTTGTTCATAATTTTTATCTTTATTTTCTTCCTCTTCCTAAAGAACCCCCTTCAGCAATTCATATAATTCTGACTTGGCAGTAATGAACTCCTTTAGTTTTTTTGTGTTTTTTTTTTTTTGTGAAGCTCTTTATCTGGCCTTGGACTCTGAGTGATAGCTTTGCTGGGTAGAATATTTTTGGCTGTAGGTTCTTGTTATTCATCACCTTGAATATTTCTTGCCATTCCCATCTGGTCTGCATGGTTTCTGTTGAGAAATCAGCTGACAATCATATGGGTGCTCCTTTATAGGAAAAAATCACAAACAAAAGAAATGGAGGACAAGAAGCGACTGGATATAGAGTTCAAAACCACGGTTATAAGATTTTTCAAGAATTTCCTAGAAAAGGCCCATAAAATAAACAAGACCTATGAGGATATGAAAAGGGATCAACTAGAAATAAAGAATACATGGTCTGAAATAAAAATATTATATAGACTCCTAAAAACAGAATGAAAGATCACGAGAATCAAGTCAAAGATTTGGAACTCAAAGAGCCAGAGGACACCCCTCCACAGAAGCTTTTACCTGCTTTTTTCTTGCTGCTTTTAATATTCTTTGTCTTTTGCTCTTGGAATTTTAATTATGATGTGTCTTGGTGTGGTCCTCTTTGGATTCCTTTTGTTTGGGGTTCTCTGTGCTTCCTGGACTTGTAAGTCTATTTCTTTCAACAGGTGGGGACAGTTTTCTGACACTATTTCTTTCAATATTTTTTTCGGTATCTTACTCTCCCTCATCTTCTGGGACCTCCATAATTCTGATGTTGGTTCACTTGAAGTTGTCCCAGAGGTTTCTCACACCATCTTCAACTTTCTGGATTCTCTTATCTTCTTGCTTCTGCAGAGGGGTGTCCTCTGGCTCTTTGTGTTCCAAATCTTTGACTTGATTCTTGCAATCTTCCATTCTGTTTTTAGGACTCTGTATAATATTTTTTATTTCAGACAATGTATTCTTTATTTCTAGTTGATCCTTTTTCATATCCTCATAAGTCTCGTTTATTTTATCGGCCTTTTCTAGGAAATTCTTGAAAAACCTTATAAGCGTGGTTTTGAACTCTATATCCAGTTGCTTTTTGTCCTCCATTTCTTTCGTTTGTGATATGTTCCCTTGTCTGGCATTTTTGCAGGTTCCCTGAGTTGGTAGGGTGGCTTTGTGTGTTAAGGTGTCCTATATGGTTCAGTGGGTTAGCCTCCCAGTTACTTGAGGTGGACACTCTTCGTGCACCCCTTTGTGGACTCTGTGTACAGCCTTATTGTAGTTAAGTCTTGATTGTTGTTGGTACCACTGGGAGGAACTGACCTCCAGGCCAATTGGCTGTGAGGATCAGCTATGTCTATGCTGGGAGACAGCCTTATTTGACTAGACTTGAAAAATTGCAAAAGCCTTTGAGTTCAGTTTGGATGGGGCGGAGTTTCAGGGTGGAGCCTACAGCCTTGGATTCCATCAGCCCTGCCCTATGAGGTTCCTGAGTCTCAGTGTTCCTCAGTGTCCTTTGGTACTCACTACAAGCACCTCTGAGAGAAAGGTGCCCTTGAGTTTCACCCGTTACCAGACAGTCTAATCAGCCATGGGCAAACTACAGCCCGCAGGCCAGATCTGGCCTGTTCGGCTGTTCTATCCAGCCCGCGGAGCAGAAAGAGAGAAGGGTTCTCCTGCTCTCCCCTCCGCTCCTTCACTAGCAGCCCAAGATGAGAGTGCCAGCATGGTCAGGTTGCTTTTGTTCTGGCCCTCTGGTCCAGTTTAAGAACCCACTGTGGCCCTCGAGTCAAAAAGTTTGCCCACATCTGGTCTAGTCTCTTTCCCAATGAGCCCGGAACTGGGGTTCAGTGCACTTGGAAGTGGGGTTAAGAGCAGTCCAGAGCTTATGTCTCCTTCCCGCTAGGGCAATCCAGTGGCATAGTCAACAGTCCATCCTCTGCACACAATGGCGCACTTCTGGGGCTCTGCCTTTCGCTGCTCCCCTGAGTTTCCGACTTACAGCCCAGCTTCCCTCTGCATGAGCCTGGGACCTCAGGGTCTCACCCAGAACTGGGGTTTAGTGCAGTCGGAATTGGGCTTCAGCGCAGTCCAGAGCTTTTATCTCCTTCCAGCTAGGGAACACCAGCCAGGCACTCAGCTGCCCCCTCCTCTGGCTCAGTCCTCTCCCCAGGTGCACACCGTGTCTCGGTACCTTAGGCTTTTACAGCTCCTCTGATTGTCCTTCTGGTTTTCTCTTTCCTTCTAGTTGTAGAATTTCCAGTCAGTCAATTTTCCTGTAGTTCTGGATAATGTCCACTTTATATTTTAGTTGTATTTTTTAAAATTGTTGTGTGAGGCTGCAGTTAGGCGTTTACCTATGCTGCCATTTTGATTTCTCTTTGATCTTTTTAAAGGGAGTATCCTATGGCTCTTTTAAATATAGTAAGTTCTAATCTATATTCCCAATGCCCAAAGTGTTTAATCTCTTTGAGGAGGTTCTTTCTTAATTACCCTTTGGTAATATGGAAACTAAATGGCTTTATTCAATTTGACAATTTCCCTTTGAGTAAAAGTCCATGATCTTCAACTTTAATCTGGTAACATGCTAGAAGACTACAGAGGTTTCTTTGACGTGGTATAGATGAGTCAGAGTGACTGGTAGTGTGGCCTTGGCACCAAAGGGAATTAGTTACCTTCTGATAGTTGACTGTGATATGCCCTCAGGAGGCATACCTCAGGTTTACTGCTTGGGTATTTTGAATTTACAAAAATTTCTTAATTATCACTGAAGACCTTTTTCTTGCTACCATAATTACTTATCCATCTCTTTCGTCATATACTTGATGTGAGATAAAGTCATAATGATGTAATTTTTAATTTTTTAAATAGATTAAAACCCAACTATAATAGGAAAAATAACCTTATTGTGCATTCTAAAACCATATGCAAAATTATCTGCATTTTTAGATCATCTCATTCTTATCCAGTTCTGTGTGCATGCAAACCAAGAGTAACCAGGAGTATCTGTACATGCTACGTAATTTGGGTAAAAAGCAAAAGCAACTATTGTATACTGTATAGTTGACTCTTGAACAGCAGCAGTTTGAACTGCATGGGTCTACTTACACATAGTTGTTTTGTTTTTATAAACAAAGACTATATGTGTATTTTTCCTTCCTTATTATTTTAATTCTTATTTATTTTTTTTCTAGCTTTATTATAAAAATACAGTATTAATATATATATCACAGGTGTCCATTGACTGTTTATGTTATCAGTAAGGCCTCAGGTTAACAGATAATTTGGGGAGAAGTCAAATATTATATACGTGGATTTTTAACTACATAGGTGATTGGCACCCCTCATCACCCACCATGTTGTTCAAGGGTCAACTGTATTTAGACATATTTTCAATGGCTCTTCATTCAAGGTTCCACTTACTTGGTTAAATTAGTGGCCTATTAGAAGTCTAGCTTTTTCTTCTGTTTCCCCTTGAATGTGCTGCTGTGAATGAAGATCGTTTGAGGTAAACTCAGTTTCCTTGTCCTTATTGCTGAATGCATACAGTTGGTTAGATGGCAGGAACATGGATTAGATAGTAGAACACTTCTGGAAGATGTTTCCAATCTGTGAGCTTGACATACCATGCCGAATGGAGAATTCTAGCAACTGCTCTACATGTTACTGACAAGTTAGAGAATCTCTGACGATTTAAGGTGTTTTTCTATAAAGTACAATGAGGACATTTATAAATACTATGAGACACATTGCTGGACAAGACAGTGGGTAGGCAAGACATTTATTCACTTACTATATGATCTCAGTGTAACATGTGCCTACAGTATAAACAGTAAACGTACAACGGGTCAAAACGTTTTTACAATGTGCAATACATTAGGTA
Source organism: Vespertilio murinus (assembly GCA_963924515.1). Classification (NCBI taxonomy): domain Eukaryota; kingdom Metazoa; phylum Chordata; class Mammalia; order Chiroptera; family Vespertilionidae; genus Vespertilio; species Vespertilio murinus. Next base: position 120,146,267 of record OZ004708.1, read on the forward strand.
TGTTAATTTGACATGATAAATGTCGCATGTCTCCCAAATGTAACCCCAGGCTTCCTATTTTAATGTCTTCAAATATACAAATCAATCTTACCAGAGAAACTAAAACCAAATCCTATTCATTTCTCTTTCAAACTTATTTATACATGTTGAAAGGTTTTTGGCATGTAAGGAATGAGTCTTAAGTCTATTTTTAGATGTTAATGTTCTGGACAGACTGATGGGCACTGGTAACATGTAAGCATGTTGCAAAATGACTGAAATTGGATGGCTGCTACTGGTGAGGGAGAAGCCTTAGAGATAGGAGAATCTCCTTTACATGTCATCACCTGGGTTTTCCTTCTCATTAACATTGACCTATGTCCTGTTAAGACTCCTACAATTCCCCCACTTTTCTTACCTGTGCTGTCAGAGTCAGTGTTAGGTTTGTTAACAATATTTTACTCCTATACAGCAAGACATTTTAGAGCATTCCATATAAAGGTAAATATCAAAAATATCTAGGACAATAATGAGTTGAGTTATGCATTACAGTCATTGTACTTTCACACCTATCTTTAAAATCCACACATTTAGAAAAATATATTATTGCATATGAAACCACAAACAGGCATTCTGAGTTCTGCCCATTCTGACTCAAAACAGTATGTACAGTTCTATGCAGAGTCAGAGTGTGCTGTAGACTCACACCCGGGTCTTCGTGTGAAAGGCCCAGACACACAGCAGTATACACACTCCACGGTTCTCCGCCTCCTCTCTTGGCACAGCCTCGCTTGCTGTCTTGGCATTGACCGTCAAGGGTCTCTCGTGCCCGTGAAGGGGCAGCAGAATACATAGACGATGGAGGCCTGCCCTAGGCCGCTTCTTCAGCAGAGCAGTCGATCCCTGCGTAGGTAAACTTCTCATACAGCGTGGTATTCACGTAGGTCTGGAAGAACAAGAGTGGCTCAGAGGCGGCCTCAAAGCAACTCTCTGCTGTGCTTTGCTTGTTTCCATTCAAATACTAGGTACTTGGGGGACACTTTGCTGTCCTCGGTTCCTTGTGTATTTGACATATTTCTTTCATTTACTTGACTTTTACAGTAAATGTTCCTCTCACTTTCCCCGTTCCTGAGCTTCCCTTTCTCACTGTCTCTCATTAGTCCCTCCTTAAGTGTTCTGGCTTCTAAGGGCCCTGCCTCTGCCCACTCTCACCTTCACGGCACCCATGTCATCAAACCCACATCTCCTTCTGGCATAATCACCACTCGGGTTTTGATGACTATCAAAATCTATCTCCCTAATTTAGATTTGCCTTTTAAACTTCAGATACATATAAGCCAGCTACCTTGTAGAAATTTTTATAGAATTCCTGACCCTCCCCATAGTAATCTGCAGACCATGCTCTGGTATTGCCTGCTGTGTGCCCTTGAGTCTGTTTCCTTGTCTATAAAATGACAGGGTCAGGCTGAGAAGATGTAAGAGTCCTTTTAACTTAAATAGGCTAATTTTATATGTTGTTCTGTGTGTGACTGTATATTGTATAGAGCTCTTATTTCCTCAAGATTGGGGCCACATTTTTTGTGTCCCTATAATACCTAGGGCTGTGTCCAGAAGGCCTCGTTAAATTGCATAAAAACGATTTTTATTCACCACACTGGGCACATGAGGAATTGCAATGAAAGAGCCCCTGGTTGAACTCCATACTCACCTTCCGTTCTTCTAACATCCGGTTTAAGGACACCAGAATCTGGGCAAATGAGGGCCTCTCATATGGCTTTTCCCTCCAACACTGTCTCATTAGATCATACCTTTAGAAACAAAGAGTTAAAGGGTTACCTTAGTAACTGTGCTGCAGTCCTGGGCATGGCCAGGTGCAGAGTATGGAAACGAGAAGAGAATGTGGCCATTCAACTCGTGGTCATTAAGCTTGGCCAGCAGGAGATAGAGATATGGCACTAGGAAGCTCCTGTTAGCCCTCTTTCCTCTCCCAGTAGATCTAACGCCCACCCGGGTGCCACATCTGGGGATCTTGGCCTCAGCTCTTCTGATCAGCTGGAAAGAACTGAGTTATGTCTCTAGGGCAGCATTTTCCTTGGAATACTACATCTCTCACAATATTAGTGTTTCATTTTTTAAAAATGGCTTCAAGCTCAAATAAGTGCGCAAAATTGCTACTTCTGCATATCCCTCTTAAGGGTCAGCTAGTAAAACCTTGAGAAATCCTGCCATTAAAAACAAGAAAACAGATTGGCTGGTGTGGCTCAGTGGTTGAGTGCCAACCTTTGTGTTGGGAAGCACAAGATACTTGGTTGGAAAGTCTGTAAGGACAACATTCTGACACTAAATTATTTATTCCACCTAGAGCCTTCCACTCTTCAAATTATGCCAGTTAGGCAGCTTCTCTCTCAGCTAGGCTGTGGGAATTCCAGTATCACTAACATTCATCATTCTTCCCCTCAGAGTAGTTTTTACTGTAGGAAGCAATCTTTATAGAAGTGAAATTCCATGAAGAAAAATCCATCTTCCTTAAGGTAACAGCTGGCAAGTCTATCCCCAAAGTTCATCTCAAGATTGCATACATTTACTTGTGAGTGATGTCATCCATTTATTTCGGATCTTTTCTGCTTTTGCTGACCTCATCTTCAGCCTTCCCAAGAACTGTCACCTTCAGTGCCTCCTGGATTCCATGCCTGGGATGGGACGCTCCTCCTCCCTGCCATTGCCATCTTAGGGTAAAGAACCCCATTATTGCTGCTCTTTGTGGCCTCCATGAGTGTGTGCGTGCATGAAGGTATATGAATGTGTGCAGGAGTGAGATGATCCCTTCACTGGAGTCTGTCTACCCATGAAGCAGGCAGCAGGGAGGTCAAGATAAATGCCCTAGGACAGGCCCGACTTACACCTCATCGTCACAGTTCAGGGGCTTCTCCAGTCGGTAGCCCTGTGGCAGCTTCTCATAGAGCTCGGCACACGTCATCCCGCAGTAGGGGGTGCCACCTGGAAGACAGGAAATGTGTCCTCAGCCCTCCGGTGCAGAAGCAAAGGTCTCCTGCCCAGCGGCTCAGAAGCCAAGAGCCTGGGAGAAGGAAGGGGTGTATCAGGGTGTGCACCCAGCGTGACCTTCCTCTCTGAGCATACCCACCGCAGGGCAAAGGTCCACGTCCTCCTCACAGCGCTGCTACTCTCCCAAGTCAGTCTGCACACAGCACACCCATCGTACCAACACAGTGTACCTTTTTCCTAACCGGAAGTAGTTATATTACGTACTTCTGGTTTTATCTACTCTACAATAGTTACTAGTTTTAAATCTAAAAGCATACATAGTTGTAGAAAACTTGGAAAATATTTTTTTAAAAACATGAAGAAAAAAAATACAATAGCTTTTATTACCCTTCTGTGTAGTCCTTCCAGTCTTTTAAAGTGTGATATTTAAAAAATAAATATAAATTTATTTTGGGGGCATGTACATTCTCACAGGCTATTCAATAGCCTTCAAAACGTCATTTTTGCTCAACTACATCATACCAACTTGACGTGGAAATAAACTTGGACGAGCTCTCTGACAACTCTGCACAAGTGGGGACAATTAACCTATAACAAAGCTCATGGCCACCAGGTTGTTACAGTTACGCATGACATCAGATATGGAGAAACATGGGACTAAAATCCACGCACACATGGGAACCCACATGGCTCTGTTTCCAAGTGACATCTGGTGGCACCACATACAGACAGTCCCTGTGGGGCCCACAGTGAGGGAGACACACCCGGGTACTCACCGAGGCTTACGATCTCCCACAGTAACACTCCGTAGGACCACCTGCGGACGGGAAATGGGAAACCAAGCATCAGCATCCTCAAAGAGCTGAAGCAGTCATTGCCCAAAGCCAGGGTGACTGACCCTTCCTCCAAGAGAGAATGCCTAGTGTCTGCTCGCTGGGACAGGCCATGCACACAGCACGCATTTCTCTCTCCTAGGCCCTCCTCCTAGGTCTGGGGGAATTGTAACAGAGGAATGGGTCTGTCCTGCTGGAACCCCACTTACTTCAGGTAGCGAGTACAAGGTGGTGCTATGGGAAGCAGGTCAAATTCTAGGCCAGACAAATTGGCGTTAAATCCCACCTCTGCCACCCGATGTTCATGCAACTTCCTGCACCCTCAGGCTTCTGAAAGTGGAGATGCCAGCTTCTACCTCTGAGCTATGCAGGCATGATGTGAGACAATGTCTCAAAGGTGCCCTGCACACTGAGGGTACAGTAATTGCCAGCCTCCTCCTCGCCCCCAGCATAAGGAAACCCTGTGACCAAGTCCCCTCAACCCTTTCGGCTTCCGTTTTTCCTCCTCAAAATAGGGCATGTGGGCAAGATGGTCTAAGTCTCGATCCCACCCCTTTCTTCCACCATCAGCCCGAGCCTTGTCACTGCAGCTCCAGGCAGAGGTGGTCTCCCCGGATGACAGCTCGGCCATCCCTGACCCTCAGCAGCTATTCTGGGCTTCAGGCACCAAGTGCAGTCTGAAGTGGAGCCACAGAGGGCCGGTGAGCCCTTGCTCCCCTGGACATCAAGCCTTGGCCACGAGGTCTGTCCTTGACCAGCAGAAAGAAACCTAAGCCTGCCCCCCTGACTTCCACCCGGACACTGCCCACTCCGGCTCCATTTAGCCTGTGCACTTCTTTCCTGAGCAGCTTTGTCCCGGAGGCCGCGAGGTGGACTCACACGTCACTGTTGGTTGTGTAGACGCTGTAATTGAGGGACTCGATCGCCATCCAGCGCACCGGGAGCCGCCCCTGCGGGGAACAAAGTGAGATGCTCTGAGGCAGGAAGGCCCTTCTCCAGGCTGGCTTCCCCAAGGCGGGGCTCTCCCAGGCCCCGGGAGCCTGTGTGGAGCTCCAAAGACACAGGGAACGACAGGCTCAGGAGCTGCTGTTTGAGTATGTTCCCCCTACCCTGTGATTTCACATTCAAAGACGTGCAAAGGATAGAAGTCCTGCTCACCTCCAGGGGTCCTGCTGCAGTTCTGCATGAACTAAAATGGGTGTGCGTGTGAGTGTATGTGAGTACTTGTAGTCATGTATTTTTTTTCCCCATTGATCCTCACCCAATGATATTCTCCCATTGATTTGTAAAGAGAGTAGGAGAGAAGGAGGGGAGAGAAACGTTAATGTGAGAGACACATTGATTGGTTGTCTTCCACACGCACCCCTACCAGGGTCAGGGATCGAACCTGCAACCCAGGTACATGCCCTTGACCACTGAACTACATTGGCCAGGGCCATTCTTTTATTCAATTTGTGCCTCTCAGAGACCACCACGTTGTTACAGTTATACATGACATCAGATATGGAGAAACTGGTTTGAAAGGGGAGACATGGCATAGAAACTGTGGTGCAGGAGGTGGGGAAGAGTTTCCAGAGGAGGGGACTTGGGGCTTGGTTCTGAGATGTGTTGGTGGCGGCAGGTGGGTGGGAGAGGAGGAGAGAGCATGGCAGGCAGGCCACACGGAGCGGGTACAGATATACCACCAGCAGAGGAAGGACCTCTAGCCAGTGAGGCTTACACTGGGTTTGGAGGTGGGTGAGACACACTCACTCGCCCTTTTGGTGCCTGGCCCTGGCTCCCTCTCTAGGCCATCCCCGTTTCCAGGCTTGGAAAAATCAGACTAGGCATTGGGGAGTGTGCCTTCTGAGGTTTATTCCTAGTTTCCTCAGTTTTGCTCTGATTTGGGGATCCCTTCCTATCCACCCAACCCAGAGATCCCATGAACCTGAGAGAGAGATACCTGTGTCAGGGACTGGTCCCAGTGCTGGCAGTGGCGTTTCAGCCACATTCGCTGGGTGGGACAAAATCAGGAGTCTTTTAGGGGATCTTCCTCAGCCCCCTGACACTGGAGCAGGCGTCCTCCCAGACCATCTACCCTGGAGCCCAGCCCTGCCCCAGGGTTATGCCTGCAAGCCCAGTTCTCTCCCCGGTCTTTGTGAAGTGGCGATATCCTGAACTCTTTCTGCTCATACATTCTGAATAGTCATTTCATACTTTAAGGCTCAGCTATGGAAATGTTCTTTGTCACATCTACATCTTCAGTACTCTCAATATTCCCTCCTCCCTTCACAGTACACACACCCCCAACACACACACACACACACACACACACACACACACACACACACATATATATATATATATATATATATATATATATATCCCCACATCCCCACCATCTAGTCTAGTTCTCTCCCCCCAGCACAGCTAAGAACTGGAAGGAGTTCCTACCTTCTCTGCTCTGTCTTTGTTTTCTCTTCCCTGGCGGCTTCTGACCTCATACATCCTAATTACTAATTTCCTTGCTCATTTTCATTTTTTTCACCTGTTTTGGATCTGTCCATGGCTATCTGTCCCCACCGCTATCACCGAGGGTCAGACCACCGTCCCCTTTTACCGGATGGCACCCACCTCTCCCCAAGGGCCTGTTCTCCACTCCACAAGCAGAGCGTCAGTCACTCTAATTGGCAAATACAGCCCCGTGGCTCCTGTCCTTAAAATGTCTCAATGTCCCCGTGGTCCCAACATCCCAAATCCTTAATTGAACCCCAAACCCTTAGCTGGAATTCAAGGTTTTCCAAAAAGACCTTATCCCTTCTTCCTCCTCCAATGAATTTTTAACTCTCCCTCTTTTCAGCATAACGCTCCAGCCATACTGAATTGCCTAATTCCCAAATGTCTCACACTTCCCTTTGCCTCTAGGCTTTAGACACCCTGCACCCTCCAGATCATAGAATCCATTCTCCCATCTCTGCTTAACATCCACTGCAGCACTCTGCCTCCTCCGGGAAGCCTTCCATGCTTTCCCACAGGCTCGTTGGGTGTGCCTCCTCTGTGTTCCCATGGCATGTGCTTTCCTGGCCCCCAGCATGTGCTAATGACGACAGCTGTTCATTATGTGTTAATCTGTGAGCTCTTTGAAGGTGGAGCCTGTGTATGACTTACTTTACTTCCAAACTTAACACAAAGCACAAAACATGGTAGTAAAAGATAAAAACGATTATGAGGGAAAGCATATGTTAATCAATGAAAATAAAACCCCATATCAGTACATTAGTTGGCAACACTTCCTATATGAGAATCACCTGGGATTTTTTAAAACACACATACACAAAATGATGCAGAACAACTAAGTCATCATATCTAAGCAGCAGGGCTCTGCATTTGTATTTTTAAAAAGCTCCTCAAATGGTTCTAAAGTGCAATGTGATTTGAAAATCTGACTTAAATGGACCAGAGAAAGTAGCCACTCTGCCCTCTGGTGGTGTATTTCTATATTGCACTCTTCTTGCAAAGAGCTTGCAAGCCTCTCCAATCCCTTCTCCTTTCCTCCTCTTCCTTCACCCCTATACCCTTCCTCCTCAGACCCCATGCTACCAGGGAACACTACCCTGCCATTAGGAAGTAGACTTGAGCCCCAAACAGTATTCTGTTCCTTTAAGAATTCCTTGTAACCTCCCCAAGACTACAGAAATCCCCACTCTTTATAAAATGCCAAGCAAAGTAGCAATCACCTTGGGCATCTGAGAGCATCCAAATAAAGTGAGTAGGTTTGGGGATAACTTGTATTCATCCCTCCACCCCCTCATCTAGGGGCCACGTCACCCAAATGCAGGAGCAAAGAGAGGAAAGGGATTCTGTGAGGGAGACAGGAGGCACAGGATGGGGAGGGGGGACGTGGAGCAGTGGGTGGTGGGTCTTGCCACTTTAAGACAAGCCCTGCAGAGAAACATCTGCTTTGAGAGGGACAAATTCTAAAAATCGTAGGGAACAAGTACCACCTGGAAACCATTCCTCATCAGGGAGGCACCTGTGGCTTCAGAAGGTGACAGGTTGGGTGGTGTCTCTAAGAGACAGAGGGGCCCCAGTTCAAACCCTGATCAAGAAAGGGAGGGGAGAGGTCCAAAGTGGCTCCATTCACTGTGACTGTAACTGAAAATGTAGATGCTTGTGGAAAGCGATAAGTAAAAAATAGCAAAGTGTCACGGTGGTGAACTACAGGTCATTTCCTTTTCAAAGCATTCTTGAATCTGTGTTATCTTGTCAGCCACTAAAATAAGCATTTTGAAAAGAAAGGAAACCTGCGTTTGAGGATAAACTCTGAAACTTGAGCCTTGTGAAAGCAACTGGGTAGCCCTAAAGTAAAAAGAGTCTCCATATCACATGAAAACTGGACCCGTCCCAGGTGCACCAAGCCCAGGGAATGCTCATCAGGCCTGGAAAAGGGAGACCTACCCACTGAGGGACCCCACCCCGCAAGCACATGGGGGAAGCAGGGGTGATGGCATGCTGCTGAGGAGACCGCTGAGCCTCCCTAAAGACAGCGGGAATGCTTCTCAGTTACTTTTGAGCCTCTCCCATCTAAGATTCAAGGTTTTCTTCACACATCCCCCAAACCGGTGTGTCTTTCCCTGTGCCAGTCAATGCCAGTCAACAGGGGGGGGGGGCACTTACCTGTAGGATAAAGAAATCTACCAGCCCTAAGTCAGGCCCCCAGCAAACCTGGGAGCCATATTCTTCATCAGTGGGTGCTCCCTTGATGCGTAAGCTCCCTCCCTTTCTCCTTTCCCTCACCTTGTTTCAGACACACACACACACACACACACACACACACACACACACACACACACGCTCCCTTGAATCTGTTTCTCCTTATACCTTGATTTCTATTCTTGGGGGGGGGAGGGTGTGTGAAGGGGAAATCAAGAACCTTTTCACCGAAAATACTGGCACAGTACGAATACCCAGGGATGTAGCATTGCCAGGGTTTTCTGATTCCAGGGTGGGCAACAAAAGCAGAATGAAGTCCAGCTTCTTACTTCTGCTAACACTGTGGTTAGGTTCTCCAGGGATCAGACGTGAGATCAATTACAGTGTGGGAGGACGGGTCTCATTAAGTGAACATGGATTTTATTAATTTGGGCTTGACAGGGACATTGGGAACTTTTTGCAAAGAGGGATATCTGTGGGCCTTTGGAAGTCCCAAGTTTCTCCCTGGGGCTCCTTGTGATTTGGGAACCTCATTAATTGACTTTCATTATATTTGGAAAATATGTTCCATGTCTCATTTGCCCATCCATGTTTGCTGTGCATGGAAGGAGACTGTGGGAGCTCCTCGCACTGGGTCTGGCTGGACCCAGAGCTGAGCCCTGCACTGTGAGGCTCAGCTGAGTGAGTACCTGGCCACCTGTGATAGTGGCTTTTTTGCTGGTAGTTTGGATCCTCCAGTCATGTTAGGGATCAAAACTTAGAAAGTATGTTTGCTGGGCCAGGGGCATATCTACTGGGGTCCACGGTAGATGCCTCGGTCACCGCGGGGCAATGGTCTTAGAGCAGCAACATCAGGATGGGAAGGCGACTTGGAAAGGGAATTGTTGGGTCTGTTTGGAACTCACCATCGTCTTTTTCACATAAACTTCTTGACCTCGGGACAGTCCAAAATCGGCTATTTTGGCTACATAGTTTTCACCAACTAAAATGTTCCTGGCAGCCAGATCCCTGTGGATAAACTGAAATTTCAAAAAAAAAAAAAAAAAAGTCAGTATTTCCAGCATCATACTTGCTTTTTCAAGTCATTTTGTTAGTACCATGCCCTGGGGGCCAGCACTTTGGGAAACCGCGATGAGAGGGTAGGATGAAAATGGGTTTTTAAATGCCACCAGAATCCAGTTCCCTTGAAGTTGCTCCCTAAAACCCTCAGTGGATTCCACCAAATCTTGGGAGACGTATTTCAGAGGGGGAAACTGGGTCATTAAATCTTCCTGTTGCCACGCAAGTAAGTCCTCTGCTCTGAGCATTATCTGGGCTAAGACAGGTTAAGGAACTTTACCAAATACATATGGTGATATTCACTAGGTGAATATATTGCCTGTACTGAGCGTTAACACCTATATAAACAGATGGAATATTAACAAGGAGATTAAAATTAGGGAGATGATAAGAGGAATTAGAGAAGACAGGTGGACTGGGGGGAAGTGTACAAATGTAAACTGATTCTAGAGAGCATTTCCAAGGAAAGGTGTCCCAAGAAAGGTTCCTCGTGACAAACCTGCTTCTGGCTCAGGTAGTCCATGCCCCGGGCCACGTCTGCGGCAAAGTGGAGCAGCTGCTGGGAGGACAGCGTGGAGGCCGTGCTGTTGGCGATGGCGAAGGCCGGGTCGGTCTCCAGCACGCGGCTCTTGCGCAGGAAGTCCAGGAGGTTGCCGTGGGGGGCATACTCGATGGCCAGGTACAGGTAGCCTGTGGGGGAAGGAGAGACACCCCTTAGCTGGAGCCTAAAAAGCTCGAAACTTCTGAGATGTGCCAGGTCCCTCAGAAATTGCTCATGAAACTTGTCATCTACAAGTAACATATCTAGTTAGGCCAACCTCGGTGCTGCTGGGGCAGTAGGGCGAGAAGTGAGGCCTGCCATGCTTGAAGGGTGCCATACTGAGACCACGGTGCCCCTCCTCCCCACCCCTCCCCTTTCCCATCAAATGCGCACGAACATGGACAGCTTCCCGAGCGCTTCCCTCTACTCAGTGGTGACAGTCTCAGGAAATCAAAGCATTTGTTTCCAGGGGGATCTAAGGCAGCCAGTCTTCATCATCTTTTGTTTATTTATTTTTTGTTAATCCTTACCCAAGGATATTTTCCCATTGATTTTTTTTTTTTTTTGAAAGAGAGTGAGAGAGATCAAGGGGGGAGGAGGAGAGAGAGAGAAATCAATGTGAAACATTCACATCAATTGGTTGCCTCCCTGGTACGTTCCAACCAGGGATGGGGATCCAGCCTGCAACTGAGGTACGTGCCTTGACTGGAATCAAATCTAGAACTCTTCAGTTCACGGGCCAACGCTCTATCCACTGAGCCAAACCGTCTAGGGCCACATCACCTTTTATTTCTTTTTTCAATACTGGTTGGGAACCTAATATGAGCCAGCCATGTTATTTCAGTGTGTGTCTACCATTCTTGAGGTTATTTAAAAAATAAAACAAATAAAAACAAATAAACAATGATTACAGATCCATAGCAGAAGAACCCACAGCTGATAGCCTACTCTCTCCAACCTGCTCCTCCCTAAAACCCCCACCAAGCCACCTTTCTGCCAGACACGGGGCAGCAGGGCCCAGTGCCAGAGGCAGCATTTTGCTTACAGAGACCAGAAAAAAACACACAAATAAAACATAGCTTTTAGAACACATTATGGTGCATTGTCTTGTTATTCAATTGTTTTTTCCATTTAATAAAAAACAATATTTTTGATAAAAACATTGATCTTTAGAGCCAGTGAAAAGTAGAGTGATTTTACTATCTTTTTAGAGCTAATATTTTTGATATAACTAGATTTAAAATGTTGAATGATTTTGAACTTAAAAAGTATTCTAAGAAATTAAATTTCTGACCAAAATAGAAAAAAAATTTCTAGCACTGAATCCTGTTGACTATAAGGAAAGGTATACGTAATTCCAAGTATGACTACCCTTTCTCACTTCTGTACTGAAATATAAACCTTAAGAACCAATCAATTACATCCCAAAGCAGGGGTGAGGAACCTTTTTTTCTGCCAAGGGCCATTTGGATATTTATAACATCATTCACAGACCATACAAAAGTATCTACTTAAAAATTAGCCTGCTATATTTGGTCAAACCTTTAATTAATTCACCCTCAATGCCTTGGCAGGGCCAGACCAGATGATTTGCTGGGTCTTATAGGGCCCAAGGGCCGGACGTTCCCCACCCAGTCGTAATGTGACAATAGAGCAAAATTTAAAAAGATATATTTTTCTGTTGTTGGTTTTTTTAACTTTCGTTTACTGTTGCCCCATGCTGATGACTGTTTTCAGGAAGTGGCTCAAAAATAAATGTCATTACTCTGTTCTTAAACCTAAGGGACATGCTCCGACTTTCAGAATTACACCCTTATTGGATCACAGAGTGATGTATCGTCTGCCTCACCAGTATTTTTAGTTTAATAAATTGAGGAAAAGGAAGCAGTCTCTTTTCCATTGTTGGTCTTTTGCTGCAAAGTCAACAAGAGGCTGTCAAGTTTGTAAATAATTACTTTGTGGAGTTTTTTTGTAGGAGAAAACTTTTCCACGAGAAATTGAGTGTCAGCAATAGATTCCAAATCACAAACCCAGGTAACATGCAGAGGTAAGGCTCTCAATAAATATTTAAACTAGTAATATATTAAGTACTCAGCAGAAATACTCCGTAAATATTTGCATCAATAATATAGAGTGAACGTTAAGAGTATGTGCAACATAGGATAGTTGTCAAGCTCTGCTGTAATTGTACAGGAAATTGCATAAGTTGAGAAAATAATAAAGTTCATTGTTATTATGATTATTTGCCCTACGCATTATCAATTGCTTACATATTCCAGATCGTTAGCATTCATGGATTTGACATTCAGAACATCAGCTGCATGGGATGGGTAGGAAATGAGAAGATAGACAACTAACCAGAACCAAGGCCTTAGCTCTGCCTGGGCCTGGGCTCCGGCAGTGGTAGCTGAGCAAACCTCTGGATCAGTGAGCGAGCATGGGGCCTGTGGGAGCCAGGGACGCCCTGGGGTGGAAATGGCTGAACCACATCAGAGGGCAGATGACCTGGCCTTAGCTCCTGTCTCTGAAAAGATGCCAAACCTCGATGCAGCCTGTAAATAAGGCTAGTCATTCAGATTGAAACTGTAATGTAAGGCTATTATCTTTCCTAATTTCAATGTGGAATTTGCCTGATTTAAAAAAAAAAAAAAAAGCCTGTCAGGAAAGAGCATCTTACCACGATGTTCACACGCTCCCAAGAGGTTGATGATATTGGGGTGGTGTCCAAGTTTGCAGAGAACCTCCAGTTCCCCTGCGAAGTCCCTGTGGTCATCCTTGGAGGCATATTCTGGGAAGAAGGTCAAGAGTTATGATCCCTGTCCGTCATTCCTCTTCAGAAACAGCCGACCCCCCTCCTCCCCGGGGCCCTCAGTGCGCTTGAGCTTTTGTGCGGGTCTGGCCTGGGGAACAGCAGTTAAAACCAGGAGCAGAGAGAGCTGAGTGTGTGCTTGGTGACTCGGCCACCAGGTCTGGAAAACTATGGAGAAATCAGAGATGGCGCAAAGGAAGAGTACTGTCACTGCGGACACTTGGGGCTGGGACTGGTGTTGTGGGCGCTGTCCTGTGCATAGTAGGATGTTTTGCAGCATGTCTGGCCTGTGCTCACTAGATACCAGTATCCCAAACAAAGATGTACCCAGGCATTGCCAACTGCCCCCAGCGGGGGGGAATCAGCCCTGGTTGAGACCCACTGCACTAACATGTTCTTGGTTGTTATTTGCGGTCAGTCAGATGCCCAGGGAGATGCCTCAGTGGGGATGGAGCCACCTCCATTCTGGGCTCCAGCCCTTCCAGCTCCAGCTCCACCCCGAGGCAGACGTGCTGAGGAACAGGGCCACGTTTCCCTGAAAAGTCATCAAGAAAGTACACAACTCTCTCTGCTCGTGACTTTCACTGTTTTTCCACAGCCAGACCTGCACAAGAACTCAAACCCCACTGTCTTTTCTGTAGAAGCTGCTTGGTAGTCAGAAAGCCGACTTCCATTTGTCTCTGGTCACCCTGTCTCTCCACTGGCACCTGGAGCAGAGGGAGGGTCACCAGGCACCAGCAGGCTGGGCGGAAGGCCCATTGACCGATGCCCAAATGGGTCAGCCTCGAGGGGGTGACAGTGCTGTCACTGTGTTTAGGAAAAGATCAGGGTGCTGGTGGCGGTGGGCATGGAAATGACGGCCCTGTGTCGTTAGGGCTAAGGATGCCTTAAGACTAACGAGCAGGAGATCCCGGTCCACACCACAGCAGCCTGAGGGTGGATGCCGTGGGAGCATTTCAGGTGGGCTGTTCTTTATAGGGAGGGCGTCCTCCGTTTGGATGTGTCACACCCCCCCCCCCCCATAGAAATTGCATGTCCTGCGGCTGTTAAGCCATTTCACCTCTTCACATGGGCATGACGTACACAATTAGGATCAGGTCAGATCCCAACAAAAACTGATTTGACAAGGTCCTATACCCTCTTCTCCCTCACTATCCTCACTGCTCCCCAAACTCCCTGTGACAAAGGTAGCAAATCAAAAAAAGGGATTCTTGGCTGCTAAGCAGGGATGTATGTGTGCATGTACCTGTGCACTGACACATTACTTTCTGTATATAGTTAATATTTTGCTTATTTGATATATATATATATATATATATATATATATATATATATATATATATAGTTTTATTGATTTTTAGAGAGGAAGGAAGAGGGAGAGAGAGAAACATCAATGATGAGAGAATCATTGAAGGGCTGCCTCCTGCAAGCCCTCCCGGTGATCAAGCCCACAACCTGAGAGCATGTGCCCTTGACCAGAATTGAACCTGGGACCTTTCAGTTTGCAGGCCGACAGTCTACCCACTGAGCCAAACAGGCTAGGGCTGTTTGTTTTCCAACAAACAGAAAGTGAAGTGATTGAGTAAGATTTAGAGCTAATGCTCATCCGAGGCTCAGTGCTGCTCAGGTGACCTTAGAGAGCCTCATTACAGAGCAGCCCAGCGTGACAGTTCCATTCTCGCCCTCACACGCACTGTCCCAGCGGGTGCTGAGAGCTGCTGTTTCCCACAGGAGAGAGGGCAGCTCATGTGGCCACGGCATCGGTGACTCTGCCTTCTCCGAAGCCAATTGTTACCCAACCTTGGTAAACGAGATGCCCCGAGCAGGCTTGAGACGAACCCGACTGAAAGATGTAGTTCTTGTCATCTGGGATGAGTGGTTTTCAAGCTCACATGTGCAGAAGGACCCCTGAGAAAGCTTAAGGACATTGTCTCTCCTTAAGATCAGGGTGCTGGTGGCAGTGGGCACGGAAACGATGGCCCTGTGTTGTTAGCAACGACGGCACCCCCGTCCCCCGTCCCCCAAGAGAGACAACTATAGCAGAACCGGGGCTGGGAGGAGCCCGAGACGATGCAGTTCTTACTATGTCTCCAGGAATTCTGATGCAGACAATCCGGGAAACAGTGGTTTGCAAAGTGTGGCCTCCAAACCCTCAGGGCCAGTGTCACTTGGGAACTGATTGGAGCTGCAGACTCTCTGGCCTTGCAAGAGACTTACTGACTCAGAAACCGTGGGGTGGGGCCGAGGGGGCTGTCTCTAAGCCTGTCCCCTAGGGCATTCTGATGCGCTGAATTCTGAGCAGCCCTGCACTGGAGAAGCAGCAATGCTCCCGGAGGTTAGCAGTGTGTGGCAGAGAATCTGTGTTCTCGTCTCCCAAGGACCCAAGAGGGTGTGTTTAAATAGCTCATCTTCATGTTTACATCCTGACCTCTCACGAGCTGACCTCAAAGGAAACCTCACCTTCGGTCGCACGGAACAGCTGCCTCTGACACGGTGCCAATGTTTTGCTTAAAGAATGCAAGATCGCAGAGGGAAGCTTCGACAGGAAGGCCAGCTTTCTCCCCGCCCTGCTGAAATGCTGACTCGATCCGGCCGCGCACTGACCTTTCATCCGCTTGATGGCAGCGTCCATCCGCAGGCCGTCCTTCTTGATCCGCGCCTTGAGCACCTGGCCAAAGTTCCCCTCCCCGATCACATCTTGAAACTTGATGTCGTTCCAGTCGAGCACTGGATAGATGGTGGGGTCCGGGCTGTTCTTGGCCTTCCTGTTCAGGGCCAGGGTTCCTGAGTTGAACTGCACAGCTGGCTCTTCCCTCTGGAAAGATATTGTTTTCGTGGTGTCATGTCAGGGTTTTTAAAAACAATTCTAAGGTTGTGTCCACACCAGGTGAACAAAGAAACCTGATTCTAGAATGGAGGTGGAAATGGGTGTTATCTGACAAACCCATTCTGGTGAGCTGCCTGTCCACAGAGCTGCCTGGGCACAACGCCAGGCCTCGGTGGGGAAGCGTGCCACAGCTGGTTAGCGATGTCTGCATGGGAGTGTGCCACAGTTGATTAACAATGTCTGCACAGGAGCATGCCACAGCTGGTTAGTGATGTCTGCACGGGAGCGTGCCACAGTTGATTAACAATGTCTGCACAGGAGCATGCCACAGTTGATTAACAATGTCTGCACAGGAGCATGCCACAGTTGATTAACAATGTCTGCACAGGAGCATGCCACAGTTGATTAACAATGTCTGCAGGAGAGCATGCCACAGCTGGTTAGCAATGTCTGCACAGAGCAAGGGAAGCGGACTAATAGTATGTCTGCCACAGCATGGCACATCCCCGAGTTATTTACACTTGAGTCTGTACACTCATTACACTCTGCCATCGAATGAGCAAGTGTTCAGTCCTGACTTGAAAAACAACTCAGAGACTCTTTCTGTGGCATCTCAGGACATGCCTCAGGGAGAGCCTTTCCTAGCATCACCTTGGTCTGTTCAGGGTCCTTCCTCCCTCACCCCCTCCCTTCCTCCCTCTCTTTTCCTTCCCTCCCTCCCTCTCTCCCTCCCCCCCATTTGTCTTAAAGCTTAGAATCCCCCAGGCCCACCGTAGAGCAGACTGGCTGCAGGGTGGCTGAGGCTTAGAGCAAAACCCAACTCAGGGCTCCTTTTCTCTGAGTTTAAGTCGCTGCTCACTGCGACATGACGCGCTCCAGCTCCTCCACCGACCCCTTGCTGGTCCTGCCTCCCCAGTGACAGCCTGAGTCAAGCAACTTCCCTGTCCCACACCGAGCGAAATCTCGGGGACGTGTGCACATCAAGACACCCCTCACTGGGAACGTGCCATTGCACCCCACGGTTCATGTGCAGAACCCACAAAGTTGGGTGCAAGTTCATTTTACGGGGCCTCAAACGACAATCTAGAGTGATATTCAGGCCGTGGCATCCCAAGGGACTCCAGTGCATGCTGCTGGTGAAGCGCGACTTTGTAGGCCTTCGCTACCGCTGGTCAGAATTCCCGGATGGAAGAGAGGCCGTGCCGGGGCCTTCCACCGTGCCTGCAGACCAAAGGGTACGCAGGAGCAGGAGAGGCCCACGTGTACACCATCCTTACATATGTGGACGCGGTGGGACTGAGTGGAAAATGTGGGGAACAGAAATGGAAAATTTTCTGTCCGATGCAACACACCATCACCTGGCCCATAGGTCTGCCCACCCTCATGTCCTTCCTTACCAAAGCGTCCAGTTCTTCATGTTGCAAGCTACTCTCTCCGGTGGCTTATCGCTCAGCTGATCATACACGTCATTTGGCAGGGTGACAGTCCTGCATGAGGCCGGTATCCCACTTAAGAATTAAGAGCAACCTCCTTTGCTCTCAAAATGGTTCCGTTTTGGACAGGAAACCCCATGGCTATGCTATTGTCTCCCATTTAATCGTGGAAGCCAAAGAGAAGCCGAGACTCGCCTCAGGGACACGTGTACAAGGAAACGGCCTGGGGCACCCGTGTGAAGTGAAGGGTCTGCCTGTGTGTGGCCTGCCCCTGAGAGCAGCGGGAAGGGGACCTACCACGTTCTGGAAGGCCTGGGCCATCCTCCTCTGCACGTGGGCCCTCTTCAGCTGCAGCATGATGAGGAAGGCCAGGAGCACCGTCAGGCACGTCATGCCCGCCGAGCCCAGGATGGCGATGAGCAGCATCTTCCCGCCACCCAGCTCCGCGGGCGCTGCGTGGGGAACACAGGACGAGCAGCGGGGTTAGTTCCCACACAGCGCGGCCCCGGCCCCCCGGGGGGAGAATCGCAGTGAGTGAGGCTCTCAGCCACCGCATTGCTATGTGACCTGGGACTACTCATTTATTTTCTGGAATTCAGTGGAGATGAGTCTCATTCATGGGTTTGTCTTAAGATCCTTAAGAAAATAAAAAAATTAAAAAAAGTGTGCCCTGACCAGTTTGGCTCAGTGGATAGAGCATTGGCCAGCGGACTGAAAGATAACAGGTCCAGGTTCGATTCAGGTCAAGGGCGTGTACCTTGGTTGTGGGCACATCCCCAGTGGGGGGTGGGCAGGAGGCAGCTGATGGATGTTTCTAACTCTCTATCCCTCTCCCTTCCTCTTTAGAAAAATCAATGAAATACATTTTTTTAAAAGTGCAAAAGTGTTTTTTAAATGGCAGTGTGCTCATCATTAGTCATTGTCATTTGTTCAAGTTTTACTTGCGAGTAGAGGCCCCAGCTGATGCACGTGATCCAACAGCAGTGAGAATGGCTGACTAGATGTGTGACTTTGGAAAGGGACAACCCGCCCCCAAACACACACACACACACACACACACACACACACACACACACACTCTCCCCACTCAGAAAAGCTTCATGAGCTTAGAGTCTTCAATAAGATACCTTGTTGTGGTTTTTTTGTTTTAAAAAGCTGATGGAGAAAACCTGAGGATACCAATGGGAGAAGAAAGGAAAGGAGGAAGGAACAAGGGAAGGAGGGAGGAGAAAAATGATTAAACTTATGGCTTGAGCCAGAACAAACTATTAAAGACTGAGGTCTAATCCTGCCACTTCTGTCCCTTATTTAAATTCAAATAAAATTAAATTCCATGTATTTTTATGAAAACCAGTATGTAGGGCCTGCTCCATCTTCTTACAAGATTCTTTTGCGATCATATATCTTTCCTTCTATCTCTGTGCATGTGTGTAAAGAAATGTCCGGGATGGAGTGGTGAGGGGTGTTTTGTTATGCCTTGTTTAATTTTTCTGTTTGCATTTTTATGTGTAGCTTATACACATTTTACTAAAACACAAGCAACTATAAAAATTATGCATTTGTTAAGGATGTGACCGGAAAACTGTAGTTTTCTATAGTTGACATATTCATCATTCCTTTGACATTTCAAAAATGTTCCAAAGAATCAGCATTGAAACCATAGCCTTTTTTTATCTTATTTTTTAAGCCCTAAGTAACCCTGAAGAGAAGCAAGAGGGGGGTTAGTGTTAAAAGATTTTCTGTAAAAATAAACTCTATTCCAAATGCTAAATTTTCAGAAATCACCATTCCTTCTATCTCAGTCCCTTTGCGTGTGTCACAAATAAAGGAAACCAGGAAGTGCGGCTTCCGATAAACTGCAAAGGGAAGGCGGTCCACACGCTGTGCCGCCGCTCTCCCTGCAGCCCCACCTTTGTTCACTTAATTACATTCACAGGTTTTATCCGTCACAACCTGGGCCCAGCGTGTCTGGCACTGGGAGGGATCTCTCCATCTCGAAGAGCTCACTCTCCCTGGGCGAGGGGTTAGTGGCAGCCGTGTAGACATAATAACGTGGGTCCAAAAAGTAGAAGAAAACTCAGAAAATCATAGTGTCATCCAGGCTAAAAGAGGAATTCGTTTTGAGAAGGAATGGAGTGTGGTTCTTGGAGCCTCCTGCAGAATCACCATACCATTCTGCCCTCACTACGCAGGGTCCATAGTCTTTCTCCACGGAATCAAGGTCACATTCCTCAGAGCTCCAGTCGCTGGATGGAGAATGCTGATAGGCTAGTTCAGTCTAAGGTTTCATAAGAGGCAATGGAGCAGCAGGGGACATTTTCACTTTAAGGACCTCTCTAGAGATGGGGAATCGTATTAGGACAAATGAATTATGTCCCACGACACACATATGGGCTAACTGTCTTAAGACAATGGAGCTTTCTGATCCTTCCCAGAAACAATTCCAGATCCCACCCTCTCTACCAACCTTGAGACTTGGAGAGAGTTGTCAGCTCATGCGAAGCGGTTGGGTTGCTGGACCCTATGTTGTTCTCTGCAAAAATGTCCACCTGGTAAGGTGTTTGGGGCTCAAGGCCCTTGAGCTGATAGCGGGTGATAGTGACATTCTTGATCTTCACATCAATGTGCTGATCTTCATTCTTGCCCTGAACCTTGTAACGGATGATAATAGAAGAAATAGAATAGCCATCCACAATTGTCCAAGAAATCATGGCTGAAGAGTCTGTGATGTTGGAAATCTTGATGTTTTCAGGTTGAGGAGGGAGAACTAGAAATTTTAAAAAATAATAATAACATTTCACTTAAGATATACTACTATCTCTTAGATTACTATGTTTTGACAGTTAATGTCAGCTGATAAACTGAGAATGGTTAAGAGGTGTTTTTCTCAGAAGGTAAGTCCAAACAGTTGTTAGCGGATACCATACGGATTTGATGGAGTAACACAACATGGGAAGATAACACGTATATCACATGTTCATCATCCTTACACTAAACTAAGGCTGCAGAAATTCCATTACTCCCAAATCCTATATTATGCTGCTCTTGATTCTGGGGAAGACAGAAAGATTATGAGAGCTGGAATTTATGTGGTCTCTTCAACATAGTAACTCATTTTATCTTCATAACATTCTTACCATAAGTATTGAGGCCCAGAGAGGTTAAGTGACTTGATGAAGGTCACACAGTTATTAAAGAGAAGAATAGGATTGAACTCCTGGCAATCTGATGCCATAGTCTACAATCAGCCACTGTCCCTGAGGTCCCATCCCTGCCACAAAGGCATTTAGGGAGCAGTAGCAGGTCAGTCTACACATGAGACAATGTGTTAGGCACTTTGCAAACAAACTGCCACCGACGTGTGGGGAAGAGAGAGAGAGAATTCCATTAGGGTCATAGGAAGGAGAGAGAGGTGCTCTGAGGCTTCCCAGATGTGGAGATGACATGCACCGAGTCCTTCCTGCAGGCCCACTCCGGCTCCTTTCAGACAGAGACAAGCACAGGCCAGGAGGGAACTCTGGGACGCATCAAAGCCTGAAATGCTTTGACTCAAGGAAAGAAGGACTCCAAGGTCTTGCCCTTGGTGTTAACTGTGCCTCCCCTTTGTGAGGGGGTTTACAAGGTGTTTCCATGTGCAGGCGCTCCCTCGACCCTAGAACCACTCAGGCAGGTAGGTAGCCAGTGCTGAGATTTTAATTATTCCAATCTCAGCAGCAAGAGAACTGAGACTTCAAAATATAAGGGACCTGCACTGGTCCTAGTACGCAAGTAATAGACCCAGGTCATTTCACTCCACATAAAAGTTATGGTTTACAAGCAAACTAGTACCCTCAAGAAACATCTTGATGTACATTTGTTCTGTTTTGTATTCTCTGAGATTTTTATTCTTTCTAAATTTTCTCTCTCCCTGACATGTTGATTCCCCATGTCACATACTTATGGAACTGTGGCAACCTGTGAGAATCTGGTAGTAGATTTTGAACCTTCCAAATCTGATTGTCATTTTCTATGTCTAACAGGTGGTGAATTACTCAAAATCACAATTAATTAATCAACAATATGTCTTAACTTCCTTTGCATCCGGTACCAAGCTTTTTGTAAATCTTTGCAAAAATATAAAATAATCTTCCTCCCACAAGGGATGATAGAGTAGTAGGAATATCAACACTTTCAGATTACTATAAACACATATTTAGTATTTGTATTAGTTGTGCCTCAAAAAAAAAATCAAGTTCTTAAATCAGTGGTATGCTAAGCCTGTCACCAAAAGAAGCAGTACCTGAAAACGCCTGTTGGAAAAATAATGACTATAATTTTGGTGCCAATTAAAAGTCATAAATAAATTTGCATGTGCCAGCTTATCTACTTGATGCCTGAGAGAAGTCTTGGACTCCCTTAGTGGACCTCTGATTCAGATTCAGTGAGTCTGAGCCCAATAATCTACATTTTAGCAGATCTCCCGGTGACTCTAAAGTAGATTCTGAAACACTTGATGATAAATACTATATAATTTTACTTAAAGTGGAATCTAAAAAAAATGAAAAAAATAGAAACAGAATCATACAGAGAATAAACTGATGGTTGCCAGATGGGAGGGGGTTGGGAAGATTGGGTGAAGGAGGTTAAGGGATTAAGACGTACAAATCAACAGTTACAAAATAGTTATGGGGATGTAAGATCAACATTTGGTAATAATTATGTATGATACCAGATGGGTACTAGATTGATTGGGAGGGGTCAATATAAATTATGTAAATGTCTAACCTCTATGCAATACATCTGAAGCTAATATAATATTTAATGTCAACTCGAACTGAAAATTTAAAATAAAATACTTTAAGAAATGCTAACCAGATTATAAACAATTTAGTAATTGCTAAAGAAAATTGTCCAATAACTGATCTTGCTTTGAAGCATTTGGTTGCCCATCCAAAGAGAAAAATCAGTAGCATGGTTTAGCAAAGTAAATAAACAAAACATAGAAACATTAATTAGAATTCTGAGGCCCTGGGTTATAAGCTGTAGAAGTCTGGTCCAGTTACTTTCCCTCCTCTGAGTGTCAGGTCCCTATCTGTTAAATGTGATGATAATTCCTATTCTAATTTCCTCATAAAGTCACTGAAAGTGTTAATGATATACTCTACATGTATAGGAACACATTACACACATTTATTATGCTTCCCATATGTGTGGGGCCATATGCCACATCTAATTCATTTCACTCCTTTCATTTGGCCCAAATAGAATTGCTAGGGTGGGCACCAACATAAACTTTAAATCAGAAGCATTAATTTAACTTCTGAACAACCTATATACAACATCAGCCAATGACAACAAAGCATATTAACAAATATATCAGGTAAGACTGAAATGTTCTCATCCATATCCTCCTGGTCCTAATTTCCTGACCCTGTAGGGACCGGCTTCTACCCTGCCAATGTCAGCATCTCCAGCATCAGCATAATCCCCACCCTTTCCCCTTATCAAATACCACACAAGGCAAGTCCTCTTTCAGTGATTACTAGATTTTATTTCATTCTATAAATATGATCATTACAATGTGATTTGATAGTATATAATTGTAATGAGGGTAAAATTTATACAGAATAGTGAACGAACATCTAAGACAGTGGTTGGCAAACAGTGGCTGATGAGCCACATGTGGCTCACAAGCCTTTGTTTGCCGCTCTGTTGACTAATGAGTTCGGCAAACTCATTAGTCAACAGAGCCACAGTTTGTCAACCACTGATCTAAGACAATGTTGAAAAAGGAAATAATGATTCACCCTACAGTTATCAAAACATTTAATAAATCCATAGTAATTTAAACAGATGGAAATGGTACAGGAACAAACATGCAGGTCAGCGGAAGAGAGAACAGAGTGCCCAGAAACAGAAGCAAAACCAATGTGAGAACTGGGCGTCAGATACAGAAAGTATCACAAGTCACTCATGGGACTACTCAATATATGGCCTTAGGACCACCGGCTTGCCATATGTGAATAAATACAATGGAAACTTAAAAGATTAAAATACTTACACTCTACCCCCAAATACATCCCTATATCATAAAAACCTAAATATGAAAAAATAAAACACTACAACTACTGAAAAAAAAATATAGAGCCTATATTTACCTTGGGGTAGGGAATAATTTCAAAAAGTACAAAACCACAAAGGCAAATATCGACAGGTCTGATGACATGTAAACTGGGTGTAGCGTAAAAAACACCATGAACAAGGTGAAAATAAAGAGATCAGGAGAATATATTTGCAATGTATGTAACAAGATTAGTATCCAAATTATACAAACAACTTTAACAAATCAGTAAAAGAAGACAACCGAGCCCAGGGGCAAAGTTGTTGATGTATCAACAAATATATCAAACAAGAGGAAATCTAAATGCCCCCAAAATGCCCAAGTTTAATATAAACTACAGTATTATGTAGAAGTTTAAAAAGCATAAGTCAGATCTAAGCAAATTAACATGGACAGATAAAATAATGTTTATCCAAAAAAGCAAGATAAAGAATAAGGGGACGTGTGCCCTGGGTAAGCCGTGTGTCCCAGGGGGCCGTGTGTCCCAGGTGGCCGTGTGCCCCGTGTGAGCCGTGGGACCCGAGGAGGCCGGGTGTCCTGGGAGAGCCGTGTGTCCCAGGGGGCCGTGTGCCCTGGGTGAGCCGTGTGCCCCGGGAAAGCAGTGGGACCCGGGGGGAGGGGCAGTGTGAACCAGAGGAGGAGCGGATTCTATTCGTGTGGTCCTGAGATAGTCACCATAAAACAAGCAGATTGTCAAATGACAGCAGGGAGGGGAAGGAGACCTGGGGGAGATAAGAGAACAACCAAAGGATTGGTATGCATGCATATAAGTACAACCAACGAACACAGAACTCTGGGGAGGGAGGGTATGAATGTGAGGTGGGGGGGGGGCAATGGTAAGCTGTGTACACATATAATACCTTAATAAATTTTAAAAAAGAATAATATGTATGCATATGTACATATGGATATATAGAATGTATTAAAATTCTACAACACTGAGTGGAAGTTACATAACAAACTCATGAGTCTTGTTGTCTCTGGGGAGAGGAGAATATAATTAGAGTAGAAATGATGGTCAAAGGGGATTTGGTATATCTGTCCTGTGTTATAAGTTCCACAAATCAACAAAAAAAGCTGACAGTAAACATGACTAAATATTAGCAGTTGTTACTTGTGGGTGGTAGGGATGTATTTGTATTATTCTCTGCACCGCAATGTAATTTTTAAATCTCACAGAATTTGTGAAAAATGATGGAGACTCCCTAAACACTGACAAGAGCTGAGCTGCCAACACCACTGATAAAAGAGGAGAAACACTACCTGGATGGAACTGGAGAACATTATGCTGAGTGAAATAAGCCAGTCAATGAAAGAAAAACACCACATGATCTCATTTATGGATAATAAGGAACATTATAAACCAATAAACAAAAAGATAGATACAGAGGCAGTAAAGCATCAAACAAACTATCAAATTACAGCAGGAAGACTTGGGAGAGGTGGGGGAGATAAGAGATCAACCGAAGGACTTGTGTGCATGCATATAAGCATAACCAATGGATGCAAAACACTGGGGGAGTGAGGGCATGTATGGGAGTGGGTTGAGGGGCAATTGTAAGATATGTACACATATAATACCTTAATTAAAAAATTGAGAGAAAAAAGGAGAAACACTGAGCCAGGTGCCACAGCTGTTACTGAGGAAGCAGAGGCCCTCATAGGAGAGAGCCTTGGACTCTGGGGGTGGGCGAGAGACCACCCATTTTGACTGAAGTGGTTGCCAACGTGGCCAAGAAATATCTGACCCTTCCAAGGCCTCCAGATGCACAGACATCATTCTAAAGCCCTGAACTAAAACAGAACTCCCTGCCTAATGATAAAAAGCTTTCGATGTCACAAAGAAACCGGAGAAGTTGCAACTAATTTTAAATGACCAATCTGAAATTAAGAAAAGCCTAATTTGCAGCATATTTTGAAAAGGAAAGTCATATTCTTACTTTCAAATATATATGCTGTAGCTCCACAAATTGCTGTTAATATTTGTCAAGCAAAGTTATTTGGCTTTTATGGTTAAGGAAGACCCATCTACAATTAATCACCACCTATGTACATATAGATACATGATTATCCTGAAAGCTGTCCTATGGCAGATTAAAGAAGCCTTAGAAAATGTTATTCATAGTATTGATTTATTTAATAAATCATTCTCTTCCAAGGAAAAGTAAATTTCAGCACAGTCCTATCTGGATTATTGCAAGTCCATTTACATGGAGCTTTCTTATATGTTTCAGGATACTGATTAGCCTCCATTCCCAACTAACTGCCTTTTACAATTTCTAAGAAATATCAGGAAGTGAGGGTTGCTAAGTCCAAATGAAGTGATCAAAAGTCATTCAGGCCCAGCCAGCATGGCTCAGTGGTTGAGCCTTGACTTATGATCCAGGAGGTCATGGTTCAATTCCCAGTCAGGACATATGCCCTGCTTGTGGGCTTGATCCCTAGTGTGTAGTGTACAGGAGGTGGCCAGTCAATGATTCCCTCACCTCTCTCTTCCTCTCCCTTCCTCTCTGAAATCAATAAAAATATCTATTTTTTAAGAAGTCATTCAGGACGACCAAGGCAGCAGGAGTCACTTACTGTCGCTGAGAGTCCAAGCGGTGAGGTCTTCACTCCATTCCCCCTGTGCCTTGGTGTTGACTCTGGCTCGAACTATGTACTGCTCCCGGGGGTGTAGGTTATTAAGTAACACAGATGTCAGGTTGCCTGGCACTTTAATATTCTGCTGGTCATTATTCATCTGCACAGACCTCCTCTCAACCTCCACATAAAAGTCATCTTCTGAGCTTGGAAATATTGGTTGCCAGGTCAAATTTAGAGTGGTCTGACTTTTCGGTAGGAGACTGAGACCTCTTGGAGGAGGGAGACCTGGGGGAAACCACAAAGATCATTATTTTTATCCAGGGTAAAGGCTACAACCAGCCCCAAAGGGCAGCTTTCCAGCATGACCTTGGCTCCTAGAATAATATGCTACAATTCACAAGCTATCACATAAGCACAAGCTAGCAGCCAAGCAACACTATTTTCCTACCAAAGTAGAAAACCTTAAAAATTTTCTAATAGTAGATTGGGTAATTGTAATACAGAACTACAACCCATTTGGAAAACAATTTGGGATTATTTTCAAGAGCCCTAGAAATTACACATACTTTGGCCCTGTAATACAACTCCCAGGGATTTACCCCAAAGAAATAATCCAGCCCAGGCCAGGTAGCTCAGCTGTTTAGAGCATCATCCCAATATACTATATATATATATTAAAAAAGATGAAGCCTATATGCATGAAGATGTTCATTATAACATTATTTATAATAGCAAAATATTAGAAGAAACCGTAATGCTCAAAACAGAAAAATGCTTTAATAAATCATGATATAGCCATCCAATGGATTAAAATAGATAATTGAGAAAAGTATGAAAACCCAATAAAAATATTTATAATACATGAGGAAAAATCTCAGTGCAACTTTGAAAAGCTCATGTCTACAATTGGTGAGCAATAGGAAGGAAACTGATAAACATGAAAACAGTGGATTTGCCAAGTTTATGGGTTTCTAGGTGAGTATTTCTCTTACCATTTTGAGCAATAGGTCTTAAAGCAATTTTGGGATTAATTCCTCTTATCAAGGGGAATTTTAGACATAGCAGCTGTAGTGGGAAGGCCAGGCTAGCCCTGCTTTGATCACATAAAGATATGG
The DNA here is from genome assembly GCA_963924515.1 of Vespertilio murinus. Lineage (NCBI taxonomy): Eukaryota > Metazoa > Chordata > Mammalia > Chiroptera > Vespertilionidae > Vespertilio > Vespertilio murinus. Next base: position 120,173,241 of record OZ004708.1, read on the forward strand.
GCTCCAGCACACGCTGCCCAGCCATAACTACCCACAAGAACCTGGGCCACTGGAGAGGCAAGAGAATGGAACAATATGGGTTTTGAAATAAGAGAGACAAGAGCATGCCACTTTAGTCTTGTGACCTTGGGAAAACTGACAACCTCTCCAAGTTCACATGTAACCCAAAATGAAAATACCCATCTTCCAGACTCAAGAGGAATAAATGAGAAAATGGATGTGAAAATGCTTAGAATGTGCTTGATGATCTCAACATGATCTCCTTCTCTCCCTTCCCCCACCCCCCTCGTTCATTCTTAAAATGTTTTATCATGTGTCAGTGGACAGAAGAGGAATCTGTGTGTTTACAGTTAATAATTCTAAATTGATTTTTAAGTTTCAGATATAAATTATTTTCAAAACATAATAGAGATCCTCTAATTCATGTATTTATTATTGTCCCAAAGGGGGCAAAAACTGGTGATTAGGGTGTGATAAAATTTTAGACATTACAATGGTTTATGAAGGGCCACGATACACTATAAACAAATTCACTGTATTAAAATTTATGGCAGGACCCGGCCAAGATGGCTCGGTGGTTGAGGTCACAGTGTAATTCCCAGTCAGGGCACATGCCCAGGTTGCAGGCTCCATCCATTAGAGAGAGTGCAGAAGGCAGCCGATCAATGATTCTCTTTCATCACTGATATTTCTATTTCCCTCTCCCTCTCCCTTCCTCTCTGAAATCAATAAAGATATATTTTTTAAAAAACATTTAAAAAATCATGGCAGCCGAAACCAGTTTGGCTCAGTGGATAGAGAGTCAGTCTGCAGACTGAAAGGTCCCAGGTTCTATTCCAGTCAAGGGCATGTACATTGGTTGTGGGTGCATCCCCAGTGGGGGGTGTGCAAGAGGCAGCTGATCGATGTTTCTCTCTCATCGATGTTTCAAGCTCTCTATCCCTCTCCCTCCCTCTCTGTGGAAAATCAATAAAATATATATATTTTTAAAATAAATAAAAATTCATGGCAGTGGAGACACTGGGACAAAATAGCCATTTTTTTCCTAAAAACAAAAATATCTAAAATCTCCTTAGGTGGCAATAATTGTAAAAGTAAAAGGTTGAGAAACACTGCTCTGTTGGTTACAAGTGGGAGGGAGGGTCTATTTCCCTTTCCTGGGAGAGTGGCTCTCACCATCAGCTCCGGCTGCTCTCAGACTAGAGAGAACCCACAAGCAGGGCCTGCAGCTTGCCTGACACCATGCTATCATTCTGACTGGTCCTTTCTCCACAAACTTTGCAGAGTGAGAGAAGTGATGTCATCTTGAAAGCTTAAGTTCTAAAATAAGCCACCCGGAGTGATTAGACAGACGCACAATCACCAAGCAGACAGAAGCTTGATGCTTGGAGCACACATGTAAACCTCCTAAGCCCATGCCTGGTACAGAGGAGTAACTCATTAAATGGCCATTTCCCCCTTTTCTCTCCTTCAGGAACATGACTTACCCTTCCCCCCTCCCTACCTGTCCTCTGCACCACGTGTTCCATCAATCCACCCACACAGTTATAAATTGGGCAGCCGCCAGGTGAATTAAAAAACAAGCATCAGCAAAATTCAAATGATGGGAACAGAGCCTTCAAAAATTCCCTTCCTGCCTACCCTTGAAAACTACTTTGAAATATTGCAAGAGACCGCTGGAACATATGGCTGGAACATATTCTGAGTGCTGAGTTCGGCATCAGCCTGAGCATGTGCCAGGGAGCTCTTTGCTCACAGAGATCCCTTTGTCATCCAACTTAAAGAGTTTCTGCTCTTACCTTTCGGTGCTCACTACCTGGTGGGTTCCCAGGAAACCACATCTTACATGTGCTTGTGAGTCCTATTGGCTCTTTTAAGATGCTGCTGGTCAAGTGGAAATGAGGTGGGGTGTGTGGAGTGGGTGGGGGATCTCTGTTAGGGCTGCAGCGCCCTGCAAGAAAACTAGATGTTCTTCCTAATTTCTCACTAAATCACTCTCTATCCTTCTGCCTTTAGCAAATGGACTGAAAGTAGAAAACTTTATCAAATGGGTTAAAGAAATGGTGCCATGGGCTCGCAGGTAAAAACAACAATAATAATTGGAGAAACAAAATCATTAGATCTGAAAACCCAGTGTGGTGATGCATCAGATACATTACCATGGGCAAGTCATTAACCACGATGGAGCTCTGTTTTCCACTCTGTAAAATGGGGAGGTGATCATTCTCACCCTGTAAGGTAATAGGAATTACACATCTGTGAACTTGAAACCATACAGCGCTGGCCAGGAGACAGTCACCGGTGGTTCTGCACAGTGACCACTGGGGGAGAGCCGTACAGGGGGTCACTCCAGCACTTCAGAGGAGGACTCCTGGGCAGCAGAAAGCTGGAGCCCCCGTGAGCCTCAAGGAAACCTCTCACATTTAAGGGCTTCAATTAACACAACATAAGACAAACAGATAGTGACTAACGTTGGTTAATCAAGAAACATTGCGCCCTTGCCAAAACCGGTTTGGCTCACTGGATAGAGCATCAGCCTGTGGACTGAAGGGTCCCAGGTTCGATTCCGGTC